>OY856414.1:203448400-204048400 GCA_963693085.1 Alisma plantago-aquatica | reverse complement strand
ACAAAAGAGTTATGGCAAGGTTAAGCAAAAGAATATGTAACATGGCAGTGGGGTATGAATACCCAATCAAGATAATACTACAACTACTTTTGAGGCAATAAGCAATTTAGGTTTCAAGAATCAAGGATTTAGATCAAATTAAACTTCATAAGAAATTATGGGTAATGGAAATATGTTTTCCCAACTGAAGAGTAGATGCACAAACAAAGCACATACCTTAGCCTCAGGTGTTCTATAATTTCTCTTTTCAACCCTTCACACGAATTATGAACCCACTTTCCCTAATACATCATTAGATTTATAAATTAGATTTACATGCATTCATTTAAAAGATTGAAAACCCTAATTCACTAACTTTTTGTGCAAACCATCGATTTAGACTCCATAAACCTCATCACCATCTTAGTTAGGATTTCCTGATCAAAATAACATATAATATTGTATGTTTTGAAAACATGGACTTTTAGGGTTTATTTTAGTGATTTTAGGTTCATTAAATCATTCTAAAATTACGTTTTCACAAACATCAAAATCAAAACTCAAAGTTATTTTTATTGACTAGGTCTCGTCTTCCTGATTTCAAAACACTATCTACTTTTCATTTTTGACAACATAATTAATTTATAGAAAATATTTTGTCTTGACCAATAGCAGCCACGTAGGCAACCACACTCAAGGCCGAGCGGTCGGAAGCGGGAGAGAGTGGTGACCCGCATCTCTATAGCATTCACAGGAGGCGAGCGGCCGGGTCAGTGTGGTCAAAACCAAAAAGAAAAAGGACGAAAACGTCCCTCGCGTGAAAAGCAATCAAAGCAAGCGACTAGGGGCAAACTGGTAAAACGACGGGGAGTCTTCTTCTTCCCTTGCCCGATCTCCACGAGCAGCGAGTAGCTTGCTCGGCCCAATTTGGGCAAAATCGCGATACACGACCAAATCGCACGTTCAAGTATTCGAATGAAAGAGGAAGAAGAACTGAAGCTATTAGTACCTTTTAATTGATCGGAGACGAAGCAACTGGAGAAGGAGGGGCGCCGCAAGCCAGGAGTCGTCGGCGGCTAGCTGGTGTTCAGTTTGTCCACGAAACGTCAAATTCGGGGCACGAGCAGGTTGGTAAGGTGATGGCGGTCATTGGGGTTGCAATATATATAGGCAAAGTACCCTAGGTTAGGGTTTAGGTAGGAGCAAAGAGAGATGGCCGGCGGCCGGTTTAGGCGTTCCTTGAAAACGTGTCTACTCCCAATGTTTTTGGGATAATCTGGAGTGGAATCGCGCAAGGAGTCCAACAAAACAAATTTGAGCAAAAATCGTCGAGTAAAACTCGAGATATAACGATTTGAAAATTCGGAAAATCAAGGCCTGTTGCCTTATTCGTTTGAAGGTAGAAGACGATTGGGAGTCGTCAGATCAATGGTCCCGAGTCCACGATAGATTCTGGACCGTCCGATCGCGCGGATGAAACCAGGAATAGTTGCAAAATGAAATTCGACCAAAAATACAATTAATTCTTGAATGTTTTTCTCTCTCTTCTTTTGGAGGCTCAAACATTGTCCAAAAATTACCAAATTTTATATCTTGACTTATTTTGACGCGTAGAATCCAAATATGGAGTTAGTTTTGCCTTTTGAAAAAGTTTGATTGGTGAATTAATTATTATATCATTTTCTCTTTCCTCCATCAAAAGTGATGATAACTTTATCTAAATTTTGTGTAACTTCACCCATAAGTCTCCTTAAGGGATGGGAACACGATTTTGCAATTATATTCACCAGTTGAGATTATTTATTTATTTATTAAAATAATTGTATATTCTACACACTTTCTCTCTCTCTTATTTTACTCATTATTCACACATTATCCAAATTAGTTGCAAATTTGCACAAAGGCTTGTTTTTATGTTTAGAATACGAATTTGGAGTTATTTTCCTGATTAGAGAACATTAACTATTTTATTTCTCTTTATTGGCATATTTCCTATACTCTTTTGATAATGTTATTAATATTTATATTTAGGTTCCATTTTAAATGATACTTGGCCCTTAAGTTACTTTTTGCTCAAGGAAACGAATTTAAATATCAAATTATCATGATGGTTTCAGATTATAATATTTGGTGCAAAAAATCTTTCTAATTATCTTCTTTACCCATTAATTCTCATATTACCTTTAATTATTACATTTATCTTCTCCCTTATATAAAATTCGGATTTTCTCTTATTTCTCTTATTCTAGGAAGTGCTAGAAAGTTCTAGGACGAAATATTTTTATTCTTTTTATTGCTTGGTGTACAATTTGCACTTTAGGCCCATTATCTAAAGTCTAACTGAGGTATTTGTGCATACAACCCTATATTAAGAATATATGGGAAACATTTATCCAATAACCATCATAAATCCACCAATTCAAATCCAAGGACATATGGAATGAAAAGAAGGACAAAACTTATAGAAAAGAGTACAAAGAGGTACATAGGAGATTTCAGTATGTTACATGTATGGTTGTGGTTATTTATTCCTATTGTTAATCGGTCTACATATCGAGCCTCCCTATCCTTTCCAAATGTAAATTAATGTTCTTCTTCCTATTTCCCCTAAAATGTTACTTGAGGTTTTCCCCATATATAATATAACAAGAATTAAGATAGTTTTAATTTATGTTTCTACGTGAGATGACGATCTGCAAAAAGGCAAAATGAGCAGCTCATCAGATGACCTGAATGATTAGAGGAACGAGGAGGCCAGATGATAGGAGGATGAACTGATCGACTGGTGGCCCAATTGATCAGCTAGAGGTTTCTTGACAGTGTGTGGACCTAAGAACCAAATGACCATCTCAGAAGATCCCAATTGAGTGACCAGGAGGAGAGTCGATCGATTCAAGAGTTGAAATGACTAACCCGGATTGGTTCGAGCACTTATCTTCACCAACAATAGGTTGCATATGATGTGGACCATAGGTGGTAGTAATTCCTCGTGGCTCCAAGGAATTACATTAGTATGGTCATAACCATTGCTTGTGTGTTTTATTTATTGTATGTTCTTGTTTTTTGTTATAACATGCACATGATTCATACTATAAGTATGTGGTGATTGGATAAAGTATATGTATATATATATATATATATATATATATATATATATAAATATATAAATGGCCTCAATTAAAATATTAAGTCTTAGATGCTTTCCAAAGGCGACAGACATGAAAAGCTTAATCGACCAAGCATGGGCTCTCCAAGGGAGGTGTGTTGTCTATCTCATGGAAGTGTCATGGTAGTAATGTGGCCCGTTAAGCGAGGTGCATTATTATCGTCTCAGATTTCGGGTCATGCTTGACTGGTGATTCTTAGAGAGTCTAGGCCTAGAGGCATGTAGATGATCATGGCAAGGAGTTGTGCATAGCATCTATCTAAGAGTTGCATGAGATGCAATTGGGAAATGTTTCCTACCTTAATGATTGGTCATGAGAGCCGGCATTGGTTGGGTATTGACTTAATTATTTTGGATCTTGGCCCACTAGAATATTGTACGCTGCAATATTCTGAATTGATATTGAGGGCTATCGGTTTGAATAAAATAGTGGGAGCGATAATAATTAAAACCTAATTAATATCATAAAAATTATCAAATCAAACCAAATCAAAAATGTTTTGAAAAAGTTATAATATTTCCTTATAGAATCAAATGTCAAGCACAAACATTTCTTATTGTGATCAATCCTTTAGAAGGACAAAATGGGATAAAGTTCCACAATTGGTTAAGGTAATGTTCTCATCAATGAGTGAAAGCTCTATGTTCTTGATAGAACAATGCCAAAGGAACCCACTCCAAATGCACCTAAGGCTAAATGGATGCTTATTGGAAGCATGTCAATGATGCCATAGACATTTAAATACCTAATGCTCTATTGTATGAACTATGAGTTGCATGAACAAAATGAAAACATGGACATTCTTGATATGGTAACACATTAAGAATCATGTAAAGCAAAGAAGGTATAATGCCTTCGAATCGCTAATCAAGTGCAAACTCACAAAAGGGAGGTCCAGTAGAACTCCATGTGCTCAGTATGATTGGAGATGTGGAATGACTATAATTTTTCTTAGGTCAAGATTTGACCATGTATATGATTATGCAAGCATTGCATGAATCATATAGTTAGTTTTTCAAATGGTTGGCATGTTAAAGCCAAAGTAAGGAAGAAGAACAGAAAATTCATGATTGTGATCAACGGAAGTGAGTCCTAGGGAAAAAGTAAAGCCAAGAAGTGTTTTGAGGCTAAGCTAAAGTCTAAGTCGTCTGCCCTCAAAAAATGGAGAAGGGTAAGTGTAAAAAGGAATATGTCCTTTTCACTTAAAAGATAAAGGAAAGAAAGCTCCACCATTGTCACTTGTCTAGACATTAAAAAGAACTATCATCCTTGTAGAAGATCTCAAGAAGAAGATGGAGATAGAGATATCTACTTCGGGATCTAAGAAGAAGTAAGCTAGAACTATGCAGAGAAAGGGTTGCTACCTTTACAGTTGGAAGCTGTCATTCATGGGATCATAATAGAATTGGTGAATTACTATTATGTACTTGCCATTGATAAAAAAACATCATATGTCTTGTATGACAAGAACATTATGTTTCATTTGAAAAGATACGATCTTTTATGGCAATGTCTTGTGTCTCACAAAATATACTTGATAGTTGTAGAGACAAATGTGTATGACACATATTGAATGACTTCATGACTCAAACATTGAATACATATAGCGTAGTCATATAAAGCACATAAATGAGAAATACATTTCTAGAATCCATATGATGGTTATCTAGACTCTTTTGGTTATTAAACCAACAGAGACATGCATGTCTTATTTATTGGGAAATATGACAAGAGCATCTTCATTAGAAGTAGTGGGAGATCAACTATTCTATTAGGTCTAGTACATACGGATGTACACAAGACCTTTTAGATGCTAAAGGTAGTTACAAGTACCTCATTATATTTATGGATAAGATCAGTAGATGTTGAAATTTGTATTTAATGAAATACAAGTATGAATCTCTTGAAGTTTTCAAGAAGATAATGAATGAAGTACGTAACTAACTTGGTAAAAGTATTAAGATACCTTGATATGATCGATGTTGAAATATGTAAACCAAGAGTTTGAGGACCTTCTGGGAGATCATGATAGTGTATCATGATGAATTCCACCTGAAACACAATGATAATGTATCATTGGTGTGTATCAGGAAGAAGGAACCACACCGTGTTAAGTCATGGTACGATTATCAACATATCTAGATAATATTCGATTATTATTTTTCACATATGCTTTACACTAAAATAATGTACCGTATAAATTTGTTCAAAAGACACCATATGAGATATGGCAAGGGAAGTGTTCTGATATATCTTCTAAAATGATTAGGATTGAAAACTTATATATGAAAATAGTTTCTTAAAAGCCTTTATCCACAAATAAAATGAATGTTATCTTATTGAATACTACTTATATTCCAACCCGACAACAAAGTGTTTATTTCTAGGATGGCTATATTCCTAAAATGAAAATTATTCCCAAAGGAATTAGTGGGAATAAAAGTAGAACTCGAAATGTTTGAGACAAACAAGAAAACATAGAACCTAAATAGGTACAATAGGAACAAGGAGAATCACAAGTTGTTGTGGAATCTCAAGTTCCTTATGTAAACACATAACTCATAGTTCTAGAAAAACACACCTTGAGTTTGAAAGATTATGATATCTTATAACTCAAAAGGTGGCGATTTGATCATAGAGATGAGTCAACAACCTACCTAGAAACTATTGAGGGACCAAAATTTGATAAATGGCTTCACGCCATGGGATCAAAGATGAACTCCGTGTACAACAACAAGGTATGACCTTACTGGATCCACCTGAAGGGGTAAAACCCTTAGGGTGCGTTTGGGTTTTTGTAAGTAGACCAACAGGGAAAGGTAAATTGGTTGCTAAGAGTTTCAAACTAGTTTAAAGTGTTGAATATGATGAAGTCTTTTCACTAGTGACCATGGTTAAATCCATCTAGATCATGCTTGCTGTTGCAACTTAGTATGATTGTGAGATTCAACATATGGATGTTAAAACCACATTCCTTAATTGGAATAATTCAGAGGATGTGTACATCACACAGCCTAATGGTTTTATAAATCCATTAATGCAAATAAAGTCTATTATCTACAAAAGTCAATATGTGGATTGAAGTAAGCATCTCAAAGATGGAATCTTCTAAGATAGTCAAAGGGTTTGACTTGAGTCAGAATGAAGATGGAATATGTGATTCCAAAAGATTTAGTAGGAGCATATTAATATCCCGCATCATGATGGGGAATTATGTCCTTATCCTACAAATGTTAAAACCTGGCAAGGAAAGTACATTCTATATGAAGGGTTTAGGTGAACCATCCTATGAGATAGGGATCAAGGTCTATAGAGATAGATATGGAAAGCTTCCTGACCTAGGTAAGAGCACATACATTGGTAAGATCTTAAAGGGTTCAACATGCAAGACTTAATAAGTGAAAATGTTTCCATGATCCATGGAGTTAGTCTCTCAGTAGCCTAGTGTCCCAATTCTTATGAAGAATAGGAACACATGGATAAGATGTCATATGCATTTGCAATTGGATCTATCTTGAATGCAATGTTATGTACTTATCATGTTACTCATATGTATTGGACATGATGAGAAGATATCCAGTAATCTTGTATGTATTGGACATGATGAGAGGAGATATAGTCATCTCATATGTATTTGACATGATGAGAAGACATATATACCTGCCTAGCAAACTCGCATGTATTAGACATGATGAGAGGGTATATGTCAAATACTAGTGAGAGTCACTGAACTACCATAAAGAACATCCTTAGATGCTTGTTAAGCACGTTAAGGATTAGTTCCTTGGTAATGGTGATAAGGAAGAGTTGTATGTAAAGGGTTACACCCATGCAAGATTCTAAACTGACAAAATAATCGCAATCTAAAATTATTTTTGACAACAAATAATAACTGTAAGCTAGAAAGGATTCTAAGCTAATGACATTTGTTCAAATATACAAAATAAGTTGGGTTAGATATTGTATGGATCAAGAAGTTCATATGGGTGAACTTGTGTGAGGTTCCAATCATTGATGACACAATACAAATATTGATGAAAACAATGGAACTAAAAGTTAGGTTGGGAATCTCAGATAGCATACTATGACATTTCCATCTCATACGAGTAGTCGTACAATGAAGAGTGTAAAAAATTACAAAATACCAATTTAAATCAAACGTCGCTAAACCCGCTATAAAAGCACAATTATAGTGGAAGCATGATGGTCATGTTAGGACACTCGGGATGAGATCCATGGGTGATTGGCTCTAAGTGCAAGTGGGAGTCTGTTGGTATGCATGTCTAGAGAGCCAATCATATGATGATTGTAATGTCACAACATGTAAATGATTTGATTAATAATAAAGGCAATCTTCCAATTTATTTTTTATATTCAGTTATGAGATAATGAATAACATAATAAATATCTAGAGAATGATATTACTCGATGACATATGTCTTCAGGTTGAGGACCTAAAGAATGAGATCTTATAGATGTTAAGAGTATATACATTGTCATTATCCCCGATTGATTATTGTTGTGGAAGGTTGATAGACAACAATAACACATAAGATTAGAGTGTGAGTTGATTGAAGACAGAGTCTCATTAGTCATTATATCGAAATACCAAACCCAAGCACACAGATACATGTTAGAGAATAGTGTATCAGACATACCCACCGTGAAACTAACACACGGAAGCCATCATCATGGAAGTCATAGTCATCTCTCATAGTGATGGTGGTGGTTGTGGTTCTTAGACCTGAAATCACTACACTCATCACATGTTGTTGGGTTCACTTTGACATCATCAAAAGCAATCCTGAAACATGGGTTATTATAAAGGTGATGATTGGGTGATTTCGACACATGGGGACTGACTGTGAGTGATAAAGATGGGAATTTTTCCTCCTACAGGAGTATGATATCCAAGGCCTCTTGATTAGTGAGACTGAGAAAAGTATGGTCATACACATGTAGTCAATATGTGATATTAAGCTTACATATATCTCATGTAGTATGCTCTGGTTTAAGAAACAAGATTGAATAATAATGAGGATGACTGCTCCATGCCTCTAGTTCACTCTGGATATTAGTGAGAAAGGAACTATACAAACATTATAACACCATACATAGATTGTAGGTTGAAGTTTTCTTCCAACTTTCCATTTACTTGGGTAACAATGATGTGTGACTAGGCAACGGTCATTGTTTGTGATGTCATAAGTTGTTATGGACATTCACTGCAATGTAATATGAGACCTATAGGGTCACACATGTAGGAACTCATATAGAAGAGGATTTTGATCTTAAATGATGATTTAATTGATTACTAAAGTGTTTAGGTAATTAAATTCACACAATGGATCAGCTGACTAGACTACCAAATGATCGGTTCAAGTGTTGAGACATCCATTTGGAGTGTTAGGTTGATTGTATTGTACATTGGCTGGAATTCAGTCTGACTCAACCTACAAGATGACCGTCTCAAGTGGTTCGAGATGTCTGTCTCACATGCACCAAATGGTCATTTTAGGAATGCAATTTGATTGCATCTAGGATTGGTGCTGACATAATGACATGCACGAATTGGAATTGAATTGCCAACATATGTGCAAAACTAGAAAGTGTGAAACGATGTCTCACTGACCGAGACAACCATCTCACATCCTAGATGATTGTCTTGTTGGGTGAGATGACTGTCTCATCTATCGTAGGTTGCAAAACTTCTAGAATTTTTGTGAAATTTTGAGATCTTCCGGTCCTTTCCACTCCCGTACAGATTGGGAACCCTGACCCTGGCCTCTACTACAAATAGAGGGATACTAAGGGCTTCCCAGAACACAACACAAAAAATTGAGAATTAGTTGCTCTGGAAATTGTTGTTCTCTCTGGTTGTGGTAACCAAGAGAGCCCAAAGAAGTCCTACCTGATTAGGGAGAGATAGCTATGAGAGAGAAACAATTGAGGATCATTGTTATGGGGGAGCAGGTTGGTGACTAGTACACCAATGGGAGGGAAAACTCCTTCATGTCTTTTCTAGTAGGATGACAAGAGTTCTAGTTGGTCTATGTGGACTACACTAGAGGCAAGAGTCCTTTGGTTGCTGCTAAGAGGACAACATCAACTCGTAGTCTGTGGCGACATCTAAGGAGCCGTTGTAGCAGTTGTCCGAGTCTACTGTCCATAGAGGAGCATTCAGACAAGTCCGAGTGCATCCAGGAGCTGCACAAACACTGTCCAAGATAGAGTGTGCATCTACATCAAAGAGGATTGTCATTGGACTTGCTCCAGGACCAGTTATATCTTCGTAAAACCATGCTTCCCATTACATAGTTATTGACACGATCTGCTGGTCAATAGAAAATATCTCAGTAACATTTTTTGCTACCTATCTGATATTGTATTTTCCAATAAATCTTGCTAAAAGCCTCTTTGTCCAAGGTTTGGAGAGATTGATATTAATGAAATGATGTTAGTTTCAATGTGAGCCATGGTGAAACCACATTCCTATAGAATTCATTCCACTTGTAATCACAACCAATAATTAGTTTTAATTCTTGCAAATGAGTATTAATTCAATAAATTCACTCTTTTTCTCATGTCTATCTTATTTGGTCATTTTTAGTAGTAGTTTCTGGGTACACCTTTCCCCATGTTCAATATCTGGGCCTCTTTAGGCCTATATTACATTGATACATGCACTTGCATTTTTGACATGTAGTTTATGCTCATCATTTTACTCATTAGAAATATGTTTCTTAGCATGTGAGACAGAACAACCCTTGATTTGAAACAAATAAGGGTTTTGAACATGAGACTGCTACTACCCATAAAACCTAGACGTGAAGGAGTTCTTATACTAGACAAGCCCTACTTCAGATAGGAGTAGGTCAAGGTTGGAAGGCCATATGCATCACCCCTAATAAGGGAGAATCCTTAGTAGAGATGACTCTTTTAGAGCTCATGGATTGTTTTATTTCAAAACTTAGGCTCTACAACATACCCCATTGACACTCATCGACCCCTTCATCATGCTAGACCTATAGAGCATGTTTAGTCATGATAAAAGATGGTGTGATTAGCCAACACCTATGAGCTTTTGTTTTCTTGTAGAATCTCTTTAGGAGGCCCAGAACCCATAATACCACTTTCTGGTGTCTTTTAACAAAATCATGGCCTTGTGTTTCAAAAAGAAGGAGAGGCATAGAGGATCTCAAAGGTGCAATCCATCTATTGTTCTCCACCGCCACACAACGACTATGCATCACTCAATAGATCACACGAGCATCACCACTTTAGAGTGTATTGGCTATATATCCTACACCAATTTAAAGAGAAGGTATGTCCATTACTCCAACTTGGATTCCTTTTCTCACTCATAATTTATCCTTTCTCTTGCAACATGATAGCCCACATGTACAGATGGTATACTCCAGCATGAAGATTTGTCAGATGGGGAGGGGAGAAAGGGAGTTGGGTTACCTTGAATTAAGAATTGGTTCTCATACCTCCTTGTGATATATGTTTTTTCCTAAATAGGGCATGAAGTAGAGATATGACGATCAGTGGTTTTCCCTAAAAAAAAGGTAATACTTCAAATTCTATGTAGATATTATATATATATTGAGAATAGTTCCCTTCATAAATTAATGCTCGAAAGATACCTACACATTAAAAAATATGAGTGCACTAGAACAAACCTTTGAGACTCTCTTAGTTATTGGACTCTAATTTAAGAGTAAACTCTCTTTTGGGTGTTATAAATGGTATAAATGATATACGACTGAGATAATTTCTCATAATCTAAAACTAGAATACTGACTTATAATATAGGATATATGTGGACTCTAATCTTAATGATAATTCCTCATATTAGGTCTTTTGAAAGTATAATGCATTTGAGTGATATAATATTCATACTAATTCAAGAAAATATATCATATTGTAATCATGAACTCCTCATAAGTAAAAAAATAGACATGGTTATGATCATTTCAAAACCTAGGCTTGGGTAAACCCTAGTTTGGGTCTAAATTACCAAGAATATTCATGATCATAGTTTAATGATGCTTAATTGTTATGAATCAAGTTATAATTGGATATCTAGATGATGAAGGACTATCAGGAATCTCTAATCAGGTAGGTGATTATTATCCATCTTAGTATGTGGCTAGTTTTTATAGGCTAATTGCATGTGATTCCTCTTAATTGAATGTCATATGTCAATTATTAAATAACTGCTTGGCTATGATAATGTGCTTAATTGTATATGGGTATTGTATGTTGTCTTTGACATTATAGTATACTTATTGCCTATTGTGCCTTGCAACAAAAAGAAATAAATGATATTGCCTATATCATACCATTTGTGAATCCCTTGGGATCACTAGAGAAGATAACTAATACCATAATCAAGCATGTCTCTGAGTTTTTCCCGACTTTGTAGTGCCAAAACACACTGGGGACTCCATACTGATTCTTGGGTATCAGTTCCATCCTTGTAGAATAGTGCAACATAATATGTAAGTCAAAGATAAAGTATTTAAAATTTAAATATAAGTGTGAAAGGTGCATTTTTCATATCTTAGACTTGATTACTGCCAAGCATACTTGTACTCAGTTAATGGTTGTTATGAAGATACCAGCAAACTTGTGTTGAAACATATCATTTTCTCGATTTATGGTTTAGAGCTAGCATGGGAGCAAAAACTGAGTAGGTGTACATGATGTACCTACTGTCTAAGGTCCTAGTTGGTAAACATGTTCATAGACGCGTACAATTTCCTTTTCAATATGTAATTCTAATATGTAATAATTCATGTTGTAATAATATTACATGTTGAATGATGAAACTTTTTAAGATGTATACATCTAGTCAATTGTTCATATATGCTATAATGCATCTGCATCACACTTACATACAATTTAGTTAATATGTTAAGAGTTCTTTCTCTCATCCCCTTGGGGTTCATGGAAGGCGGTACTGAGGGACGTTATAGTAACTCTTATATAGTCAATGTTACATCCTCTATGCATGGTAGTAGTATAGATGAATCAACCTCTATTATTATGAAAAGATCAACAGATTCATTCTACTAAGACTAGATCATGTTGATAGATCTTATATTTTGACACAACCCAAAAAATGAGATACCCACCACAAGTGTTGGAGAGTGTTGCTTTTTCCTTATGGTCACTAATTTGAGACCACAAAATAAAGGAGTAAAAATTGAGTGTGAATATGATTTTTTTGATTCATGAATACGTTTTTATAGAATCAAATTAATCTCGTATGTAATATATGGAACTACAATTGTAATGCCTAATTACTAATGATGAATATCAAGCTCTCTTCTTTACTATTTTCAAGTTTATGAGGTTTTACATTTGTTTCCCTCTAATAATTAAACAGCTTATAGGATAGAGAAGGAAAATATTCAATTTGATAATGCCTTTTTGAAATATTTCTTATCATATTTAAGATTCACCTCATCATGTTCCATTGATGCCACCATGGACTGTTTCTCTATGAAAAATGTATAATATTATCAATTGAGGATTATGATAGGGTTCTACTTATGGATGTACCTTTATTTCTTGAGCTTTAATGCATAATTCCTCATAGTAAATTAGAAAATAATTTTTTGAGTGTGATGAATCTGTAAACCCAAAGGTTATTGATATCTTTCAAGCATTAAACATATTAGTGTTCTCCCTATTCTCATTTACTTAATACAAACATAATCAATATAGAAGTCTAGTCTATGTTAGATAACCAATATACTCAAGAAACATTTTCCCCATAGGAAATATGTCATTTATACATGTAAAATAGAACAACCATTGATTTGAAACAAATAAAGGTTTTGAACATAAAACTAATACTACCCATATAAGCATACTTGTTGATCCAAAGATTTAAAGTTTTAAAAATCGTGGATACAAATAAACCAAATGAAGTTTATGACATTGAATTAGAGTATACAGATATCCCCAACTCGTGGGCTCATATACTAGGAAAATGACAAACTTCATATACAATTTATATGTTTTCTTATTGGGGACTAGGGTGAAATAATTAAAGATTTTTTTACAAGGAGTTACAAATATATATGACCTAGAACATGTTAGTCACCCTAAGGAACAATATGCATGGGTAGTTCTGGTATAGGGAAACATCTAGAATAAAGTCGAGCTTTTTGCCCAAGATTCAAATTGGAAAGGTTGCATAAGCCCCATAATCAATTATTTTCTCGATTTGTGTGTGTCATCCTTAGGCAGGGCAATGCTAATCTTCTCTGTATCATTCCAATTTTATCAGGCTCTGAAGAGACTCATCAATGATTTTAAGTGCATTCTTCAAGTGGAATATGATTCATTTGTTATCATTAATTAAAAAATCAAAATATCTTAGATCATATCTAGCCAAATTGTCCTTGATCTTCAAAATGATCACAAGTTTCAATTAAATTTTAAAATATTCTTGATGTGAATGGAATCTCAATTCTGGTTTTGGAATAGTTGTGTCTAGAAAATGTTTGTAAGTGTTATATTCTCTACTAGAGAAAATCATCTAATTGAAAGCAAGAAATATCAATTGATATTCTTCATATTCATTGACGACATAATTAAGTCATCCATAAGCACCAACAATCAAACCTTGACGTTGATTTTGGTGCATGTTGATTAAGGGTGGTCTTATCTTCATACCCTACAAGATGCAATAGTTGACTAGTTGAGAACACATGTAAACCACACATAAAATCTTAGCATCCTTAACTAAAAAGATACTCTAGAATGATAGTGATGAGTGAAACTACATCTCTCCGTACATCAAGGGGGTGGTTCCTCAACACCATCACATGGATGATTAGTTAATAGGCAAAACTAGAATAAACCTTAAATAACAATAACACAATCTAAAGAAGAGGATACAATTAGCTAGAGGAAGTAGAACTTCCACATAGAACCACAAAAAGAGGGAAAAATAGAAGGAAGGAAATAGGATTAACATCATTACATAGAAATGATCCTTTTTCAAGAAAGTAATTCTATGGGTCATCCTTTTATCATTGGATCACCATCCCAAAGTTGGTTATTGACCGTTGGATGATGATCCATTGTAGTACATGTGTCCAATAGTTAGTCTTTCTGAAAAGTGATCTACTCCCATCATAACTATTATATGTTCTTCATACTAAAAGTCAGCTCAATCAATGTGGCTTCACCCTGCCTTTTCATCTTTTCTTTATCTTCATCAATTGAAAGTGTGAGTTCATAGATAAGATGAGGTTAAATCCAACCAAGAAACGAGTAATGACATAATAATTTTAGACATCATGAACCTGATCCTTGTAGCTTTGGATTGATAGAGATATAGAGCCTCTTGACATAACTAACAAACATCCTGCACTTCAGACAAATAGTTAGTGGCAATTCTGTGTTGATAAAGGATGATGAATTATTTCAATCCATGAATTTTGACATAATCCCATAGGACATCCACCACAAGAATATGATCCCCTTCATGATCCTCATACATAAGTGCCAATTTGTGAGGGGTTGGGCCACTCTATCTCTTGTCTGACTCAGAGGTCATCTTTGCATTCTTAATTACACTATACAAAAAACCATGATATTATATTATATAATATCAACTCACAAAATCACACAAAGAGTTTCACAAAAGGAAATAAGAGTTACACTAACATAAACTTAGATTTTGTCAGACTGTAGATTGACTCACTAAAATTGGAAGAGTATGAGAAGAAGAGTTTAAATCTTGAGTACCAACCATATAGGAAATTTTCAAACATCTTGTGGAGAGAAAAAGAGAGGGAGTTGTATCCATCATGGGCCAACAAGTCAATCTTCCGTCGCATAACAAATCCTTCCATGTTCACTTCCATGTTCACTTTCACAAATTTCCCATTTCACCATCCAACAAGTACTGACATTGAAGATGGATCTATGGCATAAGGAAACAATATGATTAGGGTTTCACTTGATTAATTAAGCCAATTGGGTATCTTTTAGCATCAATCAAGTTAACACATTAAAACCCTAAAAAATTCTATAAAGATAAGGGTGTGTTACAACTCCAGAAGATATAAAATGTATGAAGTAAGAACTTATCACATCATCTCTTGATATCACTTCCATACAAGGCCATCTACATCATCACATCACTTGGGTATAACAATCCCTCATCTCATCACTAGAGGTTATCACCTCACATTAGGCATTGAGCCTCTTCCAGGTCAGAAGAATCAAATTACATAGTTCATGTTCATCATCATTTTCTCATCATGCCTCATTATGGCTCATAATCGTCACTCTATTTCATATCAAACACACCATAGCAATCACTAGCTGTGATACTTATTCCACCTACATGGTTAGAGTTACACAAGTAGGAGAGAGAAAATATAGCCATGTGTTATTCGATTCAAGCAAACTTAACAAGTACATCATACACTTGAAATTAGGGTTAGGGTTTCTCATTGAGCCAATAAAGGGTTCCATTTCACTTTTCCTTGTCAAACCCTAGGTATATCATCTCCCAAATTCTTGTAATGCATTAGGGTTTAGCATTCTAATCATCAATACTCAAACATATACATAATGACAAGTGTCAACTATAGAGACATGACATTGTAGCGACCTCAAATACTCCAGGTATTGCGACCGTTAGGGTTAACCCACTAAGGTTAGAGATTGCAACACTTTGAGTCAGGGTAGTGACCATTAGCATAGGTGGCAACTCTTCTTGTGACCGCAACATATGCACTCATAAAGTGACTTGTTAGGTTAACCTATTACAACCAAACCAAGTGATCAAGTGTGGTGACCATCAATCAAGATCATGTGTATCGACCGCAAGAAGTCACTTTTACGACCAAAGAAAATGCATGTAATTGTCATGCCCCGTGCCACCAAAAAAGAGATTACTTAAAGCAAAAATGAGGAAGAAAGATTAAACAAATAGATTACTATAAAAATACTGAAAATTAAAACCATTTTTTATAAAACTGCCAAACAACAAAAACCTTTACATACGAGTCCTTTCATGCCTTAAAGCACTTATTGTGTGTGCCACCCTCTTGTTATAAGGAGACTTGTTCCAACACATATATACATATATCCATTACAACTGTTATAAAAGGGGCACACAACCAACCACACATCGAAATCACGTCTACAAAACATCCCCAAAGACTCGAGTGTACAGGGACGACTCTAGGACTCTAATAACAAAAAGACATCCAACAACACTTCCAATGTTGTCAGCTACTACCTTTCCTGCTGCTCCTCAACCTCCACTTCACAATCTCTACCTCCTCAAGTTTGTCCACCTAAAAAGGGTGTGGGAAACCCACAGGGTGAAATTTCAAATCTCAGCGGGATATATAACTCTCCACCAACTCTATTATTATCACAGATAAGATGATTAAAGTAAGTAGTAGAATTATAACCAAGAAAAGTAGGAAATCATTATTAACAGAGTAAGAATTTTCTATTGGATTATGATACATCTTAACATTATAAAAGGAATATGAAGAACAAGTATATTTTATACCAACAATACTGTATAAAATCAAGCAAGGCCTCATCCAATGTTTCTGTGTTTGATCATATACAAGTACTACATGACTGTTTATTTTGTTATGCCCCAAGGATTTGAGTCGTACCACCCAAATCCCACTAACCACTGTTAAGTCAAAATTGATGTCATACAAGGTCTAGTTGAAGAGCCACAATCCATGACCTCACCCCCTCAGTTAGTACGTGTGAACATGCAATTACATCATCAATCAGACTACTATCAATGACATATAGTACAACTATACAAATCTAACCCACCTTGGTATAGGTCACAACGCTAGTGAAACTGAGCTACCGTAGTCACACTCTTATCAGGGTATGGCCCGCAGCAAATCTTGTATCACATATCACTGAGATACAACTCAAATCCATACTCTTATTAGGGTATGGCATGAAGCCAATCCTATATCACATATCACTGAGCTACGGCCCAAAGCAGCACTCTTATCAGGGTATGGCCCACATCCAATCCTGTATAACTTGGACGTAAGGGGATATTTGTATTCACCACCGCCTATTCAAAAATATGTACTCTGAGTTAAACTCGTTTCACCATTCAGCAAATGCTGACACCGAATGGATCTATGGCACAAGGCAAGCTACATGATTAGGTTACACTTGATTAGTTAAGTCATTTAAGTGTCTTTTAGCAGCAATCAAGTTACAACATATAAACTTTAAACATGTTCTACATAGATAAGGGAATAACACATCATCAGACAATATTTGAGCATATGAGTTGTGATCTTATCACATTACCACATGATGCTTGCCAATCACCATATTTCTCATTACTGAGGAAATTATCATATCATATAAGGCAATAAGCCATCATTACGTCATAAGACCATTTACCTCCTCTTTCAATGTTACCAACATCTCACATGCCTCATAAGTCCCATTTAATAATATCATGAGCACCATAGCTCTTACCTGGTTATGCTTATCCATTAGTGTTACCTGCATGGTTAGAGTCTTGTAACAAAAAGGATAATACTTTATTACCACTATCATTCCATAAGGATTCCACTCATTCACATAACATCATTAGGGTTAGGGTTCTCTTTAATCGATTAGGGTTTACAAGGTTGGATAAAAAACCAACCTCAAATCATCACTTCCATAATCACTAAAAGGTATGTTACAAGATTTAAAGGTTATAGAAAACAACACTCCTTTATTATTCACATAACCACCCCATAGGATATCACATCATATCATGTAACATTACCATCAACATGATGTAACATAATCACCATCACAAGGTATCAGTTGAGACTATCATGGTATCGGGTTAACCCCACAAAAGGTGTATCGATTTAGCCCTTCTAGGGAGTGTGACGAGCAACACCACCTAAAGGTGTGACAGTTAACACGAAGTGTATCGGGATGTTAGGGTTAGAGTTTCAGTAAGGCATCACACTTCAAGGAATATCGGGCAACCTTACATAAAAGTGTGTCAGCCTCTTGCTCCACCAAGGGCATCACGACTTAGCACCCAAAGTAGATCAGCTCACACGACACCATCTTGGTCATGACGGGTTAACACCCTCCATGCTTATAGGTTTAGGCACTTCAAGGGCGTGACGACTACATGGCAAGAAGGTGCAAGATGTAGGCAACAATTTAACCAAAACTCCTTCTTCAAAACAGTTCACAAAGCTACCAAAAACTACTAGCATACAAGAAATAAATGGTCTAGAGATAAAGGACAACATAAGCATATGAAGGGTGAAAATACCTTAGGAGGTTAAGAGTTCTATAACCTGCCTCAAAGATCACCACCAAGATCTAAGCTCCAAGCTCACGAGCTCAAGGTAGAAGATGATCCACCAACTTGATCACCACCACACCTCCAAGTAAGAAGATGAGACCAAGGTTAAGATGACTCAAGATGAAAAGAAGTCATCCAAGATCCATGTCCGAGATGAAGAAAAAGAAGAAGAAAGCTAGAAAACATAGCTTACCAAGGTAGAAGATGGAAGATGATCAAAGAACACCACAACTTGGAACTCATCCACCAAGAAGGAGAGAAAGAAAGGATAGCCAAAAGGATTCTCTTGCATGGAGAGAAAGAGGATTACATACTAGGGGGATGAGAGAGAGATCATGGAAGAGGTGTCATCACCTTAGAAGCTTAGGTGACACTTGTCCAAAAAATAGGAGCCACATGCAACAACATGCAAGACATGGTGATAAGGTGAAGGCTAGGTCTCGCACTCTTGGTCTCCTTCCAAGTTCATGCCCGATACCATATCTCCACAATCCCACAAACTGATAGGGCACAACCCTACACACTCACAAACTGATAGGGCATAATCCTACACACTCACAAATTGATAGGGCAGCCTCTCCAAGGCTCTCTAGCCCGAGACAATGCATCTAGGTGCAAGCATAGCACCAAGGCAAGTGTAGCTACCAAAAGGTCAGGCTATTCCATCAGCACATAACCCACTTTTAAATGGGACCTTACTTCAATCAAAACATATGTTGAGCATCAAGAAAACATGGCATTATCAAGAGGGAAAACTCCATGCGAGGAGGAACATCAAAACCCTAACAAATGTCACCAAGGTGCACATGGGAAAACTCATGATAACAAGAGGAAAAACCAAGCATACAATGTATAAAACTAAAGATCAAAACCTCCAAAATCTTATGATAACTGAAACATAGCATGGTGATAGGACCAAAGATCAAATTGCATGCTAAAACAACAACTTCCCATCACTTAGAATTTGGGTGCATGAAGTTATAGCTAAGGAGAAAGAGGAATTTATGTAAGAGAAATTCAAAATCATAAACCCTAGATCATAACGACAACATGCAAGCAAGAATATTGTGCAATAATAGAAGAGGGGAAAGTTATATAACCCGCCTTATGAAGAAGATCAAGCTCCAAAACCATGAGCTCCAAGAAAGAGAAAAGAAGCTACAACTAGGATCAACTTGACATCTATAAGGTCACCTCAAAAGATAAGAACATACCAAGGTAAAATGATATCTCAAGGTGAAGACAACTCAAACCCTAGGTCGAGAAGAAGGAAGAGAGGAGGAAGCTTCATATCACTTAGGTACCACCATGGTGAATCCATACTCTCCAACCTTAGTGAAGAGAAGATCCTTAAGATAGCCACCATCGTTGAACCATGGTCTCATGGCCAAGAGAAAGAAGGAAGAAGGACGGTATGGTGCAAAAGAAATGAGATCATGGTGATAGAGTCACTTACCAAGAAAAGAATCACCAAAGATCACCACAAAGAGGATGATCAAGCTCAAGATCACCACATGCAAAGGTGATCGGCCACCAAAGCACCAAGGTCAACACTCTCTAGCTCCACAAAGGTCCAAGGTCGTCTCAAGCAAGAAAGAGGAAGGGAAGAGAGCTAAAAGGATTTACTGCATGTGAAAGAGAGAGCTTATATACACATGAGGTAGGAGGGCGATATGACGCGTCAAAACATAAGAGCATCACAAGGACACTTATCCCACAAAGGACCGGCCATGCAACCACTCCCACTTGAAACATATGGTGATAACAACAAAGAAGTGTAGAGACCACTATGGTCCACTATAACCCTTCGATCGAAGAAAAGATAGGGGAGAGCACTGTAGCGACTGCCACACAGTGCCACTCAACTCAAATGGTTAAAACACTAAAACTTAACTCAACCCTAGTGACCAAAGCCAAGGGAAAATCAACAAGGTCGAAGAAAACTACCCAAGACAAGGTGATTCGGTCAAAGAAAACCCTAGCTACAAAGCCCATTGGTCGCAACACTCAAAGAACAACACATGGTCGACACCACCATCCATGCAACTCATGCATAGCCATGCAAACCCTAAAACGATACACATGATGCTACCTCATCAACCAAGGTCCAACAAGGTGCCCCTATGCATCATTCTCTCTCTCATGATTCTAACGCACAAAAAGTACAACCCACATATGGTAAATTGCAAGATAGACCCTCAACATGGGTAAATTGCAACTTGGTCCAAAACAAGCATAACTAGCTCAAATGTCAACCAAACACGACCAAACTGAAAACATAAACTAGTCACATGTTATTAAGGCATATTAAGATATTAGATTAAGGTTTAAGCATCTTAATAAGTAAGGAAAAACAATCAAGCATTAATCTAGGTTGGGGTCTTACAATCCATGTCTCCATTTTATCCAAACATATGTATAAGAATTCCTTGCACGAGTCATCGATTCATGCAATGTTCAAGATTCACATGATTGTCCTCTCTCATACTTTGACTTTAAGGGCATTCCCTCAAAAACCAAGCTCTAAATGTAAAATTGGGAACCACACACACGAACATGCATTATCATTATGTTAGGTATATATTACATTATATATTGAATAGATATGCATAAACTTCGTCATGGGTCTAAATCCTAATTGAAATAAGTCATTTATGTGAACAAGTTAATTTCAATTAAATCTCTAATTTTGACCAATCTCAATTGGTTCAAACTTGGTTATTATAAGGTAAAGAAAATCAAACTTCTCTTCATGTCCATCCTTATCTGTGATCCCATAGACACTTTTAACCTCAAAGTGAAGGTCATAGTCACCATCACACCTGCAAAAATAATGAGAGACACCTAATAAGATACCATCATTACCCAAATAACAAGACTAGTCGGAGATCAGCCTTATCCTTACAATAACCAATGTTATAATTTTTCTAAAAATCTCTTTATCTTAGTATGTGACAACATTGGGTTGTGACCAAATCTAACAACAAAGTCCCATAAGGTAATAGTGGGTGTTATTTTTTCCCTCTCGCCATAGTGATACTAGCATATACACAATAGTTTATGTGAATACAATTGACATTTTAATGATTTAATTTCTAGGTAAATAATAAATGATTAAACATAAGTTTGTAATAAATTCATATCTTGTATAATCATGTAATTCTATTTCTACAGAATAAAAATTGTCTATGAAGAAAACACATAAAAAGATAGCTTAGAATGTCTGTACTTATGACAAAACTATATTTTATGACATATTTTTTATGACTAGAAAATCCTATTGTTGAACTTTGACAACATAAGAAACCAAAATTAATCTCACGCTACATAATATAGAATATTAATAAAATTTCTCTTTTATAAAAGAGTATACACATGGTGTAGACGGAAGATGGAAAGTACAAAGGACTCTAGTAGTGCAAGGGGTGATCATGGGTAAACCATAGACACTGATGATCGTAGGGAGGGATGTTACACTTTCCTACATGGTGATGGAAGGACTTTGGATGTAAGGATGAAAAAGACAATAGACTAGTCTTCACACAATAAAAGTAGGGCTACATATATTATTCAATGGTATGAAGGGAACAATTAGGAAGGAGGAGAATTGAACCAAAGAATCATATATATGATCTACAATATATCACACTAGGCATGAAACGAAGGAAAATTTCCCAACCCTTGGGGGTAGAGATGGTTCTAAAAGGGTAATGATGGCTACCACAACTTGAAAAACTATAAAGATATGACATGGGATAATAGATAAAAACCAAGGGTGTTCTTATTTCTTAACGAAAAACTAGAGGAAGTGCTTGACCCTGGGGATATAGAGTTAATTGTTGAAAGGGAACTCCGATATTTTCATGACACTAGAAGCAAAATCTATCATGTCAAAGCCATGGAAAAAGGTTGTGATTGTTAAGCTCATTCAAAGGGACACATGATATCTGCCAAAAAAGGAACACATTGATTTCTTTGGATGCCAGTTGGTAAAAACAACATGTTTGATTTGAGCTACTAATTCTACATGGTTCAATTCTCTCACATGAATGATTATAAGAAAGTGCAATTGAGTAATAAAATCTTCATACTAATCAAGGAAATAGACCCACCATTAAAAAATATGAAACTTGATCCATATTGTAATTAGGACCTCCTCATGAGTAGAAAGAAATTAGAGACATGTTTAAGATATGTTCAAACCTAGGCTTGGTAAACCCTAGTTTAGGTCTAAATTACCAAGAATATTGATGATCATAGTAAAATGATGCTTAATTGTTATGAATGAGGGGATAATTGGAATCTAGATGATAAAGGACTATCAAGAATCTCTAAATTAAGTAGGTGACTATTAGCCCTCTTAATATGTGGTTAGTCTTCTTAGGCTAATTGAACACTATTACTCTTGATTGAATGACATATGCCAATTATATATAATTACTTGGACATGATAATGTGATCAACAGTATATGGGTGTTGTATGTTGTCTTTGACATTATCGTATATTCTTCCCTATTGTGCTTTGACACCAAAAACATAAATGATAGTTGCATATATCATACAATTTGTGAATCCCTTGGGAGCAGCCAAGAAGAGAACTAATACCACGCTCAAGCATGTCGTGCTAAGGTTTTCTCAACTTTGTAGTGCCAAAATAGTGTAAGACACCATATTGATTCTCGGGTATTAGTTCCATCCTTGTAGTATAGTGCAACAAAATACGTAAATCAAAGATAAAGTATGTAAAATTGAAATATAAATGTGAATGGTGCATTTTTTCATATCGTATCTTAATTAGTACCAAGCATGCTTGTACTCAATTATGGTTTTTGTGCTGACATACCATCAAATTTGTGCTAAACCATATCATTTTTTCAATTTATAGTTTAGAGCTAGCATCATATCAAAAATGGCATGTGAGCATGTGTACATGATGTATCTATTATCTAAGATCCTAGTTGGTAAACATGTTGATAGACTTGTATAATTTCCTTTTTAATGTGAAATTTTAATATTTAATCATTTTTGTTGTAATGTTATTACATGTTGGATGTTGAAAGTTTTTATGGTGTATGCATCTAGTTGATTGTTCATATATGCTATTATATATCCATGTTCAAACTCAGATACAATTTAGTTAATATGTTTAGAGTTCTTTCTCTTGAAACCTTAGAGTTCAGGGAAGGAAACATTGGGGGATGTTATAGTAACTCTTAGATAATCAATGCAACATCCTTTATACATGGTAGTTATATAGATGAGTCAACCTCTATTATTCTAATAAGATCAACTGACTACTAAGACTAGACCATGCTAAAGAGCTTATATTTTGACACGACTTAGAATAAAAATGAGATATCTACCATAAGTGTTGGATAGTGTGGATTTTTCCTTATGAATATTCATTTGAGACCACTAAATAAAGATAGTAAAAAAATGAATGTGAACAAAATTTTCTAGATTCATTCATAAGTTATATATTCAAATAAATCATATATACAATATAGGGAACTCGAACTAGAATAACTAATTACTAGTGATGAATCTCAAGTTTTCTTCATTACTACTTTCAAATTTCTGATGTTGTACATATTTTCCTCCCTCAACCAATTAAACTACTTACAAGCTAGAGAAGGAAAATTTACACTTTGTCGGTGCCTTAAATTTGGGAAGATGTTCTTATCATATTCAAAATTATCCTCATCACGTTCTATTGATGCCACAATGGACTATTTCTCTTTTAAAAATGTATAATATTATCATTTGAAGATTATGATAGGGTTTTACCTATGATTTACCTAGATTTATTGAGCTTTAATGCATAATTTCTCATAGTAAATTTAGAAAACAATCTGTTGAGTTTAGTGAATCTGTAAACCCAAATCTTGTTGATATCTGTCAAGCGATAAACATACTAGTGTTCTCCCTATTGTCGTTTACTTAATAGAAATGTAACCACCATTGAATTTCAGTCTATATTAGCTAACCAATATAGCCATGAAACATTTTCCTCTGAGGAAACATGTTATGTTACATGCACAACATAACAACCCTTGATTTGAAGCAAATAAGGGTTTTTAACATGAGACTAATACTACCCATTTAAGCATGTCTTTTGATCCAAAGTTTTGATGTTTTAAAAATTACGGATACAAATAAATCGCATGAAGTTTATGACATTGAATTAGAATGCACAGATATCCCCAACAAGTGGGCTCATACACTGGGAAAATGGCATACTTCCTATACAATTTATATGTCCTCCTTATAGGAGACTAGGGTGAAATAAATAAATAAATTTGTTTATAAGGAGTTACAAATATAGACGACTTGGAACATGTTAGTCACCCTGAGAACAATATGCATTGGTAGTTTCAGTATAGAGAAACACCTAAAATATAGCTGAGATTTTTGCCCAATGTTCAAATTGGAAAGGCTGCATAAGCCCCATCATCAGTTATTTTAGATGCATTCTTCAAGTGGCATATTATTCTTTTGTTATCATTAATGAAATATCACAGTAGCGTAGATCATATCTAGCCAAGGTTTCCTTGATCTTCAAAATGTTCACAAGTTTTAAGTAAATTTTAAAAATTTCCTAATGTGGATAGAATCTAGAGTATGGTTTTGGAATTATTATGTCTAGAAAATGTTAGTAAGTATTTTGTTCTCTTCTAGAGAAAACCCTCTCATTGAAAAGGAACAAATATCAATTGGTGTCCTTCAAATTCATTGACGACATAGTTAAGTCATCCATACACATCCATACACATCAGTACATGTTTCCTAAAGGTGATGTTATTTCCATAGCCTGCAAAATCAATAGTTGAATAGTTGAGAACACAAGTGAACCACATATAAAATCTTAGCATCCTTAACTAATAAGAAACTCAAGAACGAAAGTGATGAGTGAAAGTACATCTCTCCCTACATCAAGGGGTTTCTCAACACTGTTACATGGATTATTAGTTAATATGCAAAACTGGCAAGAACCTTAAATAACAACAATCTAAGAAGATGGTACAATTACCTAGTGGAAGTAGACCTTCCACATAGAACCACAAAGAAAAAGGGAAAATAGAAGGGAGAAAGCAGGAGTAACATCATTATACAGATTAGATCCTTTGTCAAGCAAGTTATTCTACGGGTCATCCTTTTATCATTGGATCATCATCCCACGGTTGGTTTTGGACCGTTGGATGGTGATCCATTGTAGTACAGGTGTCCAATAGTCAGTCCGCCTGAAAAGTGATCTACTCCCATCATAGCTATTATAAGTTACTTGCTACTAAAAGTCAGCTCAAGTCAATGCGGCTTCACCATCCCTTTTCATCTTCTCTTTATCTTCGTCAACTGAAACTGTGAGTGCATAGAGCTGATGAGGTTATATCCAACCAAGAAGCGAGGCAAGACACATAAGGTAAGACATAGTTCACAAACCTGATCCATGTAGCTTTGGGTTGATAGAGATATAGAGCCTCTTGACAGAACTAACAAACATCCTGCATTTCAAAAAAAAAAAAAGAATAGTTAGTGGCGGTTTTCTGTTGGTAAAGGATAATGATATATTGGAATTGATGAATTATGACATACTCCCACGGGACATCTCCAACAAGCATCCGATCCCCTTCATGATCCTCGTACAGAAGCACTAGTTCATGAGGGGTTGTGCCACTGTTTCTCTTGTCTGCCTCGGAGGTCATCTTGGCATTCTTAACTACAGATCAGTTATCTTATACAGATCAGTTAACAGAATCACATGTTACTAGGGAAACTATTCATAATAGGAAACAAGAACTACGCCGACATAAACTTGGATTTGGTGAGACTGCAGATTGAGTCACTATGAATAAGAAGAGTTTAAATCTTGAGTACCAACCAGATAGGAAATTGTCAAACATCTTGTGGAGAGCAGAAGAGAGGGAGTCGTATCCATCATGGGCCAACAAGTCGATCTTCCTTCCCACAGCAAATCCTTCCATGTTCACTTTCACAAATATGCTAGAAGGCTTGACTTCTTCTTTAGTCTTCTTCTCCTCTTCCTTCTCGCATGGCTTCGACTTCTTGGGTTCCTTCTCATCACAATCTGCGGTATGCTTGTGCATGCGCGGGTTGGTGATGACATTCTTTCGGTACGTGCGGATGGGCGGCCAACCCACAACTGGGGGTTGTTGGACGGGACTGTATAAAAGAAAAGCAATCAGTTAATACAGAGAGTTATATGAAAGATTCTCCTCATCAATCATGAATCACTTGACATAACAATATGAACTACTGGAACACTCGATTGGTTTCTCCATGAAACGTTACGAGCTCTCTGTTCACGTCCCCACACCTTGCATCATTGGCGTTTCATTTGCATGTTACCGCTCCCCCGTGAGGGATAGTTATGATTGCGGTGCTAAACATGTGTAAACGCAATGATGGACAACATCTATTCATTGGACTTTAAATATTGTGTTCAGCCCACAAGATGGCCTATCCGCACAACTTTGAGGCCCACTTATCGCGAGAAACAGGCTACGACATCATTGAGATCCATGCATTATCCGCCTCAGAAGTGCATAAAGGCCTAACGGAGATCCAAAATAGAGCCCACCACAAATTCGATTCCACCCCCTCACTTATCGTGTCTGACCCCTAAAAGCCGAGCAATCCAACCCCCACCAGAAGAAAAAGCCCAGCAGCCACCCCTACTTTCCTAATAATCTACTTTATAGTGTTTACTTCGACAGACGCTTGGCAAGTGACAAACTTTTTGCAGGAATACGAAGGACCTCAGACAACAGAAAGGTCTGGAAATACGGATTTCCATACTGGTTTGAGACAAAGATAGGGACGTCTGTGTAAAAAGGCATTCCCTCACCCACCACCGAGAAGATTCCATGTACAGGCCCCGTATCAAGGAAGAACAACATCACGCGGGGGTGCGCTCGTGGCGGACCCCGGCCCACTCGACCACACTTGGGGGTCATCATGCCTTTGTGGGCCTGTGTCGGCACTCTCGTCCTTTTGTCCGCTCCGTCGTTATCTCACTCCGGTAGTGGCTAAAATTATTTATGCATGTGTTTAGAAATGATGATGCGACTCGATGCTAGTCTGATGAATTAGAATTCGTTTATACCAATATATATTCCATCGAGGAATATCTTCTAAACATTCAAATGGTATCTTTTAAAGGGAAAGTTGGTTCAGGGAAGTTGAAGCATACCGAGCGAACAGGGTATGATCATGACAATACGTCCCCCACCCCGCCACTGATTCTTCAAAGCGCAAGAACGGTGAAACGGGATCGGTCGTTTTCTAACCATAGTTAATGTGGCCCTATAGCTGAATCGAGATGCATTTAATATACCATACAAGGGAGTTCGGGATATCCAAAAATGGATTTTAAAAAAAAAAAGGAAAAGTGGCTCTAGGAAATAATATGAAACGTTGAAATATGCCCTCTGAATAGGAGGCATGCCATGCTTATGCTTCCCCCACTATTTTATAAAGACATACATATTGGGTGGAAAAAGATGCCAAGTTTTCTAACCATGGTTTCTTTGGACTTGGATTGAGGACTTGTGTTTGCTAGAAACGTAGTCCCTATGTAAAAAAAAGCGAGCGATGTTCTATAAAACCCTTACCTATAAACGGGAAGATATATTTAGAAAATCTAATTTCTAAAATGTTATCTTAAAAAATGGGTGAAGAAGATGAATCCTTCTTCTCCACTTCGTTATTTGTAACCCTAAATTATATTACTCTAATGTGAAATGGCCAACAAATAATTATGTACTATAATGCTTTATGTCATTTCCAACTCAAGTCTTTATCATGTGATCTATGTGATGCATTCAGAACAACCTAGTCCAGAGTCGATGACAGTTTCTTCAATAGATCATATTAGGGTTGCTAGAAAGATATTCGCATGAGTATGATAAAAGATAACTCCATACAAGACCCCATGTAGGCCTTGTATGCATGCCACAAATCAATAGACTTCAAGATAGAGTAAAACTTGAAGCATAGTTACATATCCATAGATATCATAACTCCTATTTCATTAAAACATATCGAACAAGGGCACTTATGGTTGCCCCCTTGAATCCCCCAGATGATCCGACAACATAACTCTCATCCTACACTAGTGGGTAGAGATCAAGCTCAAACACGGGATATACAAAAGGGTTAGGATTCGAGGCTTGTGTAAAACTTTCCACTATTTCCATTAACCATTCCATCTCTCTGACACGTGTATGCATGCATTAATTATATATCTATCTTGTAGCTTCCCTTAACCCGTATACACAATATTACTCAATTGTGAGATATAAAAGGTCAGCAATAAATTGCTAAGTTACGTCCCGACACAACAGGAACAGCAACAATTAATATCTTTATTTAAGGGGTACTACCTAAATCCAATTCGATTATTATTTTTTTAATCTAGTTTGATTGTTATATTACGTGGCTAGATGGCAAAAGCCTTTGAATGTGTAGTTTATAGCTACAAAACCCTACACTTATCTTTTGTATGTCATTTTCTTGCTTTGAAGTTTGTAATCGGTGATTTGATTTCGAATGTAATATTTTATCTTGTGAAAGGACTAACTGGTTAAGATTTCCGGATAGATGATGATAGCTTCTTGTCCTTCCTCCTCATTCGCCTACTTGGTCTAGTTTGGAGCTATGTAATAAAACCGACTTGTTTTCCGTCAAAAACAAAACAAACACGTGCTAGCGCTATAAAATACAGTTATCCCAGACACCAACAATAGATATGATGTGTGTATTTTCACGCCGCAAGTTACGAGCACGGGAGAAAAAAAAATTGATGCCATCATTGAAGCGACAAACTAAAAAGTGGGAGTCCCACGAACCTCGAGGCAGCGGCGGAAGGTTGGTTGTTGGCGACGTTGACTCGTGCGGCCTGCTCGAGCACGGCCTTCTCCTGGCGGGCAGCGAGGCTCCAGGGGTGGACGAAACCTACCCCGGCAGCAACGGCGGCAGGTGCTGCAGCCGTCTCGGAGAACCACCTCTTGGCGCCAAGCCCAGAGGAGGAGGAGCCGGGTATCTGGTAGATCAGCTTGGCCGCATGGGTACCGGAAGCCGTACTCTTGTCTGCGACGACGGCAGCAGCGTGGGGGTTAAAGAACGCTGCGGCACAGCCCTGGGCGGTGGCACGACCTTTGATTTCGCCAGCAGCGTTGCGGTTGTCTGGTGAAGATGAGTAGCTGCTAGGCATGCCGAGCGTCAGCTCGAGGTGGCTGTGGTTCCCCGCAGCTCGGGCCGTAACGCTGTCAGGTTTGCGATGTAAGTCTGCTGTTGCTGCGGCTGCACAGCCTCCTGCGGGGGTCTTGTCGGTAAGCCATGGTTCGTTCAGCTGGAGGTTCATGGCTCGCAGTGCGTCGAGAGAGAATCGAACGACGGGAAGGTTTCGTTGGAGTGTGAGAGACGGAAAGATAGAGGGAGAGAGGAAGGGTATGTGAACAGTTTCTTCTGTGAAAAGCGTGGACTCTGACCACGGAACCTGCGGGAGAGCTGAGAAGGGAAGTGGAAGCTACAAGAGGAACAACTGTTTGCGGTGGTGATGGTGCTGGTTTGGCCTAAACTGTGAAGAGCGTTGGTGAGAGGTGTAAAATGTGCGGGAGGGAGGGAATAATATAGGGGTTGGCCATCCGCTGCTAGGTTTTGTGGGGTACTACTGTAGCCATTGGTAGCACCAACTTTTGTTCCTTTGTTCCATTCCGTCGGCAGCACATACCCCATATCACAACCATGATCCAGTGGGATTAGCCTTGGCCACACACAAAGAGAGGTGGCAGTGTCTGCCTCGTTTGGACCTTTTATGTTTTGTTTTCTTTCAACTGCATCCATCTTTATTCCTTTGGAATTTCAACAGGCACTCCCGTCCTCTCTAACTGCAATAATATAACATGTGCTTTCCCAGCATGCATGATAGGTGTCTGATGCTGTGCTTTCCTTTGTCCTGGTTCGGCTGCTTCTCACTACGATGAGCGCCTTCGTGGTTTGGTAGTATGCGTATCATGGGACGTAGTGGGTATCACCCGTTACTCACGTTGTACCTTACGATGTTTTCCCCCCTCATAGTGCCCCACTTCCCTTAACCCCACAACGACCAAGCTAGAGAAAAGAGAAGGGTTTTAGTTCCACAAATTGTTTGAAAATCTTACAAATGAATGGCTCAGGTATTGCTAATTCCACTCGAATATAATCTTGGCATAAAGTGTAAGGGAAAGGATATACTCACTTATTACATACCATTGCTACCCTCGAATGTCGACACAACTTTTGTTTCCATTTTGATTGGTTTTCAGACAATGAAATGTTAGAAACGTCTTACCACATCCACCAAGCTAGAGAAAAGAGAGGGGTTGTAGTTCCAAAAATTGTTTAAAAATCTTACAAATGAATGCCTCAGATATTGCTAATTCCACTCGAATATAATCTTAGCATAAAGTGTAAGGGAAATGATATACTCACTTATTAGATACCATTGCTACCCTCGAATGCCGTGTAAGTATAGACACAACTTTTGTTTCCATTTTGATTGATTTTCAGACAATCAAAATGTTAGAACCGTCTTACCACATCCACCAAGCTAGAGAAAAGAGAGGGGTTGTAGTTCAACAAATTGTTTAAAAATCTTAAAAATGAATAACTCAGAGATTGCTAATTCCACTCGAATATAATCTTGGCATAAAGTGTAAGGGAAATGATATACTCACTTATTAGATACCATTGCTACCCTCAAATGCCGTTTAAGCATAGACACAACTTTTGTTTCCATTTTGATTGGTTTTCAGACAATCAAAATGTTAGAACCGTCTTACCACATCCACCAAGCTAGAGAAAAGAGAGGGGTTGTAGTTCAACAAATTGTTTAAAAATCTTAAAAATGAATAACTCAGAGATTGCTAATTCCACTCGAATATAATCTTCGCATAAAGTGTAAGGGAAATGATATACTCACTTATTACATACCATTGCTACCCTCGAATGCCGTGTAAGCACAGACACAACTTTTGTTTCCATTTTGATTGGTGTTTAGACAATGAAATGTTAGAACCGTCTTACCACATCCACCAAGCTAGAGAAAAGAGAGGGGTCAAAGTTCCACAAATTGTTTAAAAATCTTACAAATGAATGCCTCAGAGATTGCTAATTCCACTTGAATATAAACTTTGCATAAAGTGTAAGGGAAATAATATACTCACTTATTACATACCATTGCTACCCTCGAATGCCGTGTAAGTATAGACACAACTTTTGTTTCCATTTTGATTGGTTTTCAGACAATCAAAATGTTAGAACCGTCTTACCACATCCACCAAGCTAGAGAAAAGAGAGGGGTCGTAGTTCCACAATTTTTTTAAAAATCTTACAAATGAATTCCTCAGAGATTGCTAATTCCACTCGAATATAATCTTGGCATAAAGTGTAAGGGAAATGATATACTCACTTATTACATACCATTGCTACCCTCGAATGTCGTGTAAGCATAGACACAACTTTTGTTTCCATTTTGATTGGTTTTCAGACAATCAAATGTTAGAAACATCTTACCACATCCACCAAGCTAGAGAAAAGAGAGGGGTCGTAGTTCCACAAATTGTTTAAAAATCTTACAAATTAATGCCTCAGAGATTGCTAATTTCACTCCAATATAATCTTGGCATAAAGTGTAAGGGAAATGATATACTCCCTTATTACATACCATTGCTACCCTCAAATGTAGTGTAAGCATAGACACAATTTTTGTTTCCATTTTGTTTGGTTTTCAGACAATGAAATGTTAGAAACGTCTTACCACATCCACCAATCTAGAGAAAAGAGAGGGGGTGTAGTTCAACAAATTGTTTAAAAATCTTACAAATGAATAACTCAGAGATTGCTAATTCCACTCAAATATAATCTTGGCATAAAGTGTAACGGAAATGATATACTCATTTATTACATACCATTGCTACCCTCGAATGCAGTGTAAGCATAGACACAACCTTTGTTTCTATTTTGTTTGGTTTTCAGACAATCAAATGTTAAAAACGTCTTACCACATCCACCAAGCTAGAGAAAAGAGAGGGGTTGTAGTTCCACAAATTGTTTAAAAATCTTACAAATGAATGCCTCAGAGATTGCTAATTCCACTCGAATATAATCTTGGCATAAAGTGTAAGGGAAATGATATACTCACTTATTACATACCATTGCTACCCTTGAATGCTGTGTAAGTATATACACAACTTTTGTTTCTATTTTGATTGGTTTTCAGAAAATCAAAATGTTAGAACCGTCTTACCACATCCACCAAGCTAGAGAAAAGAGAGGGGTTGTAGTTACACAAATTGTTTAAAAATCTTACAAATGAATGCCTCAGAGATTGCTAATTCCACTCGAATATAATCTGGGCATAAAGTGTAAGGGAAATGATATACTCACTGATTACATACCATTTCTACCCTCGAATGTCGTGTAAGCATAGACACAACTTTTGTTTCCATTTTGATTGGTTTTCAGACAATCAAAATGTTAGAACCGTCTTACCACATCAACCAAGCTAGAGAAACGAGAGGGGTCATAGTTCCCTAAATTGTTTAAAAATCTTATAAATGAATAACTCAGAGATTGCTAATTCCACTCGAATATAATCTTGGCATAAAGTGTAAGGGAAATGATATACTCATTTATTACATACCATTGCTACCCTCAAATGTCGTGTAAGCATAGACACAACTTTTGTTTCCATTTTGATTGGTTTTCAGACAATTAAAATGTTAGAACCGTCTTACTACATCCACGAAGATAGAGAAAAGTGAGGGGTCGTAGTTCCACAAATTGTTTAAAAATCTGACAAATGAATGCCTCAGAGATTGCTAATTCCACTCGAATATAATCTTGGCATAAAGTGTAAGGGAAATGATATACTCACTTATTACATACCATTGCTACCCTTGAATGCCGTGTAAGCATAGACACAACTTTTGTTTCCATTTTGATTGGTTTTCATACAATCAAAATGTTAGAACCGTCTTACCACATCCACCAAGCTAGAGAAAAGAGAGGGGTTGTAGTTCCAAAAATTGTTTAAAAATCTTACAAATGAATGCCTCAGAGATTGCTAATTCCACTCGAATATAATCTTTGCATAAAGTGTAAGGAAAATGATATACTCACTTATTACATACCATTACTACCCTCGAATGTCGTGTAAGCATAGACACAACTTTTGTTTCCATTTTGATTGGTTTTCAGACAATCAAAATGTTAGAACCATCTTACCACATCCATCAAACTAGAGAAAAGAGAGGGGTTGTAGTTCCACAAATTGTTTAAAAATCTTACAAATGAATTCCTCAGAGATTGCTAATTCCACTCGAATATAGTCTTGGCATAAAGTGTAAGGGAAATGATATACTCACTTATTACATACCATTGCTACCCTCGAATGCCGTGTAAGCATAGACACAACTTTTGTTTCCATTTTGATTGGTTTTCAAACAATCAAAATGTTAGAACCGTCTTACCACATCCACCAAGCTAAAGAACAGAGAGGGGTTGTAGTTCCACAAATTGTTTAAAAATCTTACAAATGAATGCCTCAGAGATTGCTAATTTCACTCGAATATAATCTTGGCATAAAGTGTAAGGGAAATGATATACTCACTTATTACATACCATTGCTACCCTCGAATGTCGTGTAAGCATAGACACAACTTTTGTTTCCATTTTGATTGGTTTTCAGACAATCAAATGTTAGAAACGTCTTACCATATCCACCAAGCTAGAGAAAAGAGAGGGGTCGTAGTTCCACAAATTGTTTAAAAATCTTACAAATGAATGCCTAAGAGATTGCTAATTCTAATCGAATATAATCTTGGCATAATGTGTAAGGGAAATGATATACTCACTTATTACATACCATTACTAGCCTCGAATGCCGTGTAAGCATAGACACAACTTTTGTTTCCATTTTGATTGGTTTTCAGACAATCAAAATGTTAGAACCGTCTTACCGCATCTCATACAAACACATGAATCCCTTTTATGATTTTTTCTTCTTCTACGTTTTTCAATCTACTTCACATTTGATTGAATTATGCAAGATTTTCTTTTACACGTGAGACCCCATTCTAAACTTAGTTTTTAATCGTTATTAGTTGCCTATAACATGTTCTACCTGCATCTCTGGTTGATAATACATGTTATTAACAAAAAGAAAAACCTAATTCTGATATATGAATTATTTTGTGCACATTGAAACCCTATATGTACATTGATTGCATGTTTCTTAAATGTAACTGGTGCTCTCTTTTTGTTTCTAGATGCATATATGTGGCAGCCCTAATCGACTCACTGAAACCATAATCCTACATAAGCAGTGATATTTTAATATTGTACATATATCTATACACATGATATGAAATGTATGATTTAATTCTTGGGTTAGTGTTTTGGTGACTAACTCCCTAATTCTACATAATTATGTGGCATATGATTAGATAGTTTGATGTGCTTTTATCATGCATGTGATTTGGGGAGCATGCTAGATGAGTGTAGTGTCTCTCTCGAGGATAGGTTAACCTCAAGTTTTGGATAGAAACCTTGTTTGGATTCAGAGGGGTCTGGGATGGCTTCTAGACAAGTTTGGCAGACTTCATCCAGGTTGGGTTGAAGGTCATCCATCCTTTCCCTTGGTCAAATCAGCCTATGGAGGTCGAGTTTTTCTGTATATGTTGACAATAGGTAAGCACAACCCATCATATATGTCATAAAAACTATGAGGGGAAAGTGAAATAATTTCACAAAAGGCTAGTATTGACCTTCTAGGAACTATAGCCACAACTTTAGTCTCAAATAAATGACAGTTCCAAATCATCATCTATTTGTCTTCCATGTGCTAGCTCTATTGGGGAAATTTGGTGGGAAAATATTAAGGTTTTAACACTTCCTTGCTCGGTGAAGCTAGATTAGATTAGATTATGGTTGTGGACCTTCATTGAAGTGTTTTCCATCCCTTTCTTTGGTCCTTTATCTACGTTTCATCTATTTAGCACCATGGATGACCTACTACAAGTTAGATAGATAGGTGGACGATCCCATAGAACATTCTTATTTCTCTTTTTTGGCTAGACTTGGCCTAGGATGAGGTGCTTTTGTTTCCCCTAGTGGAACTTTTGGATTAGGTGAGCTGTAGAGGTTTTTTCTAAATTTTTCCCTCATTCTCATGTCCAGATGAGCCTATACTTCTTCTTCTATAGTTATATATGAAATAAATTTTCTATATATGTTGACCAATTTTTTTAATTAGGGTAGTAGATTGTAAAATGGATTGAATTTCATGCTATTTACTTGTTAGTTGCTAATCCTTCATCATTTTGACTTAGAATTTTGTACAAACAATAATTAGTTCCCTACGATGTGAATTTCTTAGTTGAGTAGGATTCAATCCAACTTTTCTCCTTTCTCCATTTCTTATATGTCACCCTTTTGAATCTAGTAAATAACTTAGATGGTTCAAGTAAGTTTGCTTGGGGTTCGTTGATGTTCTACTCTAATTTCTATACATGTACAGTAATTGAATAGTTAGAGATGCCTTTGATTGACATGGTGTCCTAGGCCTTGCTTGGTTTTAGCCATGAATGTAAGCAAAATCATAATCATACAGAATTTGGGGATTGAATGCCAATGATGCGGGTGAATCCCATACTACTATGAATATTAAATACTCTTTGTAGGTCTATTATCTTCTTGGATAAGATGGATACTTGTTTCCTATATTTTTGTTCTAGTTTTGTCTCCTCCACATTGTATTAAGTGAATTGGGTGTAGGTGTGTCATAGTCCAACCAAGTTATGTGTCAAGTACAATGGTTTAGTTTGAATTTGTTTGATTTTATTCCATTTCTAGTCAGATTGTAGTTTTCTTTGTGAATTATGAGTATTCATTATGTTTTTTCCATTTCATTTGCTAACAATATTTTCATTTTATTTTCTACCTCTCAAGGTTTTACAAGTGTCTCTATAATTATTTTTTTAATATATTATCTACTTTTTTGACAAGATAAAGAGATGACTTGATTTCATTTTAAAAGGATGAGAAGAAAAGATGGTAATTAAAAGTATATCTCTTAGGATAACATAGAACTTATGATACCAATAAGATTATGGTTCTAGGAAATCTCTTTTCCAATATTCTTTATGCACCTAATATCCCTAAATATGAGAAAGGATTTGGGTAAATCTGTGTTATTTATCACTTAGACTGGTAAAATGTTTCATCAGTTGGTGTTCCTTGATAATGAGTAACATCTAGCTTGAATATTGACACACTACAAATTGACTTTTCTAGAGAGATTTTTAAAGACCTAGTTTGATGAGTTATAATAACTAGTATGGTAAATGCATGCACTAGACTCGTCCATCTTATCACAACCTCCTTAGAATGTATACCTTTTAGCTACTTGATATATTATTTTTCTTGATAAAAGTGATACCATATTGACTAGAATTTCTTATATTAGTAGAATTTTAATTAAAAGAAAAAAGAAAATTTTATGGGATTCAAATTTTACTCAGATGAACTTGTCCATATCCTATATATATGGGTCAAAGATAACTTTTCGACATTATCATTGATAATTACTTCAATTTTCTTTGACAATCAAAAGTTTAAGGAGTGGGAACCCAGAGGGGATCCACTCCCTACTAAAATAAAAAGGCATCATCCCATATATCCAAACACCAACATAATTTTTTTGCAAAAGGGATGATAACCAATTCATTCAACATGTATGTATTATAACACCAAAAGTAGTAGCGGAATTAATATAGTATCTAACCATTACAAGCTTGTTATTATAACTAGTCCTTCACCACACAAGGTGAGATAAAGGAAAAACAAACTAAACATAGGACTAGTTGAGGATCACCTAACCACTTCAAGAAAGTCTCCCACAAAGTTTCAATTAAACTTGTTAAGGTCCTAGTCCAACTTGGTTGTCTCCTCCTTGACCTATCTGGGGGTGAAAGATACCCCACAAAGAGAAAAAGAGAAGATGACATAAGCAAAAAGGCTGGCATGTGCATACTAAATTAGAATTGACCAATATAATGAAATAAAGGACATCAAAATGAACATGGCTTCCCATATAAATAATAAGGACTACCCAACTGAGCATAAAAGAAAATGAATCAATAAAATAAGAGCAAGGCATTTATACATTTCACCTGTGACAATACTAGAACAATATAAACATGTTGGTAGGAAATAACACATCTACCATAAATATGGGGTGAGTAGGAACATATACACATCTACTCTGAACTTGGGGTGAGTAGGAACATATACACATCTGCTCTGAGTAGGACAAGATACACATCTTCTGTAATGATATTTATTATAAGAATTATCACCTATGTATTTTCAAATTGTGGGAGTTTACACATCCACATAAAACAACATATGTAACATTATACTAGCAATCACCACATGATGCATAACAAAAGAGTAAGCAAGAATAAAGCAAAGTATGAGGGATGAAAACATCTAACAAATATAACATGGAATCAGAGGATCTATATAAAAAATTCCCATCACATTAATGTGCAATATAAACATTCACCACAGAAGTGGGAAAATTAAGGAATTCATCAAGAATAAAGGCATAAGATGAAGTCAAAAGAAAGTCTAACAAAATAGGATGATCATAATATCAAAATCAAGTAGAATATTCCACATGGAATAAATTTCTCAAAAGTGATATATTGTGTGGGCTTTGAAAAGAGTGATAAATTAGGTTTATTTGTCATATGAATAATAGGTGATGCAAACATACCTTAATCCTGAGTCTTAGAAACATTCTTCACCAATCTAGTTGCTCATAAGGTCTCCTTTTCCTAATTTCAAGTTATTCACATGTATTAGGGATTTATAAAGCATAATGTGTAAAGAAACCCTAATTTTAGACCTTTTTAGAAAACCTCAGATTTGGTCACAAAGCGTAGACCAAATAAGTACTTATCTTTTTCTGATCAAGAAAACATATATATTTACTTTATTTGGGGTTCATATGAATTAGTTATAAATTTTAGGGATTTTTATATAATTTATTACATCCAAAAAAATAAATCATCAAAAACATAGAAATCAAACTTTGAAACTATTTTTTTATCAAAACTATCACAATTTTCAATTTCAAAACGTATTTATTTATCATTTTTGGACCAGTAGATTATTAGTTATGATATTTGTTAAATCAAACAATCAGGAAATTAGATAATGCCACATCAACGTAGATTATCCGCAAGAAAGAGGGCAAGCGGGGTTGGGCCCTGCTACTTGGCCTAATTGGAGGTGGTCGTGTCAATGGGTCGCAGCTCGAATTGACTCATTCAAAGCAAAGAAAATTTGGGAAAAATTACCAAAATGCCCTCGTGCAAGAAAACGAAGAAAGAAGGAAATGAGCATAGTAATATCAAAAAATCACGAGAGAGATTCATACCTTTCACATGCCAAGCCACTACCTTTGTCCCACGACCATCAACTTGTGGAGGTTTGGGGGATTCCACAAAATGCAATGATTTGACAAAACAAAGATGCCAAATTGAAGAACAAAGTCCAAAGAACTTACCACAATTGCCAATTGCGATGCAAGCGATGTCGAGACCCAAGGAACAGTGCCACAAACTTGATCTATAAACATGATCACTACTGGCAACACTCACAAGCTAGGATGCAATTGGGACAAGAGGAGATTCGCAAGTCAACCGAGGAAGACCAAAGTAGGGGTATTTATAGATGAGGATGTAGTTCTAGGGCTTTGGGTGGAGATGGTTCGAGAAGCCAGATACACAAATTGGGAAAATCATGGATTCACAACAATAGATCACGAGTAAATTTATGTTGGATGTGGAATCAAACTTAGAACACAATGGCGAAGCAATCTCATAAAAAGATGGAATAATAAGGGAGAAATCTGGTTTTAAAATTTGCAAAATTACACCTCCTATTGCCTAATTCGACACGAGGTAGAGGAGGAACTCTAATTCGTATGATTGCAAAATCAATGGTTCAGATCTGCATGTGCATAAACAAAAAAAGAAAATACCTCTGTGCCATGTAATATGATTCCTAAATCAAATTGGACTAAAGTGCGGAAAATTTTATTTCTCTTCATTTGAGGGTGCAAACAAACTCCAAATTAAATGAGATTTGATATCTAGTCTAATTTGAACATATAGAATTCAATTTTGGCATTAATTTTCAGCTTTAGAAAATCTATGTTATTTTATTAAAGTAAATCATGCTTTCTCTTTCCTCTTGATTTAGAGACACCTAGAAATCATCAATTAATGTGAAACTTCACCCACAATCAACTGTAAACTTGTAAAACACTAATCTACCATTAATTCCCTTGGTATTATTTAATACATTATTTAATATTTTGAGCTTTATATACACTTTCTCTCTCCTAAACACATTAGAACATTAAATATTGTCCAAATTAGTAGAAAATTCGCACAGTTTTTTTGGCATATAGATTTTGAATTTGAGATTTATTTTATCTTTTGGAGTCATTAAATGTTTTATTTCATGTTTTGGAGAAAACTCACCTTTTCTTTTCTAAATAAAATAGATATAGTTATTATTATCCTAAAATTGTGAAACTTGACCTCCAAGTCATATCATGTCCAAAGAATTCGAATCTAATGTTATTCTTTGTCTAATTAGTCTTCATTTTATTAATATGCATAATTAATATTATGGCCCATTATTATTTTAGTTATCATATTATTTCATCATTGTTACTATTATGCATTCAATTGTGTCACATATCCTCATATTACAACCAAAAGAGCTATATAACATAATTGTGCATGAAATTCTTTATGATTATCATTTATCTCATGTGACATATTTTATGTATCCTTTATTATTCTAGAGATCAATATGAGAGCATTAGGTTATAATTATTTCCATGCAGATATGTTAGGGTGATTTAATCATGTATCAATATATCATGTATCAACATATTAGGGTTACAATTAATTGCTATTAGGTATATCTTCAACCTTGGTTGGTTAAGTACAAATAAATAAGGTCTCTATCCTCTTAACCTTGGAATAGGATAAGGTTCTAGGGTTTGATATGTTACATCATACCACCCCTTAAAGGGATTTTGTCCTCAAAATAAAAAATACACATATTAACAAGAAACTATTCACTACCCCTTAAAAAATTCATCTTACTAAGTCAAACCCCTTTTAGGTATAAAGGATAGCCACTAAGGTATAATGCAAAAAGGAAACATAACTTTAAAGTCTAACTATGGGATCATGCGTTACCTTCCACATGATCTTATTCATAAACTTCTTATCCATCCAAAGCAAAGAATTTCCCAGCACATCTCTCACCATGTATTCGTTCATTATTATTGCCACTATTGTGAGGAGGTACATGAGGTTGTTGTTGTTGATGATGATGATGTTGTTGAGCTGGTGCATGTCCTTTATGAAGTTGGGAGCATCTAGGGAAAATATGTACAGGTTCATTGCAATGGTGACATATCGGGTGTCTATCCATCCTTCATGCAATGAGGTCCTCAGGTCGACGATGCCTTTCATACTTATGATCAACTTCAGAGTGCTTCCTTTTGTTATTATTCTCTTTCTGTGCCGAGGTATGGAATCCAGGATATGACTCAATAGGTAAGGCCTTATCCACCATTTTTTGAAAATCCAGGGGAACTTTTGTAGTTAAGTCCTTGCAGGAATAGGTAGATCTACAATCCTCACTTAGCCTAGAAGCATAACGCTCAAGCAACTAAAACTTTTTCACATAAGCAGAAACAGACAGGGGACCTTGATTCAAACTGTAGAATTTTTCTTCCTTCTTCAAGGCAGCAGTGCAGATGTACTTCTCACAAAAAAGCACCAAAAATTGCTCCCAGGTCATAATAGAGATGTCATGAGTCCTTGCTATCCCATTCCACCAAACTTTCTATCCCATTCCACCAAACTCGAGTTGATCCATCTAGCACATATCAAGCAAACCTAACCATATGGTGTGGAGGACATGCCATTCCATCAAAAGTCCTCTCAATGGCTAACACCTAGTCATCAACTTTATTGACCATCTCTAGTTCACCTTCACCCTTGAAGTAGGGTGGTTGCATGTTCATGAATTCCATTATTGAGCACTCCTTAGGCTTATCAGTCATAGCTGGATTGTTCAGCTTCCTTGCCATGATTGTGGTAAGAAGTTGTCGAAGCATGGCCAACTCTTGCTCAGGAGAGATGACTATGCCCACATTTGCAACAATAGAGGTTGGGATTTCCTAACCTACTGATGGTCTACTTCCAGTTGGAGGAGTAACTTGAGTCACCAAAGGGGTAAAGGTAGGATCCATCCTTAGCATCCCAAACCTAGGGTTCTGGGGTGCTTCATAACCAGATAGGTTATCAACAGATGACTTATCTCCCACTATTAAGGTTTTTCCTGCACAAGGCAAGGGTACTAGGTATAAGCAACCTATGAAAAAGGTAAAAATCCTAAGGGAGACAAGATTGAAATAGTTAGATAACCAACAACCACTGGCTCTTATACTATGTTGTAAGGAGTCAGACCCTAAGGGGATCCACTCCCTACTATAATAAAAATGCATCATCCCATATATCCAAACATCAACATAAATGTTTCACAAAAGGGATGATAACTAATTCATTCAACATGTATGTATCATAACACCAAAAGTAGCAGTGGAATTAATATAGTATCTTACCACTACAAGTTTGTTATCATCACAAGTCATTCACCACATAGGGTGGGATAAATGAAAAACTAACTAAACATAGGACAAGTTGAGGATCACCTAACCACTTCAAGAAAGTCTCCCACGAGGTTTCAATCAAAATTGTTGAGGTCCTGGTCCAACTTGGTTGTCTCCTCCTTGACCTATACCTGGGGATGGAAGCACACCCCACAAAGAGGAAAAGAGAAGATGGCATTAGCAAAAATGCTAGTATGTGCATACTAAATCGGAATTGAGAAATATAATGAAATAAAGGACATCAAAACAAATGTGGCTTCCCATAGAAATGATAAGGACTACCCAACTGAGCATAAAAGAAAAATCAATTCAATAAAATAAGATCAAGGCATCCATGTGCTTCACCAGTAACAATACTAGAACAATATAAACATGTTGGTAGGAAATTTCACATCTACCATAAATATGGGGTGAGTAGGAACACATACACATCTACTCTGAATATGAGGTGAGAAGAAACATATACACGTCTTCTCTGAATGGGACATGATACACATATTCTCTAATAATGTCTATTACAGGAATATGACCTATACATTTTCAAATTGTAGGAATTTACACATCCACATAATATAACACATGTAACATTATACAAGCAGTCAACACATGATGCAAAATAAAAGATTAAGCAATATCAAATCAAAGTATGAGGGATGATAACATCCAACATATATAATGTGGAATCAGAGGATCTATATAAAAAAATTCCCATCACATAAATGAGCAATAAAAACATCTACCACAAAAGTAAGAAAATTTAGGGATTCATCAAGAATAAAGGCATAAGCTAAAGTCAAAAGAAAGTCTAACAAAATAGGAAGATCATAATATTAGAATCAAGTAAAATATTCCATATGGAATAAGTTTCTTAAAAGAGAGTTATTGTGTGGGCTTTCAAAAGAGTGACAAATTAAGTGTATTTCTCATATGAATAATAGTTAATGCAAATGTACCTTAATCCTGAGTCATAGAAACAATTCACCAATCTAGTTGTTCCCAAGGTCTCCTTTGCCAAATTTCAAGTTATTCACATGTATTAGGATTTTATAAAGCATAATGTGTAAAGAAACCCTAATTTTAAACCTTTTAGAAACCCATATTTGGTGACAACGACTAGACTAAATGATTACTTATGGTTTTTGATCAAGAAAACATATTTATTTACTTTATTTGGAGTTCATATGAACTAGTTACAAATTTTAGGGATTTTTCTATAATTTATTAGATCCTAAAAAATTAACCATTAAATACATGGAAATCAGATTCTCAAACTATTTTTATTAGAAAGATCACATTTTTATAATTTTAAAACATATTTGTTTATAATTTTTGGACCAATAGATTATTAGTTATGATTTTTGAGAAATCAACCAATCAGGAAATTAGATAATGCCACATCTACATAGATTATCCACGAGAAATTGGGTGAGTGGGGTTGGGCCCTACTGACTTGACCTAATTGGAGGTGTTCATGTCAATGGGTCAATGACTAGACTTGACTAATTTAAAGCAAAGAAAATTTGGGCAAAATTACCAAAATGCCCTCGCGTAAGAAAATAAAGAAAGAAGGAAATGATGAGGATCAAATCAGAAAATCACGAGTGAGATTCATCCCTTTCACAGGCCAAGACATGGCCTCTGTCCCATAACCAAGTACTTGCGGAGCTTTGGGGGATTTCACATAACGTAACGATTCGACGAAACAAAGACGCCAAAGTGAAGATCAAGGTCTAAGGAACATACCACAATAGCCAATAGCGATGTAAGTGATGTCGAGACCCAAGGAATAGTGCCACAAACTTCAGCTATATATGTGATCAGTGGTGGCAACACTCACAAGCTAGGATGCAATTGGGACAAGAGGAGATTCACAAGTCAACTGAGGAAGACTGAGGTAGGGGTATTTATAGATGAGGATCTAGTTCTAAGGATTTCGGTGGAGATGGTTTGAGAAGCCAGAGACACAATTGGGAAAATCATTGATTCACAACAATAGATCATGAATAAATTCTTGTCGGACGTGGAATCAAATTTAGAACACAATGTCAAAGAAATTTCATAAAAAGATGGAGTAATAAGGGAGAAATCTGTTTTTTTATTCGCAAAATACGCCTCCTATTACCCAATCTTGCGTGAGGTAGAGGACAAACTATGTGCCATTCGATCACAAAATTAATGGCTTCTATCTGTGCCCACATTAGCCGGAAAGGAAAATACCCGTGTGACATGCAATATGATTCCTAAATCAAATTGGACTAAAGTGTGGACATATTTATCTCTCTTCATTTGAGGGTGCAAACAAACTCTAAATTAAATTAAATTTTATATCAAACCTAATTTGAACATCTAAAATCTAGTTCTAGCATTAGTTTTTAGTTTTGAAGACTCTAAGTATTTTATTTAATTCTTTTAAAGTAAATCGTATTTTCTCTTTCCTTTTGATTTACAGACACCTAAAAACCATCAATTAATGTGAAAATTCACCCATAAGTAACTATTTAACTTGTGAAACATGAATTTGCCAGTAACTTTTTCCCTTGGTATTATCTAACACATTATTTAATATTTTGGGTTTTATTTTCACTTTATCTCTCATAAACACATTAAAACATTAAAGATTGTACAAATTAGTTAAAAAATCACACAAGCTTGTTTTGGCATATGGATTTCGAATTTTAGATTTATTTTCACTTTTGGAGTCATTAAATGTTTTATTTCATGTTTTGGAGAAAACTTACCTTTTCTTTTCTAAATAAAATTGATATAGTCATGTATAACCCAAAATTGTGAAACTTGGCCTCCAAGCCATATCATGTCCAAAGAATTCAAATTTGAAGTTATCCTTTTTCCAATTAGTCTTCTTTTTATGAATTATGCATAATGAATTTGTGGCTCGTTATTATTTTCGTTATCATATTATTTCATCATTATTACTATTATGCATTCAATTGTGTCCCACATCCCCATATTACAACCAAAAGAGCTATATAACATTATTGTGCACGAAATTATATATGTTTATAATTTATCTCATGTGACATATTTTATGTATCTTTTATTGTTTTACAGGTTAATATGAGAGCATTAGGTTATAATTGTTTTCATGCATATATGTTAGGGTGATTTAATCATGTATTAGCATATTAGGGTTACAATTAACTATTATTTGGTATATCTTCATCCTTATTTGGCTAATTCCAAAGAACTAAGGTCTCTAACATCTTAACCTTGGAATAGGATGAGGTTCTAGGGTTCAGTATGTTATAGAAACATCTACTTTTGACCTTATGTGTGTGTGAGATTTTGTATACTTTTATGAATTCATTGTTTAATTTGGCATATTCCTAGGGAGGTGTAGGTTCTTGATGAGAAATATAAATAATGTATTGGGACTAAAACAAAAATTATTGTGACCCTTATGAATGTTATGAAGCAAGGGAACATCTTTTTCTTTGAATTTGGTATTCAATGATATCCTCAAAAGCATGATTAAACATTCTATGAGAACTCTTAACCTAATCCCATACACAGTGCAAATCATACATAATCTTCCTGACAACTAACCTAGATGATATTATACAAGTTATGTAGTTAAAAAATGTGACAATGTAGGCATTCTAAATTACTTAATACATGTAGGTGACAACAAAGTTTTCTCAAATTTAGTGATAAGATTACTATTATAGAAAGATATATAGTATTGGGATATATGTAATTTGTCTAAAAAACAAAATTTTTTGATCCCTAATATTCCTAAATATTTAAAATAAATAATACGATAGATAACAAAACAAAAAAGAGATATAAAATAATTTCCAAAAAGCCAACATTTAAAGTGACATTCTACACCTAGATGTAGAAACCATAGTTGATTGCATCACAATAATGTATATTTGAGAGGTCGATATTCTATATATGCATGTATCAAGAGAACTTTCATTCCAAGTTCCTCTTACCTCACCCTCCTCAAAAATTGATGCTCCTTTTTCTAGAGAATGTTAAAATGGGATATTTTACACCATTATTGTTGAAGGGGCCTGAGCGAATGCTTAATGTAATCATTAAAGGTACTTTAGATAATGGCTTAGTAATTCTAGTGAAATTATTATTTCTTATTTAAAAAATAATGTTTAAAAATGTTGTATGCAAATTTTAGTAATGATTAACATATATGGACAAACTGATAAAGCATTGTTAGTGTCTAGATCTTGATATATATATATATATATATATATATATATATATATATATATATATATTTCTTGAAATATTAAAGTTGCTCAATTTGTATATCAAGAGCTTGGGGTTCATTCTAAGTGTACATTCAAGAAACTCCTTCCATATTTTATAAAAACATGGTACTTATCACCAATTTCATTCTCTTATACCTGGTTGAATTTGATGTTTTCATATGATGGATCGGCCTTAAAGATTGAAGCGAGAAAATTATCATCATGGAAAAGCATGGTCTTCTATCTATTTCTTTCTAAGATGGAAAGGGTTCCTATCCAATCAATTTATGTACTTCATAAAAGCATTCTAGATGATTTCCAAGGGGTATGAAGTATTCATATCCATAGTTTTAACCGATCATTAGATTTTTACAAAAAAAAACAAAGGTGGGTAGGAATTTGCATATGTGTCCTAGATGAGTTTGCAGACATCAATCTAGAAAGAGATATTGAGTTTTCTAATGAGATAGCACTTGATACAATACCACTATCTAGGAAACTCTATAATATGGATATGCCTGAGTTGGCCAAGCTGAGAAAGCAAATTTAAGAACTCCTTGACATGTTTTTATCAAACCCAATACATCTCCTTATGGATCCCCAATTTTGTTCATTAAAAAGAAATATTGTTCCCTTAGAGTGTGCATAGACTACCACATGATAAATAAATCCATTGTAAATAATAGGCATTCTTTGCCTTAGATGACATGTTTGACCACTTCAATGGAGCCCGTGTATTCTCAAAAAATTCGTCTTAGATCTAGGTAGAAGTAACTAAAAGTCAAAGAAATTGACATCCGAAAAGTAACTTTATGAACTCAGTATGTGCACTAAAAATTTCTAGTGATGCCAATTTGGTTGTTAATGCTCAAAGAGTCTACAGAAATAGCCAATATTGTGTTCCAACATGTTTCAGACATCTTTTTCAAGGTATTCATTGATCATGTCTTAGTGTTCTCAAATAGTGTAAAGGCATGTAAAAGACACTACTCTAGTGTCCTTGATAATATACTAGAGTAAGAGCTTATATGGAAATATTATATGCATGAGCTTTGCACAAACTATGCTTGTTCCTTGGAAACATCATATCTAGAGAAATGAAAGTATTTAAACATGCCACTACAACATTGTTAGACTAGAAAATGTCAAAGAAACAAACTAAGATCCACACCTTGGGACTTTTGAATTATCATCAACATCTCATACCAATATTTTTAAAGATAGCCTTTTCACACATCGATCTCATGAGGAATAATGAGAAGTTTATTTGGGTAGACTTAGGTGAATCCAATTTTCATGGGATAAAGGACAAATTCACTTACGCTCCTACATTGACCCTGCCCTTTGGCAACTATGGTTTTTTTATACCTTCTAGTGTGTTCGAGATGGGGTTAGGGTGCACCTAATGCAAGAAGGAGAAAATGGTGGTATGCACATCCTAAAAACCCAATGCTAATGAAATGAATTACCAAATTCATTACTTATTGATTGATGATATCATCTATGTTATGAAAATCTAGAGACATTACTTCATGGAGCCACATTCAAAATATGAAATGATGATTAGAGCATGACTACCTAATGACTTGAGAGACTAGAACTTGTGATAACATCAATGGATATATTACATCAAGGAACATGACCTCACTATATCACAAAATCCTAGTAAGGGTATTGTGGTAGTCAATTCCTTGAGCCAAAAGTTCTTGACTTGTGCCTCAACTTTAGCCATCTAATGGAAGCAGATTGAGGATTTAATCAAGTATAATCTCTGTTATCTTCTATCTTGGGTTCCTTTAGCTAATATACAAATTGTTTTGGTATATTCACAAAGTTTCTCAAGGTCTACAATATCAAACTAGTACTAACTAATATGGGGACCCTTCAAGAAAATCCCCTCATTTTCTATCAATGGTATCCATGCACTACAAAGACAACATGGATGAATCTTTCCCAACCCTCATTTTCTCTCTATGTTCATTATCTAATTTTCAGTCAAAATTTGATGTTATCCAACTGCATTAGTGTACGACACTTCATCCAATCTAACAATTTATATATGCTCATATTGTACTCATCTACCAAATTGATGTAGTATCTTACTATAAATGTAGACTAGTTATGATGTTGTTGGAGCTCCTATTCAAGGAAAATCTCAACACCCTATTTTTAGTCTTACAATCATACTCCTACAAACATTGTAGATTTATATTAAAGCATGAAACATAACATTGGTGTGAATGATGTCCAAAAGTGTATTTAATGCTTGAAATGCATAATTTTTTTGCACCAATTACATGCATGAACTGGTATCAAAATGACCTTAAATTGTGTATGTAACTTATTCATATGATACGAAAAATGATCAAGGATTTGGATGATTTGAATAATAGTTGTAGGATACTAATTGAGTAGACTGCATTGTGTCACCAAAAAAGACAAGCATATCCAAGTCTCTCTCTCTCTCTCTCTCTATATATATATATATATATATATATATATATATATATATATATATATGCATATACCAATATGTACATATATATCAATGTGTATCTAGTTTACCACCCTCCTGGGAGTTGGGCCTCCTCCATGGGCATGGGAGAGGGATAGAAAATGCCTCTCTTTATCCCATATATATGGGTGTGTGTGTACATATAAGTAAATATAAGTAATACACACACACACAGATATATATATATATATATATATATATATAGTATCAATCTAGTCCAAGTTGAAGTGATGGTGTGAGCATATGAAATAGAATAAGAGAGTTTTTCTCATTCTATTAGCAATCTACTATGTAAGACCATAACATTAGGGACATGGGGTCTTGTGTCAATGTCACTTTGCTCTTGTCGATCTTACTAGAGAAGACCATAGATGATTTAATACTGAAAGTTATTTTAGAAACATTTTAATACTATAATAATTACAATGTTATTAATATTACAACCCTAGAATTGTACATATTTTGTTCTTCCAATTTATTTTCTTCTGAAACCATCCCTTGTATTTATTTAATACGAGCATCATAAAATACTTATATATTTGTTTAATTAAATGAGCATCATGTTTTTCTCACTAGCATTCATCCTTTTTGTTTCTCACTTTATATTTCAAGAAGGTCTTGAATAGCTTGGTTCTCTAGGTGTTGTAAATTGACAGTTCTCGCTTCTATCTTTTTATGTATATTGCCTAAAAGTTGTATGATTCCTATATCTAAGTGTACTACAAATATTGGTTAACTTCGGATTTATTTTTTAGCTTCCAACCATATAAAAATTGTTTCTATACTTGTCGTTGTTGCAAAATCATTCAAATTTGAAGATATGAGGTCTCCAACATAAATAATCGGTACTAACGTTAATCAACATATGATCTAATTTACCATATTACTGTGACACCTCATCACACTAAATGAGATTGCTCAAAATATAAACATGATTAACTACTAACTAATCACATATCCAGAAAATAGGAAGAATTAAAATCAATTTCAACATCATTAACCTGTTCTAAAACATTTGCATAAAGGTCCTTCTTTTTCCATTAACTCATACACCATAACAAGTATTTACATTTGTATCTAGTGGTCTCAGCCACAACTTGTATACAAAAAAGATAATTCCACACGTACAACCATATATTAGACATGCTGACATACTGCCAAAAACTCATCTCAATACAAGTTTATCATTTACAAAACACTTCTCATACCCCAAACGTCAAAGTACATGGACGGTACTAGGACTCTACTACTAACAACTACAACTGTACAACCTTCTGTGTGTATTGACCACTAGATTGCCCATGTTCTGTAGCATGATCTCGACCACATTTTCGACGACCACCTAAAAATTTGTGGTGACTCATGGGAGAGACCCATGTCCCAACAAGAGATATAACTCTCTCCAACAGATATTGATTACAACAGTTTATTTTAACAATAAAAAACTGAGCATATTGAGTATTGAATAAGAAATTGAACAAATTGTACAATTTATGGCTAATAATTTGTTAAACATATACGCTTAGCAACAAGTATAATTTTTAGAGTATATACCTGAAAAATATAAATCTATTTCTTCTATCATTGATTACTCAATTTTCATAAGATTGCAAGATATAACAATTGTGTAGTATAAAATCAAAGTAAGGGAAACTCAACCAATGTGAACGTATTTAACCCTAGCAGATATACTACACGGTTGTATTACATCTTTTATTACCCTAAGCGATTTGAGGAATACCACTCAAGTCCCAACTGACCACTACTAAGTCAAAATTAATGCCATATAAGATCTAGGAGAACCTGATTCCTAATATCTTCTCTGCCCTAGGTTAGTACAAGTTCGTCACAATGACACATTAGGTCAAGCAGCTAACAGCCTACTCAGTCCTTGGTACATGTCACGACACTAGTGATAGGAGGTGGGTATACAAACCCTACCATTCGAGGTACAACCTCAAATGTTCTCAAATTCATCTCATATATAATCACTGAGATACGACCATAGTGGTTCTCAAACTGAGGGCTAGGTATTACCACAATCATCCTCCCTATACACTTGGGGTCAGGGTGACAAGCACCCCGCATACTCAAAAGTATGTTCTCTCAGTTTCCCTTAAGAATAATCATTTCACCATCCAACAAGTTCTGACACTGAAGATGGTTCTATGGAACAAGGCACTACATGACTAGGGCTTCACTTGATTAATTACTGCCAATTGGGTGAATTAAGGCTGCATCATACAAGTGGACATACAAACCCTAATACATTTCTAGCAAGCATATAATTATAACAATTATAGAAGATATAAAATTTGTGAGGTATAATTCTTAATCACAATCACCACATGGTACTATTCATTGTCATACATGAGACCATACTTGTCATCATCTCACCCCAACATATAATTTCTTATCACATGGTTCCAGTGTTTCAACCCTTGTCACATCATGAAGAGGGTTACATCTCATTTAAGGCACATTCATGCCCATAGGTCATTAAGACCATCACATTATTTCCTGCATGTACAACATTATGTTTCCATGCCTTAGAATGAGTCCCAACAGATTATTAATACACATGTGACATATAAGACTAACATAGCAAGGAACTATAATGTTCAATTAGCATCATATTATGGTTTCAATACAAGAGGAGAGTACTTCATTGTCACATTTAATTATTTAGAAGGATTGATTACAATCTATCACCATCACTTAGATACATTAGGGTTAGGTGCAACAAGCTTTATCATATTAAAGTTACACATCCACATATTATGGTGATTTATCAACTATATTCATATGAAAGAAAAGTTACTAAAAATTAAATGCATTAAACCATAAAATTCTCATCATTAGAACCAACATATTTTACTATAAGCTTTATTATAAACCATTGGATATTGAAGCATCTAATCATAACCATTGATCAGGTTCATTATTCAAAATCCCGTCAATTAGAGTGTAAGTCTAACCCTTGAATCAATTGGCCCAAGAAACTACTAGTTTAGGGATTAATTTAAGAAACTCATGACATCTAGTTACACCATCTTTTGACACCATTGATTGTCACCATCGATTGACACCCTTGGTTGTCACCATCGGTTGATAGGTCCAACACTACCATCATCCATCTCCATCGGATGTTGAGCTAATGTCACCATTGGTTATGCCAACATTTAGGGTACTTATACCATTGGCCATTAAGCTTCCAAAAGAGCCTAACACTGACCTAACTTGTGGCCATTGGTTGACACCATCAGTTGTCACCGTTCGTCATCATTTTTTGTCATAATTACAACACCATTGGTTATCAGTTCATGTGTAAAGAAGAAAACAACTTAAAAACATAAGTATAGACCATTGTTTGATAGATTCTTAGCACCATCAGTTGCCATACCAACCTGATTTAAGTCTTCTTCTACCTTAGGAAGAACATGCACATATTTTCTAGTTCATCTAGAGAAGGAAACCAAGTAAGAAACAACAACAAAAATTGAAACTCTATGCAAGCATAACTTCTAAGTGATTAGATCTTCGTTTTAGAGCAATAACATGAGTAAGAAAGCTTGTCGTAAGTAATAAAAGAGAAAGAGGATTATAAAAATCACCTATAGGAAGAATAACATACTTCTAGAAGTAAGAAACTCGAGCAACAAAGGTAGGAAAACCCTAGCTTTAGGTCTGAACTCGGCCAAGTAGCACCATTCTCTAGAAAAGAAGCAAACCCTAGGTAGAAGGAGCAAGAAAGGTAGGTTCTTTAAGCTTTAGAGAAATATTTACCATGGAACTATAGATTTCCATCTAGGAAGAAGGTAGGAGGAATAAGAAAAATAGAAGAAACGAAGGAGAGAAGGAGATACTTACTTGTTTAGGTCAAGATCACAAAAAGGAAACTTTATAAACCCTAAAAGAGAGCAAAATGAAACCCTAGATGTTCAAGCAAGAAGGTCGGCCACCTAATTCTTCCTTGGGCAGATCCGCTATAAACTAGTAAGGGAATATGATATCTAGAGAGGAGAGAAGAGATAAGGGATTAAATGTTTCATTTGGGTGCTTAAGTATAGGTATATAAAGCTTATGAATAAAGGAGAGAAGAAGCTTGAGATGTCCTAGCAACTCTCCATGCGTCCATGGTTAAGAGCTTTCACAGACATGCAAGAAGTAGCTCCACCGGTTGATGGAGTCTACTATACCACCATATGATGAATCTATAGGCCCTCCACTAGTTTTTATGCATGGGAAACTATTGATTCTTGAAACACTATCTTACTAGGTGATGGACCCTCGTTTGATCACCCTATTAAAGTGAACCCCCAGTCCAAGTGAACCCAAACCAGAAAACCATCAACCTAGGGCCTTATAGGATGACCATCAATTGTAACCACTTGTTGGTGACCATAAAATGTAAACCAAATAAGGGAACCATTGGTTGATGGCTCCTAAAGGTAGCTCATCCATGAAGGGGTAAACCCTAATTCACCATTGAAGGGAAATACCATCAAATCATGGTACAAATAAGCACCCCATGGCTCAAAAAGCTCAAGAATGATGAGAAAACATCTAAGGAACATAATTCATGTGACATATTGCAAGAAAAACCTCTCATGTGGGTAAATACAAAAAATTCTAAAATGTGCATAAAATTGCATAACTTGCTCAAACAGTGTCCGAATTTGACCAAATTGAAATTTAAGCATGTCAAATTATATAAAAAAACACCTCAAAGGGTTAGATAAAGGTTTTAAGAACTCAATTAATGTCATTTAGCATGTTTAAGACTTTAAGCAAGGTTAGGGGCCTTACAATTACCAATCAAAGAAGTACATAGATGATATTTTTTCTCGTATAGGGTGTGATGTTTGTATATAGCGATGATGGTGGGATCTACATAGGGGTTGTAGTTTCTTCTTCCTAACATGAAAATGTTAGGATGGTTAAGTTATTTTTCATTTGCAATCTAATTTTGAATCACATAATTTTCTACAAATTTTCTATTAGGAAATGTTATCTAATGCGTAATTTATACTTTTTCTTTATGTATCATTACACCTTTTTATATGATTATGGAGTAAAATATGTGGAATTGAGTCTTTGAAAAAATATAGAGATGCATTGATGGGTTCTACAATTACTAAACTATCATGGTTTATGTAAATTATGTGATTTAATTGGTTGTGCTATTTTACCACTTATGATAGTCATTATGCATTGACCAATATATATTTTCAACAATGACAATTTTTTTAGTTAGTCTCACACACTTATAAATCTTTGATGCCTTATATTTTGCATCACCTACCTCTACTACTAGCACAAACTACTTGGCCAATGGACATGCCTTGTATTTAGTATCCCGAAAAGAAGGAGCTCACATGTCGCTAAGGTTTATCTTCCTATAAACTCAAAAAAGAAGATAACATACAAGAGAAAAACACATTGAGGGCATGAATTGGGTAAGGAATTTCATAAATATCCTATAAGTATACTAGGTAACTAATGTGATCCTTCCCTATCGTATTAACAAAGATTAGAAGAAATGAAGGACCGTGAGGGAAGGAAGGCAAGAAAATATACTTGTAAAAGGTAGTAATTATTGGGCACATTGGTAAAGGTAGAAGAAGATGATCAAAATGTTGTTGTGTGATTTTGATTGAGTAGAACTTGTCGTACATCATGTTACAAGAGATAAAAAAATCTGGTAGTACTTGATAAAGAGGATTTCACCTGTCAAATAATATAAATCCAAACCATGTGCTATTAACTCATAACCTGATATGACATGGACATATGAGAACCAAACTTGAACTTGATCAACCCAAAAAGATATAAGTTGATTCAGTCTCCCACAAACTATTAGGATTTTGGCCAAGTGACGACTGCTATATATAGCATGGTTGGATTCAAATTTTGTAATTTTATACAGACAAATATATTGTATTTATCTTTTATTAGTGAAGTTATTGTTGTAAATGAATGTAGACGTAGGTAAAAGAGATAGTTTCATGGGTCATCTATTTTCAATGTTAGATGATGTCATGCATACATCATTCTAAACAAACTACCCCCTCATGGAAATTGATATGACCCAATCAAGTTTGAACCACCACTCATGTCCATTAGCAATAGTCAGTGGCAGAGCTAGGATGTGATGTGGGGAGGGGGAATTTTGTGACAAAAAATTAAAATCCTCAACACAAGAATCGAACTTAAGACCTCCTATAAAGTAATACTAGCACTAACTACTATAGTAGTTTTACATTGTTGTTGTGTTTCATTTTCAGTGTTATATATAGTGATGCTAACATATAAATGTGTTACAAAATGAAAATATAGAAAATCAAGGATTTGAATTTGAGACCTCGCATTCTAGAACCACTAAGTAAACCACTCTCCAACACTATAATGGTGATGCCTTTTTTATGTGTCTTGTATATTATATATATATATATATATATATATATATATATATATATATATTGATGTTTTCATATTATTTTTTTGGAGTGGGGGACATGGCCTATGCTTTTCCCTCCCCACCCATGGCTCTGCCCCTAGAAATAGTCATTTGATAGGAAAGGATCTAATTTTATACAAGTAAATAGAGGCATTTTGCTAATTTATGAGTAGAAGAGGAGAGGGATAAAGAAAGAAGAACAAGTAGGAAAGATAGAAAGCAGAAGAAAGAATGCAGAATGTAAGGCTCATTTTAATTAAATAAGAGAGAATTAAGGAACATCATTTTAGCTAATAAGAGAGAATCAAGGATTCTTATTTTTTATTGGATAAGGAATGATTTTGGGTGGAAGTGAATAAAAAAAATTTGTAAGGTCGTAATAGTACAATTGTCTTTTTCATTGTAATACTAAATTATCAAGGTCAACACTGTCATATCCCATGATTTTGATTGTCATTGGTAGTGTGTGACTATCATTGACATGAGAACTAATGCTACTTATGGTATGACAGTATGCAAGAAAACAAATTAGATGTACATGTGTCCACGACCTCTATTTATATTTCATATTGTATTTTGTGATGGGCTCTCAGAAAAGGAGATGCACCTTGCTGATGTGGGTAGTCCAATCATTCCTTTTAAGATCATGTTATCCAAGGCCTCAAATCCTGGGACGTTACAATCTCCCCCACTTAGACTCTTGACGTCCTCGTCAAGGCTCAACTATATGGCCTCAAAATCTTTTCCCCATTTCAGTGTAGACCCAAATGACCCATGTACACCCAGCTCCCAACTACGGTTACCAATGCAAGGGTGGCTCCATCAACTCAGATAGCCCTTTCCAACATGCCTGGACACTACCAGTACATGGGCGGCTCCATCAACTCAGATAGCCCTTTCCAACATGCGTGGACCGCACGACTGAAAGACTGACATGTCACAGGCCCATGTGGGCCCCACCTACTAGAGGGGTTATGCCTCTGATACCATTTGTAAATCCTGGACCCACTGCCCAAGGCTCTATTAGAGGTTTAGAAATTACGAATGGCCCCACAAACCACCACTAGCCTTAACTGCGTGCTTTTTCCTCACTCACGCACAAGCCAGGGTCAACTTCCCGACTAGTCACCCATCCTAGTACTACTCCAAGCTGAGCACGCTTAACTATGAAGTTCTTTAGTGATGGGCTCCCAGAAAAGGAGGTGCACCTTGGTGATATGGGTAGTCTAATCATTCCTTTTAAGATCATGTTATCCAAGGCCTCAAATCTTGGGACGTTACAAAATGAGATGACCAAATTGTAATACAAATACTCATTTTGTATTACAACATAAACTGCTATCATAAATATAATTTTTACTGTAATCAGACATGTAATACAAAATGAGTGTTTATATTAAAATTTGGTAATCTCATTAGAAACGCTTTCTTCCTCATTACAAATAGGTGCCTTTCTATTACAAAATAGATCCTTAGGTAATTAAAATTAGTTACCCATGCGGGTAGTGAATATATACCCTATACCCATATATATATATATATATATTTATGTGTGTGTCTATATATATTTATTTATGTATATATATGTATATATGTATATATGTATATTTGTATATGTATGTATGTATGTATGTATATATATATATATATAGAGAGAGAGAGAGAGAGAGAGTCAGACTAGAATACACTCGAGTGTACAGATTACACCATACACCTCAATGGTGTTTGCCTATCTAGACCTTGTCTTTCCAAAATCCAATCTATTGATCTTCATGGTTACATTAATAATAGGCCACATACAAAATTTGAGCTCATTTAGATGAGTGTAAGTCACTCATCCAAGGACAACAAAATCGACGTACAAAACTAATTTGAAATGCATGATTCTTGCCTCCTTTAGATGCATGACCTATAAGTATCGAAATGAGCTAAAATTTATTATATAGTATGTTCTTAAGATATTTAAGAAGATCAATGGTTTATAATTTTCAAAAAGTTATTGCATCTTTAAAAATGACTGAGGTGTATGGTGGCTCTAGTACACTCGAGTGTATACTAGCCTAACTCTCTCTCTCTCTCTCTCTATATATATATATATATATACATACATATAAGGGTATATATTCACTACTCGCATGGGTAACTAACTTTAGTTATCAGTGGATCTATTTTGTAATAGAAAGGTACCTATCTATAATGAGATAGACATCGTCTGTAATGAGATGACCAAATTTGTAATACAAACACTCATTTGGTATTACACGTCTGATTACGGTAAAAATGATATTTGTAACAGAGCGTTGTAATACAAAATGAGTCTTTGTATCACAATTTTTCTCATCTCATTATAATTTTGATTGTTTGGTTACAAATATGTGTCCTTCTATTACAAAACTGATCCACGGGTAACTAACCTTATCTACCCACACGGGTAGAGAATGAATTGCATATATATATATATATATATATATATATATATATATATATATATATATATATATATATATATATATATAGAGAGAGAGAGAGAGAGAGAGAGAGAGAGAGGTTAGGAAGTATGCACCAGTCGGTACATGTAAGTTATGTGTATCAGTCATTAAAATAGCATATGTGGAGTATGTTAATTTAATCTAACCATATGGATTGAGTCAACATTGATTAGATTAGAAGTCTTTAAAATTTCACAATCATATTTCATATAAATCATGAGATACATCAATATTTTATCTAACGGTTTCTGCAATTTCAGCAACTCAAGGTTGATTAGAAAATATACATCTTCTTTCATTAGATGATCTAGGGATTTCAGATTGAGATGATTTTTGATACACATGTTATCTAAGGGGTATACATCGCATTTGTAAGGTTAGATTGTTCATTGTAGTTGTGCAACTATCTGAAATGAAGATGAGTACATATAAGATACATGTACTCAGGTACACAATTCTTTTAGTAATATATATACATATATATATTTGTATATATATATTTATATATACAAATATATGTATATATGTATATATATGTATATATATGTATATATATGTATATATATGTATATATATATATATATATATATATATATATATATATATATATATATATATATATATATATATATATATGACGTTCGTTCATTTCCCATGCGGGTAGCTACCGGCTCGAGATTTGGTTACTTTTTTTGGTATATCTTACTTTACACATGTAAATGGTTACTTTACCTTGCATATATTACTTTTTATGTATAAATTGTTATAATTTTAGCATATATAACAAATATACAATTACATATTTATTCCAGAATTTTACTGTGTATTTTGCTCGATTTTACTTTTTTATCCGAATAGTTACTTTTTGGTCGACATAGTTACTTTTTTGTCCAACGAGTTACTTTTCTGACCAAATAGGTACTTTTTCATGACACATGTAGTGAATTTTAGGATGCCCGCACGGGTATTGACACGATTTTACCATGCGTATAACGCAAGTGCACACGTCAATGTAGTATAGGCCTTTGTGAGGCTCGAGTCGAACTCAGGGACACTGAATTATCGGTAGACTACTACTAACTACTCGCAATCAGCTAGACCAATAAAAATGTTATGAGAGTTGTTGTTAAAATAAAAGAAAATAAAATAAAACAGAGCAATCGATTAAATTTTTAGTTTAATCAATTCAAGTGGAGATCTTTAGGATTGCGGTTTCACCGCGGGTTTTCATTGTATGAATTTCCATATAATAATTCAGGTTCATCTCTCAATCCGGGTAGTGACCTGTAGTCAGAATTGTCCACTGTCGTGGTACAATTCACTACCTATGTCTAGGTCAGTTCCACCATCGTAGTAACCTATACCCTAAACTAGGTGCATTAGAATCGACCTATGGGTTTCCACCATTAACCTTACATCACCTTGTTCAAGGGATTTGTTAATTAATATAATTTCGTCTCTTTTCAACCGTTAATTCTTCTTTCAGAGTAATTAAAGGCATTAGATTATCATTATGGTGATCAAGAATAACAATATAATTGAGAAAATGAAATCATACCACGGATTTAAGAGACAAAGTATGAATTACTATGATAAAAACGTCATATAATGATTCCCTGGGCTACTCCCGGTCCTAAAGATAAAGGGGATTAGCCCCTCATGTTCATCTCAGAGCAAAACATGGTTGAGAAAAGGGGAAACATGGAGAAAAATGTGAATAAGTAATGAAACCCCTGAACAGAGAAGATCTAAGTGTTCCTCGGTGTAGAATGTGTGATCTACAGCCTTTCGGCGGTGGAAAACGTCTTCTTCAGCTTCCGGAACAGTCGGGGCGTGCTTCTGGGCTCTGTTCTTCTCTCCACACCTTCTCAGGACGTGTGCAGCAGCTAATGACGTGATCCTCTCCTCTTGGCCACCATCATTAGGTATAATCACCGAGTTAGGTTGCAAAAATATCACAGCCGTCAGATTTGGATCGATCTGAAACAAACTTTAATCTGACGGTGTCGATACCATCGATGCGGGTCGATGGTATCGACTCTGCGCGATATCGGCAAGTATTCGTTTCTTTTCGTGCGCCTGATGTTGACTCGATACCATCGACGCGGGTCGATGGTATCGGCACCCTTAGGCGTCAGTTTTATCCCTTTTCTGTCGTTGAAACTCCACGTGTCGATAGTATCGACTGTCTACTCGCCAGCAACCTGATGGTAGGTCACTACTATCGACTTCCCTGTCAATGGTATCGACTCTGTCCTGCTCTTTGCGGTTGGCTGCCTGTGGTTGTGTCGATAGTATCGACAGCCGTCGATGGTATCAACAGCTGCAGATATGCGTTTTTCTTGAAATTGTAAAACAAAACCACATAAGCCGAGATAAAACCTATCATTGTAATCATTTATGTTCAAAACAATAAAATAAGGGAGATTTGACACTGAGAAGGATCATAGACTAAAGTAAGTGAATTATGCAATATTAACCACCAACATGACCAATAAATGCATAAAACTCCAGTAAAATAAGTCTATAAATGCGACTCAAAATCATCGCATCAGGTATTAAAGATAATCCCATATATATATATATATATATATATATATATATATAAAGAGAGAGAGAGAGTTGAGTGTATCAAGGCTCCCATACACCTTTCTTTATAACCGTTTGGATCTAATGTATTTTATCTTGTGGGTTTATAAAAAAGCACAAAAATTCACTCTATTCACTCTCTTCATCTATGTCTAATAGTTTCTCATTCTCTAAATATTGTATTCTTGACATCCTCACTCTCTCCTTCCTACTTTCTCTTTCACTCTACGTGAGAAACCAAATGACAATATCTAAAGCAAACCTCATCCTCCACTATTATGAAACTGGATGTCATACTTCATGGAAGACTATGGTATGTCTAGACAATTTACTTTACAACATAATTAGTAACAATTATAGAGGAGGGGGTGACTATCATAAGAAGGATGTTTTTGTTACAAGATTGATTCACAACATACTTGTCATCCAATTTGGTTGTTTTTTTTGGAATTGTACAATAAGGATGATTATAAATGTGCAATAGGATGGGGATATTGGTATGACAGTAATACATATGGAACACTTACACCTAATAGATGGATAGTTGATGAACATCACACAACAAGGTGTGGATGCCATTATCTTGAAGTAATAGTTCTTAGTGAAAGACAAAGATATGCGGACTAATGCTAAACTTGTCTTAGAAATCAATCACAATTACTTCTTAAACAAACCAAGAAGCCAATACATGTAGAGCATGTGTCTGGTGTGCACTAGTTCAAATTAGAGGTTAATTTTTATTGTAACTTCTTCCACACTCACAACTTGTTCGAATTTGATTTTGGTTAATAATCTATACCTGATAAAATGGGGAAGAGATGCAAAAACATTTATAGATAAAATTTAAAAATACACAAACATGATTTTATAGCTATGTTTGTATGCCATAACAGTGGCATGATCACCAACATTGTGAAGAATGTCAATTCAACAAATGAGTGTTCTGACCACCATAATAATCAAACTGTTAATGAGATTATGAGTGGCTACAAGACCTCCTTCCATGATTCACTACAGAACCTGCATTATATGACCAAACTTGTTCTAATTTTATTATAGGTTATCCTCTTTGGACTGGAAGCAATACCTACATTGCTCCATCCACTAATTGTGAACAAGTCTAAAGGATGAGGGATTAGAACCACCCTCCAAAAAATTTAATCGTACAAGACAAATTTCATAAAAATGAGGGAATTAGAAACTATAATCATCACTTCCAAACTGACATATCATGTTAGCAATCACAATTTCACATTGTTTACAACAACCAATGAACGGTCAAATTTTCTATGAAGGGAATAATTTATCAAGAGTTTGTAGTTAATCAAGAAAAAGTCAGTTATACCTGAGCTGAAGATGGCCCTTGAATGAGTTTGAAACTAACAACTGCATAATGCCTATATTATAGTGAGTAGCACTAGAGAAGGAGTATCAACTATAAAAATATCTAATGGATGTGTGCCACTGTTTGGTGCGCTCACCAAGCCAGAGAAGATTGTCACCAATGATGGCGCACATGAGAAATAGAGAAGGGGACCTAGGAAACGGATAAAGAGATTGCCCACCAAAAAGGCCATGCCAATAGAGTAAAATAGTTTAGAAGAAAGGAAACTAAATAACACAATGTATTTGAATTCATTATTTTCTTCCAAACTTAGCAACAACTACAACAGAAGTATAAAATATGTATCGAGACAAACAATTAAATTAAATGTTGAAGTTTATGCACATAAAACATGTATAAGTACAAATAGTAGTTTGTTCATTGTAGAATTGGGTGTGAAACATTGAATTTTATGTGTACATAGTAGATAGTGTATTCTATATTAGAAGGAACTATATTGCTCGATCTGAGTAGGGTACTCATACTAAAAAAGTTGTGAATTACTGTGAGCAATTAGACTAATGAGTTGTGAGTCTCTTGTCTAGACTAGAAGCAACAAGTGTATATTCATTAGTCAATACGTCATAGCTCGTTAAAGAAATTAGAACATATTCTATACGTGCTACTCATTTTCATATATGGAAATATAAATAGCTTTCCTAAGCATAGTTTATGAAGAAGTACATCTATTCACAATCAATTACATTTATTTGGTTGGGTGCATGGATCCATGCTATAGGCCCATCTCATTGATGTAAAACTGATCAAGTGATTTAGTGCAGCCATTGTTGAGTGATGGTCAATTGATTATGACATGCTACTAATATGATGACCTGATGGTTAAAAAAATAATAGTAGCAATTCATGTCATAAGAGGCAAAACTAGTTTTCATTATAGGTGACATAATGATTTCCATGTTTGGTTTTCATTTGTTGCTGATAGATTTTTTAAGGCATAGAAAATTAGTTGACATGGATGTATGCCATTGTTGGAAGATGAAATAATAAGAAGACAAAGAATTTACAAAGGGAAACAATAATACAAGAGGAGGGAAGTACAACAGAAGGACAAAAACAAACTCTTGGTAGAATTGAGAGAGATGACCACTGTTCAGAGAGCAAAGTAGGGCCCACACTAACGGAAGTTGTGCCGTGAACAGGCTTTGTAACCACAACATTTAGATGTATAACCCAATTAATTAGAAATAAGGTGTATATGAGTCTTAGTAAATTTGAGTGTATTGTAGATCAACTATATATATATTTACACACACACACACACACACACACATATATATATATATATATTATGGGATGCATATCATTGCTCATCTAGGTAACATAAATCAATTATCCAATGATACCGACTACAATCTGAATGTTTCAATTATAGTTTTAGAATTTTTCTTACAAATTTTCACTCTTATTATAGTTCTAGAGCATATTTGTTTTCTAGAAATATCATTTTCACTATTTTTGGCTGACAAAATGCAAAATTGATGTTGTTTTGAAAATGTGAGTCTTTATATTATAAGTTTGATCGTCTAATTGCAATTTTGTGCCTTTCTATTCCAATTTTGGATCCAAATTCAACTATCCTTAGTTACCTGACTTTCATATATATATATATATATATATATGTGTGTGTGTGTGTGTGTGTGTGGTGTGTGTGTGTAGAAGAATTATCTAGTGAGAGCCCTGATATGGTGAGAGCATGATATCCCTTTGAATAACTCCCAACAATGATCCATTATTTCTAATCAAAACATATTGATTTTCATCATATTTACCTACCCAAAAAATTTCATATTCATCAAACTTATAGATTGTGTGTGGCACAAGAATAGTTTTTAACATTCTGTAATTAATTCTTGGCTGACTGTTGGAAGCAATACATATAAATTACATATATGGATGAGCAAACAATGTCCAATCATGATAAGTTTTTGTGTAAAGCTAATGACAATATTGCTTTTCAAATCCATACGGTTGGATTTGCAAAAAGCCTTCTCAATATGTAGTTATTTAAAAGGCTCTCATGCTCTCACGGTACGATGGCTCTAATACGATCGGCCCTACACACACAAACACACATACATATATATACACATGTATACATTTAATATGTGATTATGAGTATATAGATGTTTGAGAGATAATGAGGGGACTTTTTAGGTGTAGTTGTCTATAGAGGGATTGTATTTGAATTTGATATTTCAAATACCAGTCTTATTGAAGACAACATAAAGATGTCTAGCACAGTAATTGTCAATCGACAATATTTTTGAACTGTTATTTACAACCTTCTAAATTATGTTTGTATCCACATGATTGTGAAAGTTCGTGACATCATGGTTTTTGAGACCCCCACTCCTACTAATCCCTTATCTCTCATTGCACAAGCATACTCCTTCCCTTTCCCTCTCCTATTTTTCTACCACCTCGTGTTCTTCCTCCTTATCCTCTTTCCCTACTACATCCATTGCTCCTCATACATACCCTTCATTCGGTAGTGGTCTATGGCCAGCAACATGGCATATCTGTCATTGTTTCTCCTTTAACACACACCTCTATAGTGCCTCTCCTTTCATGATTGCTAATTCATAACTTCGCCTCCTCCATTGTGGCACCTTCCTTCCTTTTCCACCTTCCTTTCTAGCCTCTTCCTCAGCGACCTCATTGGATGCTCCATTATGCTTCCTTATTGCGTCACCTTCCTTCCTTGCCCCTTCCTTCACCACCTCATTGAATCTTCCATTGTGTGCCTCTTCATTCCTCTCCTCTTCCTTTTCCACCTCGGGCTCGTCTAATGTGTGTCTCTTTCTCTTTCTTCCTTTGTTGCATTGTCACGTATCCTTATGTCTTCTCCGTGATGGGAAAGGGCCATGCAAGTATAGGTATGTTGCAATGCCTGTTGAGTTGCAATATTGTGTGTTGATGGTTCTTTATTATAGACATGCATGCAACATTACCCAAACTAACAGTGTGGGGTCTTGTATATAAGACCTTTGTTTCTTTTGTTTGCCTTGGTAATCCTCTCTTGAGGGTTAGGGGGTGCGCTTATGTTTGTACCTAAAGTTTTGGAATCTATAGCAACAGAGTTTTTTCGCCGACCAAAAAAAAACATTACCCAAACTAAATGGTTATAAATAAGAACATTGGGATATGGTGTTGTCTGACTCCCAATTTTTACAAATAAAGATGTACTGGTGAATAAAGGTGTCCAAGGGGGACCAAATATTCATTTTTGTTGTCTATAGACATGTCTTAGACACAAAGTGTTGAATAAGACACAAATTCATTTGATTTCATTGTCCGGACAATGCTTCTATCTCTATTGTTTAGGATTAGAACTTAGATAACCACTACTATTCACTAAACTATTTTTGAAAGTACATTGGTTAAAATTTGGCACCAATGAGCGACTTTTAGAAAGCAATTCAGAGGTATTGGGCACGGAATTGTCCTTGGATTTCACGGCATTTGCGGTAGTGAAGAAACCTCAAAATAAAATTACTAGTAACAATTAGGTTAAACTTGAGATACATGACATCAATGTTTAAACTTTGGTCAGAAATAACATCCCCACCAACTTATAGATAGTCAGTCCAATATCTTTAGGAAAATCATTTATAGCCCACATGGTCCACCAACATCCACATCCCAGCCTCAGGAAGGTGCGTTCAACCAGTTTTTGCACTGTCCGACACGAACACCTAGAAAGGGAAACAATAACGCACCAGTTGTTCATGTATCATTATTGCAAGTCTCTTTGACCGACTCTTTTTATATTCTCCATGCAGCATTTTGTATGCATACAACCGCTGTAATAAAGTCATTGTAGCCCAACTACACATTTATTACTCCTCTTACATACAAAACAACAACTTTGAAAATTCAAATTAATTTTTTTTTTCAAACTTCCTCCACTTTGATAGGATATTATATCTGATTCAACTATGTACACATTATACTCATTCCAAAGCTAAGTCTAGAATTTGTACTTGTATATCCTCAACGTAGTACCAAAAGGCATTAATAAATATACTAAATATAAACTAGCACAATGTTGTATAGTCTGAGGTTGATTTGATTAGCAAACTTAAATACAAAGTTTGTTGTTTATTATTCTTATGTAAGTTTTTTCATTCATTGTACATGTGTAAAATTATCATTTCATTATGTAAGAATGAAAAATTCACAAAACCACAATGTCATACTAAAAAAATCATTTTATGGGGTCATGCTATAATATTTTATAATTTAAATCAATACATAAATGTATTCAAGACAATACCAAGTAGTTAATCCTATTCAAAGTATTATTAATTATATCAACAACTAGACTTCAAATAAAAGAACTATGTATGAATTGCACAATGACACCATACCAAAAAGCCACTATTAGCACTCTTACATGCCTTTTTTAGCACAGTGTGACACAAAGTTCTATGCGATAAGTCTGCTGGGTGTGGCTGCATGGCTACGTGCAATACACTGTTGCAATAAAGCAATATTGCCACCCAACCATCCACCCCAAAAACCAACTAACCAATTCATTTTCCAACACGAATTTCAAATTCTAATTTTGCTCGTTTTCCCTCCTATTTTTCTTTTCAACCGTCTAGTATTATTGTTATATGTTTTACGTCTATGTTTGAAATTTGTACTGAAATACGTTCAACACAGTACCAAAGCTATTAACAACCTTACCTGAAATAACTTAATAGAGTACTTCACATTTCGAAAAATATTGTCCATTCATTTTTATGCATTCTTTAATTTAGTATATAGAAAAAGTTATTTGTTACAGATCATATTTGATCAAAATATATGTGTCACATTTATCATATGTTGATGGTAATTCCACGTTCCATACTAATTAATACTCATGGTATGACAAGAAAATATAAACAACTCTATATAGTATAAACCAAAATAGTACTTACAATAAGAGAAATTCCATGATTAAAAATATAATACAAGAAATAACGATTATTCATCATTTTTCATGCATTTATATTTTTTATACATAATCCAAAGAAATACAAATATATTTTTTTCAGAACTCACACGAGCTCACATTTCATAATTTTGTTATACATATTACTATTTTTATACATTGTAGTGAAAAAAGGATATGCATTACAATGATGATATATGTACATTACAGGCATGAGTGACCAACTAATCTCCATACCCCTCCTCTTCCTCTTCATGATAGTGTCTGATTGGCAAAATGACGTTGTCGGTGCGGTGGCGTGGTCGCCGCAGCGGGTTAAACGAGCCTTGTTGTGGGCGTGGCGACGGTGCGACTGTGGTGGTGGTACAGACGTGGCGGCAACAATAGCACAGGTACGATGACAACACAGGCCAGGTGTCAGACGTGGGGGCGGCTGCGATGGAGTACATGTGGGTGCTGCGGCGGTGTGGGAGTAGATGTGGCGGCTTGAGCATGAGTATGGCGGCGACGGGATGTTGTTACGATGACACAGCAAGAACATGAGAATGGTGGGGGCATATGTGGCTCCGGCGCGCTTGCCTGGGCTCGACGACGTGGGCGAGGGGACGACTGGGTGTAGAGTGGCCTGGGCGATGGTCACGGCACAGCGGTGGGCTGGGCTCAACTTCAGCCTGGCATGCGACGGATGATGGGGCCGAGAGTAGCCTCAGCGTAGTAGCGAGCTTGGCAAGGTGTTGTTCACGACGGCTGATGGGAAGCGGAGACGGCGGCCGGCGTGATGGTATGGAGTGGGAGAGACCACCGCCACAAGTAGGAGAGAGTAGGTGTGGGTGTGGTTTATATAGCTACACATGGTTGTTCGTCTTCTCACATTGTACCTATTTTTTGTCTTGCATTGTGCTAGTGTGTCTCTTCAATACCATATACGGATGGCTGGATTTAATGTTCGTCGTAATTTTGGAGTGTAAAAGATGGTGTAAAGAATGTGCTCTATATCAATACTCATATTTTTAACACATCGCACACTCAACTGAATGGTCCACCACAATATTCAATATTATCTAACTATATCTTCAACATTGTTTTTGTAAGACCGACGACGCAATATTTCATTGTAATTGCATTCTCTAAATCTAAATGCATGTGTACCTCCACTATGGGCAATTTTTGGGGATGTAGCATATCTTTGTAACTGATCAACGCCACGTGCTTTCTTGCCATGAACTATATAATGTAACGGGAAGCTAGGAAAAAAATCTTACTACGACTTTTTATCAATGTCATTGTGTGTTCGACGTAGAATTTTAACGACAGATTATGGTGGCCATGCGATTTTTAACAAAGACCGTGTAGATATATCCTACTCTTACTTAACAATCCGGTGTACCACCATTATAATTAACGATAGTTAATTACACCATTATAAAACAATTGCCAATTATATAGCAATGGATAAAACTACGAGCACACGGGTGGGTGGGTATGTTGGGGGTGGGGCGGCAGCGTGGAATTCAACATTCAATGTTAATTTTGTTCTCTTTAAGTACGACAATGATGTCAAGCGCCGATATTTATTTCCTTCCCCGTTCAAGATCATCGGCTGTTCACTGTGATCTGGTAGCAAGGAATGGGTTCCATCTCATCCCCTAGACGTCACGGAAAGCTCGACCGCGAGCGATTCTATCCTACTGCTAGTGTGACATTCCACGAGTCTATGACTGATCAAAAGCGGTGCACTCTTAGCATATATATTATTTTAACGACCAAGCATCTCACAACACAATATCGATCTCAACCACACTCCGAGGGAGCAAAACTGATGAAAAGAACATGTGCGTCAAACCTATATACTCACTCGTTTAAGTAGTGCAAACATCAGCATGCAGCTCAGATCAGAGTCCCAAGTCTTTCCACACTCAAAGGCAGCAGCACATATAATGGTCTGGTCGGGCTGGAGATTGTCTGCTTTGGCATTTGTTTAAAGACGAAGCCACGGAGGTCTGAGATCTCCGATAAGGGATAGGCTTCTCGCGCCTTTCCATATCTTGCTGCATCAGATCATGGCGGAGCTGTTTGATTGGAGCTTTGATGCCATATTTTATTTTCTGGGATGTGTTCGTGCTCGAGATCGGCATAACTTTGAGGAGATTTGCGGCTGATGACATGGTCCCCTGCTCCTCGTCACAGACATTGATCGTCATCTTTCCTAGCCAGTTCTTCCGTATAGTTTATTGTATTGCAAATGGTGCTCGATTTGCTTTACTAACAGCTTTGACCACATCTCCCCAAATATATCATTTCATTGCGATCGAATTGCTTGTAGTGAAGCGAAGGTGTAAGCTGACTGGGGATTTCAACCTTGGCAGTCGACGGTACATGGTAATTAACATGGGTGTGAGTTCTGTTTTCACCCCCTAGAAGCTGATGGCTGATGGCATGTTTACCAGAATATAGGCTTGTGACTTTATTAGTATTTTTTTTGTTAACATTTGTAAATTATCAGACTACTAATAGTAATAACAACTGTGAGAACTGCTTAGCAAACAGAAATGCAAATGATAAGTGGTATTTCTTATGCAGATTAAAAGATAAATAAGTTGTTGCACATGTAAGTTGATCGTGAAATTATTGGCTAAGATGGTCAGGCTCATATAGTGTAATGTTTGTGGTCAAACTCATATACAATATTATGTCTGTTTATATGTTTGTACAAATGTAAATGGATTTCGTTCTATCTAAACGGATCCATTCAAAGAGCAATGTTTAAAAGGACTGTGTGTATACGGACACTTACTTTCTGAAGAAAATACAGACAATAATTCTAATTTTTCAATTCGTTCCCGCTCGATCGCTCTCTCTCTCTCTAATGCTCGTTCGCTCGTCTGACACTTTCATCGCCTTTTCCTTCTCTTCTTTTTAGGTTTCCATTCCTCATCCCTTTCTACTTCTATCGTGGTATCAGAGCTTCTGATTCGATAATGGTTTCCGCATCATCAATCATTGGAGAAGGGGAATTGACCTCGCTGCCGCCAATGACTCTTAAGAAATATCTCGAATGTCTCGAATTTCATCAGTTCCCTGCTAGAGTAATGTCTCGAATTTCATCTCGCTTCAACTGATAAACTCGAAGTACCTCTATGGGGAGGTACAAGTGTGGGCACTAATACAGAGAAACACTCTAGAAGGATTCATTGATGGAACAGAGAAAACACTATATAAGATGTTCATTGATGAAGAAGGTACAATCTCATCTAATCCTGACTACACTTTGTGGATGCAAACTGATTGACTCATCAAGGAATGGATTATGGGATCACTGACTGAAGAAGTCTTAGGAGTCATTATTGGTCTGTCCACTGCATCCCTGATCTGGTCTGCTCTTTTTAAAAAATTCAATGAACCGACGCAATTGAGATGATATGAACTAATAACTAAATTTCGTCAAATCCAAAAGGGAAACAAAGTTGTCGTCGATTATTTTTTAGAGAGTTCAAGTTAATTTGTGATCAACTGCATTCTATCTCTAAATCTCTGACTATGATGACAATATTTATTATGTCTTAAGTGGATGAGGAAGTGATTTTGAAAATTCTACTATTTCTATGATGTGTCCTCCCATCCCCTCCTATGATGAAGTCGTCTCTCTTCTCAAGGATCATGACATGAGGAAATCTACAACAAAATCCCTCTCTTCTCCTAATCTCACATTTTTTGGATAGAGAACTAATTACAACAACTCAAATAGCTAAAACAAAAATTCACATCGAGGCAAATATAGAGGCATCCCTCAATATCAAGAGATCAATTCTAATTCTCAACAACAAGTTAATCAGAATCTTGGTGTTCTCGTGCTAGACCTGATCAAGGATTTTCATCATATGGATGAGGTTTTAATCACAACATTAGATCCTCTAGATTGAATAATCAAGAGAACGACCATGTCTTTTTTCGATATGTAGGAAGTGTTGTAACATACTAAATCTCAGGGTCTTCCCTACAATTTACCCATATTCTATCTTTTCATTTCTTTCAAGTCCTTTTGGACTAATTTCATAAATTTCCCTTCTTTTATATTCTTTTTGGACTCCTTGTGAAATTTGAGCACAACTCAAGGTTGAAATTACCTTTTTCCCTCATTTATATAAATGAAGGGGTATTTGCACAAATAACCCACCTAAGGTAATAATTAAGGACTAATAATGCAAGATGGAGTTTAATGAGAGATAATAATTAGATAATGTTAATTTGGAGCTTTTTGGATCAATATATTAGTTATAATGTGTATTTGAATTAATTATGAGAGTATTTCTCCTTTTTCCTTCTCTCTCCTAAAAAATGATAATAATATATCAAAATAGAATATAATGGTGAGATCTTGCTTTTAAAGTTAATAATGGTTGTATATCTCAAAATTCACTCATGTAATCCATTAAAAGAAGTCTTTTCATATAACTCATTCATTTTAATATATTAATATACACTTTAATGAGCAATATAGTAATTAAGGGCCATATTATGTATAAATTGAGAAAGTAATTGCATATCATTGTTCTTGTAACATCTCTGACCTGGGTTATGAACTAACCCTACGTGTTTTGCTTAATTATGTAATTAGATACTTGTGATTATCTTTTGGTATGTAATTAAAGCTTCTGAGGAACATATAATTCTATTTCTGCTCTTTTTGAACAATGTTATAATATTATTTTGTAATACAGGGACCTATGTGCAAATTACCCAATTAAAAGGGGTTAACTTACAAATTACACATGTTAAGATGTTCCTTTGGTGTTGAGACATCATAAGAATGAATATGATGAATTATGATGGATTCTCCAAGCTTGGGCACCAAGATGCAGCTTGTGGAGCAATCCTTGTACTTAAAACTCTAGTTTTGGTGTAAAGTGCAATTTACCCAAAATATGGGGTGCAACTTATAAAATACACCTTCTAGAGTATCTTTTATGACTGTTGGCATCATTTAGAGTAAGAATGATAAAGAGGGCACTTCAATTGAATATTAAATAATAATGATAACCCTTATAAATTAAATAATCAAGTTATAAGCCTAATAACGCTTCTATATGTGCAACTTAGTAAGAAGTTGGCTTTCTTCACCTTTAGACCTTAGGTTTAAGATGAGTTTTGCTTAATTATGGAAGGGAGAAACGTGGCAAATAATAAAGGAAGGACATAGATGAGAAATGGAGAACTAGTTGTCCTTATGTTGGATATGACCCCAAAGTACATATACAACTTCCTTTGCAAACAAAGGAACGTTTCTTTCACTTCCTCACTTATCACCTTGCTCAAACCGACTAAGGCAGAGCTTTGGAGCAGAGGAGGACGACTAAGGAGTTCTAGGTAAGCTTTGGTCATCTTCTTGCTTGGATTCATGGAGGAATTCATGGTGCAAGGTTGGTTTTATGGTCTTCCTTACTTGTTTCTTCTTTCTAGCCGATCTTTCCCAACCAATTCTTGGAGAAACACCCATGGCCGACCTGTGGAGCTCAAGACACCATTAGAGGCCTGGAAGCTTGAAAGCTTGGAGCTCTAGGAATGACCTTAAGGCGGGTTTTATAACTCTAAACCCTTAAACTTTGTTATACATCTTTCTTTCTTGCAAAAGTAGCTTGTTCTTCTTTTGCCCATCCTTCCTTGCTTTCTTGCAACTAAAACCACGAAGAACAGACCTTGATCTGGAGGTAGAAGAATATGGGCGTGATTACCAATGTTACTTTATCAAACGGTCTTGTCCCCCCCCCTTTGGCCAAACGGTTTGCAAAACCGTTTGAAGGGAAAACGGTTTCACAAGGTCGGTTGGAGCAAACGGTCTCCAAGACTGTTTGGGTGAGTTGACCAAGGGTTGACCGTTTTGGATTCCTGTTCATAATTATGTTGGTTGATAACCCTCAAAATTTGAGGGATTAACTCCAAAGGAATCGTGAGTTGAAGGCAAATCAATTAGGTAAACCTAAATGGATTAAGTGCTGATTTCCAACCTGATTAACTTGACCTTTTTGAGAAAACGGTTTCAAAACCGTTTGAGTGAGTTGACCAAGCGTTGAACGTTTGGTATTCCTGTTCATAATTATGTTAGTTAATGACCCACCAAATTTGAGGGATTAAATCCCAAGGAATCGAGAGTTGAAGGCTAATCAATTAGATAAACCTAAATGGATTAAGTGCTGATTTTTCAGCTTGATTAATTGAACTTTTTGGGAAAACGGTTTCAAAACCGTTTTCGTGAGTTGACTAAGCATTTACCGTTTGGTATTACTGTTCATAATTATGTTAGTTAATAACCCACCAAATTTGAGGGATTAACTCCCAAGGAATCGAGAGTTGAAGGCTAATCAATTAGATAAACCTAAATGGATTAAGTGCTGATTTTTCAGCTTGATTAATTGAACTTTTTGGGCAAACGGTTTCAAAACCGTTTGAGGGCGTTGACCAAGCATTTACCGTTTGGGATTCCTGTTCATAATTATGTTGGTTAATAACTAACCAAATTTTATAGGTTAATTCCAAAGGAATCATGAGTTGAAGGCTAATCAATTAGGTAAACCCTAATTGGATTATGTGCTGACTTTCAACTTGATTGATTTGACTTTTTGGGTTTTCTTGCCCAAACGGTCTCAAGACCGTTTGGGGATCACCCAAACGGTCTCAAGACCGTTTGGGGGTCACCCAAGACCGTTTGAAGGTCTAGGGTCAACTATGGATATGTGTTTGAAGATCCAAAGATGTGGTATGAACCCTAATCGACTAAGTGCTGATTTTGCAAGTGATGAGTTGATTGTTTTGGGTTGATCGGCCCAAACGGTTTCAAAACCGTTTGGGGATCACCCAAGACCATTTGGAGGTCTGGGGTTAAGTATAGTTGACCAATTGAAGGTCCAAAGGTACACAATTGCAAAGCAATCAATTGCTGATTTGATGATCAACTCAATAGCTCAAACCCTAATGGTTTTTCACTAGAATCCAAGGGTTGGGTGATCCAAACGGTCTCAAGACCATTTGGAACTCATCCAAACGGTCTCAAGACCGTTTGTAGGTCACACAAGACCTTTTGGAGGTCTAGGGGTGAGTATGGTTAAGCAATTGATGATCCAATGTTACTAAGTTAAAGTGTAATCAATTGCTGATTTGGTGATCAATCCAATGATCCAAACCTTAATTGATTGACTTGGATTTTGATGATATGATGGGAAAACAGTCTCAAGACCGTTTGGAGGTCATCCAAACGACCTCAAGACCATTTGGGGTCAGGTCATACCCAATTTGGATGATGGTTCTATGGTTTCAAAGTAACTAGTCTTACATTGATTAGTATTGAAGGATCATCGATTCCAAACCCTAATTCAATTGAATCAAACCCTAATTGATGAACAATTGAGGGTTAATTAAGGGTCAAATCAGTTGAAGGTTGACCTATTAAACTCAATTGAGGTATGAGTATAGGTCCAATTGATGATCGGTTCCATGAATTCAATGATTGAAGTAATCAACATTGGAAACCCTAATTCAATTGGATACCTTATGTAATGGAGGTCCAATGCGATTGAATCTTTGAGAATTAAGATGATGAATGTTCTATTGATCCAATAATGATTAGTAATGACAAACAATGAAGGCAAAAAGGTTGAAACCCTAATATTACCTAAGTGACTAGTACCAATTAAAGGGAGAATTCTTAATTGCTTATAGGATTAATAGCTTGATACACTATGTTAACCATAGTAGTATGTACTTGATTGAAGGGTTGATGTGACCTAATCAAGTTGAAAGAATGAAATATTAGAATACATATATATTTATATATATAAATATGAATCATGTAATGATCTTCTGTAGCACGACCGTGTAAGGGAGCACGACTGTGGTAGCCTTATCTTGCATGACCGTGCAAGGGAGCACGGCCGTGGTAGCCTTACTTTGCACGACCGTGGTGGCCTATAAAGAAATTGAAAAGTTTTGGTATTGTGCTAACATTGTTATATATGCATGTCCTTATTTGTATAAGTCATACAGGTTGATATTATGAGGTGATCATAGCCAGGTAAGAGTTATGATGTCATATTCCTTGAAAACAATTATAAGCTTTTAGAGTACTGATATGTGAAAAGTATATACATTGCTTCAATCATGGTCATGTTGTTAGATGACTTGATGTTTATATGTCACTTGGTAGCAAGTGTTATGATAATATGAGGGTTTGAATAACCATGTTCCTGAATCATATGTTGAGATGGTTAAGAATTAATATCCATATGATAACTGATGTGAATTAAACTTGATACATTTAGTATTCTTATTTTATAGTAGTGTTTTAATGATTAATGATTGAGAACATTCTTGATGCTAAAAGAATGCTAAAATGTACCTAAATAATCAAGTATAATCATATCATGTAGAGCCCTGATCATAGATCCATCATTGTCAGAAGCCAAATGATGGTGAAATAGGTTTTCCTAAGGGAACTCCTGGAACACATACTTTTGAGTATGTGGGGGATTATGGACGCGAATGTCCTTACGTCCTGGTGTAGGAATTGATGTAGATGTATCTTAAATCTATCAACCCTTCACTATATGTTTATGTCGGGATGATGTATCACTAATCTCCTGAGGGAATCTTTAATGCCGCATCGATGAGAGATAAACAAGAGATCATTCGATGACGAAGAGAGTACAAAATGCCACTGTAACTCTAATAGTGAAGTGCCAGAATACCCTGGTAAGCTATTGTAGCAGAGACACAAGATGTCCTGCATGTTGATCCTCACACTGACTGAGGAAGATGAGGTCATAAGAATCCGACTCTTTTGATGACCTATGTATGATACCGATGTGACTTAGTAGTGATCGGTTGGAGTATGAGCGGCATACCTCATCTCTGCAGGGCATAATAATGATTGTAAAACATAATCAGCCGCGTAGCATAACTGCTTAGGTTAAACTACGAGAAACAATGATTGATGTTACATTGTTTATAAATGTTCTAGTCAAGTAACTAGTATACATGTTCTTCATATTCCTTATTGATATGATTGCTTAAGTAAATGTTGTCTTACTTAATACTGCTGTTGAATGCCTTGAAGATTATATTTCTTATGTTAATCCTTTATTGCTATAACAAAGCTTCTGGCGAAGAGTTATAAATCTCGCTGGGACAATTATTTAAAATTGTCTCACCCCGTGGGATTCGACTTTTTAGGTGGACGTCGAGGATGAAGGAACCAACCCGAGGGTGGGCAGTATCAGTAGCAGCAACACCAGGGGCAGTAGTGAATCTCAGGTGGAGATACTGACTGTCAAGTCTCGTAGATAGTATGTCTTATGTCGTCTCTGTACTCTCAGGTCCTAGGAGTCAGTAGGTCTGAGGTTTTTTGGCTTAGTGCCTCGAGATTTTGTATCTTGCCTTCTTCAGATAATAAGGCAATGGATGTATGTAATCACAGAGATGTAATGTCAAGCTATGATGTAAACAGTTTACCTTGTTTTCTTATAAAGGAGTTATGGTTTAAAGATCTCTTTCCAAAAAGTTTTAATTTTTCAAAAATTTTCATAATTCCACTGCTAATAATTCGCTTCCGCATTAGTTAATATCGTTTTCTGTGACGGGTCATCTCAGTTTAGTGGTATCAGAGCTCTAGGTTTGTTGAGTCTATAAAGACATAGGACTTAGGATGTTGAGTCTATTCTTAGTGTTTTCCAGTATATCTAATAGTGTCTTCTACTCCTCAGGAGAAGAAGATAAGTTAAGGATGTCTGGACCACATGAGGAATATGTGGCAGAGAGTAGCGTTGCTGCACCACAAGAACATGCAAGGAACCAGGAGATAGAACAACCTGTACCTAAGCCACCCTAGTTCAATCCAACTGACATGGGGAATTCAGCCGTCCAGACCATGTTTGGGCAGTTTATGACTGCCATGACACACATAACAGATAGGATGCCCATTCCTGCACCTAGGGAACCTACCCAACCTGAAGGACAAGGAATCGGCAAGACGTTTGAATGACTTCGCCGAGTTGGAGCAACTGAGTACTTTGGAACGGATGATCCCGCAGATGCCGACCTGTGGTTGACCGAACTAGAGAAAGCTTTCAGAATCCTAAACATCCCAGAAGCTGAGAAGGTTAGACATGCTGTCTATCTTCTCAAAGGGAGTATCGGGCATTGGTGGACCATGGAAGAGCAGAAGAGGCCTGGTGTGGAGGTTGCATGGGAAGTCTTCCGACGGGAATTTATCAATAGATATTTCCCTAAAATGTTCCTGGATGAGAAAATCTCTCAGTTCGAGAGGTTGAGGCAAGGTCTGATGAATGTTAGCGAATATGAAGCTAAGTTCATGGAGTTGTTGCGGTTTTGTCCGCACATGGCTGCTACAGATAAAGAAAGGATTAGACGGTTCGAGAAAGGGTTGAACGCTGAGTTGACTACTCCCGTGTCTGCCCTAGAGAACCGGGAGAGGTTTGCTACCTTCATTGAGTCAGTCTGAAGGATAGACAGGTTTGTAGCAGAGAAGAGGCAAACCAATAAGAGATATCCTCAGTTCCAAGGATCTTCATCCATAGACTTCAAGAAACCTAGATTTTCTGCGCCTACACCACCACCACCTAGACCTAGTGCTCAAACACAGTGGACATAACCATGTCACTCAGGAATCACTTCAAAGCCCAAAGTTTCTGCATTGAGGACTGGTGACCTAGGTTGTAATACCAATATCCAGTCTTCTATATGCATTACAGTTGTCCTATCCTGCCCTTCAAGAGCATAACATAGGATTCTCTATCCTGATTAGATCAAGATGGAAATTCTCATGTACTTGTTCTCCTCTTTCCTGGTCCCATGCACCCTCTCCTGGTGCAACAACATTGCCCTTAGCAATGTGTTCCTTGTGTTCTCCAGTCATTTTCAAGTTCTTCTTCTCCTATGTGAGCAGAAGATACTATCAAATAAACTGGAAGACACTTAGAACAGACTCTACAACCTTAGTCATATGTCTCTGTAGACTCAGCGAACCTAGAGCTCTGATACCACTTAATTATGACGATCGATTTGTGAAAACAAGATTAACTAATGCGGAAGCGTTCACTAAGCAACGGATTACCAAAAATCACTAAAAATTAAAACCTTTTTGTCAAAAGATCCATTGAAGGAAAACTTTCTCACATAGAACCAAAGTAACATAATTACATTCTTGTTCACAGGTACATATTCGGTATCATCTCCTTTTGAGAATTACAAGTATTAACTGTCCTGTCAAGCTAAACACAGGCAGTATAAAATCTCGAGGCACTAAGCCAAAATCTCGAAAGCACTAACTACTACTCCGAGGACCTGAGAGTACAAAGACGACACATAGGACTCTATTTACATCTATACAAGGCATAACAGACAGTGTGGATACCCATTATCAACCTCTCTAGGTGTTACATTTACCATAACATTAATCACTATTCCACTATTAGGAATAGCATTATCCATACTTATAGTTTGAGGATTCACATAGCATATTCCATCCATCTGTGGATTTCACATAGTATTACTCTTCAATAGAGTTTCATATAATCATCCTTCTATATCAGGGTTTCACCTAGTATTATGTGAATTTAGGATTTCACAACACATCACCCAGTGATAGAACGTCACATAGAATTAGTAGCACAACCCTATATTAGGGTTATACATGGACTCAGCCTCAATTAGGGTTTACATCATGTATTGGATCCATGCATTTGTTATGCATTATTTATTAGTACCATTAAGGGTATCTCTCACCTAATTACATTAGGTTTCCAAAAAGGGTTGATCAATTAGAACTTCAATAACATGAGGTATCCAAATAGATTGATCAATGGAACGTTCAATTGCACTAGGTATCCATTTGGATTAGTCAATTGAGTCTTTAATTTCATTGGGTACTCAATTGGATCAATCCATTGTTCCTTTAATTACATTAGGTACTCAATTGGATTACCCAATTGATCCTTCAATTGCATTAGGCATCCAATTGAATTAACCGAATTGATCCACAAACAGTTTGAAACCGTTTAAGAAAAAAGCTTTGAAACCGCATGGACTTGAAACTGCATGGGTCTCAAACGGTTTGAGACCGTTTGGTCCCAAACGGTCTTGAGACCGTTGGGTCCAAACCTCTCAAAACCGCATGAACCAAAAAGTCAATCAAGACTTCAACAACACTCAATTCCAATCAATGGAACTTCAATCAATTGGATAATCAATTCAATCATCAATTGAATCATGAACTCACCCCTCAATTGGGACTTCAATTAGGGTCTGATTTCAATGGAATTAGGGTTTATAAACACCAATTAGAGCTTTGAAGTAGATCATCAATCAAGCTACTAATTATGTTTCAATTGATTGCATTGGATCTTCAACCATTGAATTCATGGAACCGATCATCAATTGGACCTATGCTCATACTTCAATTGAGTTTAGTAGGTCAACCTTCAACTGATTTTAACCTCAATTGACCCTCACTTGGTCATCAATTAGGGTTTGATTCAATTGGATTACGGTTTAGAATCGATGATTCAACAACACTCATCAATGCAAGATTGTTTACTTTGAAACTTTTGAACAATCATCCAAATTGGGTATGACCTGACCCCAAACGGTCTTGAGGTCGTTTGGATGACCTCCAAACGGTCTTGAGACCGTTTGCCCATCATATCCCTCAAATCCAAGCCATCCAATTAAGGTTTGGATCATGGGATTGATCACCAAATCAGCATTCCATTGTATATCAACTTGGTACCTTTAGACCTTCAAACACCTAACCATACTCAACCCTAGACCTCCAAACGGTCTTGGTTGACCACCAAACGGTCCTGAGACCGTTTGGATGAGCTCCAAACGGTCTTGAGACCGTTTGGCTCATCCAACCTTTGGATTCTAGTGAAATTTCATCAAGGTTTGGTCTATCGAGTTGATCAACAAATCAGCACTTAATTGCAATATGATTTGGTACCTTTAGACCTTCAATTTGTCAACTATACTTGACCCCAGACCTCAAAACTGTCTTGGGGTGACCCCAAAAAGGTCTTGAGACCGTTTGGATGATCCCCAAACGGTCTTGAAACCATTTGGTCTAATCAACCCAAAATCTCCAATTAACACATTGGAATTTCAGCACTGTTTTCAATTAGGGTTTGCCCAATTGAATAGCCTTCAACTCACGATTCCTTGGGAGTTAATCCCTCAAATTTGGTGAGTCATTAGACCACATCATTAGGAACAGTAATCCAAAACGATCAACCCTTTTTCAACGCACTCAAACGGTCTTGAGACCGTTTGCCCAAAAAGTTCAATTAAATCAGATTGATAATCAGCACTTAATCCAATTAGGTTTCCCTAATGGATTAGCCTTCAACTCACGATTACTTGGGAGTTAATCCCTCAAATTTGTAGGGTCATCAACCAACATAATTATGAACAGGAATCCCAAACGGTCAACACTTGGTAAACTCACTCAAATGGTCTTGAAACCGTTTTCCCAAACAGGTGAAGTTAATCAGGTTGAAAATCAGCATTTAATTCAATTCAATTTGCCTAATTATTTGGCCTTCAAACTACGATTCCTTTGGAGTTAACCCCTCAAATTTGGTGGGTCATTATCCTACATAATTAGGTACAAAATTCCCAAACGTTCAATGCTTGGTCAACCATATCAAATGGTCTTCAAACCGTTTTCTCCCAAACTGTTTCAAACCGTTTGCCTCTAACCGATTTGCTGAAACCGCATAGCCAATCAAATTAAAACGATTTGGAATAGCTATCAAAACCGTTTGGCTTGGCACTTTTCTTTGGATAAGCATCTAGGATGATGTCATTATCCCCTTCCTTCGAACAACCAAGAACAGCAACCGTTCTTGATGGAAATTGCAGCAAAGAAACAAGAGTATAGCAATTTAAAGAAAACAATCAACAAAGTATAGAGAATTGATGCAATATCAATGATTAAGGGTTTGAGTTATAAAACCCGCCTCAAATCTGATCTCCAAGCTCCAAGCTACACGGCTCTAATGGTGGATGAAGCTTCTCCAACTATTCCAAGGCTCAACTTCAATATTTGAAGTGAAATGATCGGCAACAGGTTTGGGACGTGCTCCCTGCTGTCCTTAGCCTTCTTGGTCAGTTTTGCAAGCAAGGAGAAGAAGTGGGGTCGTAAAAGCCTTTCATTTGGCTTGGAAAAGGTACTTTTATAAGAAAATTGAGGAGAGAGAATATACTTTATAAAAGTCTTTTAATTCCAAAATTGTTGCCACCACTTCCCCCTTGGTTTCTTGCATGCAAGGGCATCTCTGTCCCCACCGAACTCCCTTCCATTATCCATGAATTAAGAGAAAAGAAATTAAGCACCTTAATCCACTATAATATTAATATATCTTTTTGAGTGGAAATTCTTTTTCTTATAATAAGGTGAGTGGAATTTCACCTACTTAAGATATTTTCGTTCCTTATCTTGGCAAAGGAACGTCCATCCTTATTCAAAATCAACCAATAACATTTTGGTTGAAGGCCCTTTAATTAATACATTCATTTTTGCCCTAAATTGAATTATGGTTTCACTTAAGATTAAATCTTGATTATTTTAATATCAAGATTCTCTCTCTCCTCCAACTTAATTCAAATGAGATGCCCCTCTCATTTTATTTGCTCTACATGATGCCAAGAAACATTAAGGACTTAATTGAAGTGGTAATGTGCATATTGAACCCTAGGTTTTGGGTAAATTGCACATTACACCAAAACTGGGTTTTAGTGCACAAGGATTGCTTTACAAGCTGAATCTTGGTTCCCAAGCTTGTGAGAAACATACCACTACATCATATTCATTCTTATGATGTCTCAACATCGGGAGAACATCTTATCATGCGACATTTGCAAGTTGACCCCTCAACTTGGGTAATTTGCACTTTAGTCCAAAATAAGCAAACATTGCTTCAAACAGGACCAAAATTGAAACATAAGTTTCTCATGAGCCCTAATTACTTTTCCCAAGATAAGATTAAGAATCTACTCAACCTTATTAAGCAAAACATCTAGGGTTAACTCATAACCTAGGTCAGGGATGTTACAAATTATAAACCCCTAACAAAGATTTCGTCCCCGAAATCCCAGGAAAAGGAGGAACAGATTATTCATTAATCATGCCCTCAAGTCTCCACATATTATCTTAATATTATGGAGATACCATGGATCTGTAATTCACACAAGGTTCCTTTCGTTAATTCCACCTTATCACTATTTATGTTTATGCAGAGCATAAACCCCTAACATGTGATGTCCATATTATTGAAAGGAAGAAGCATAAAAGAACATACTTCTATCATCATCCAAAAATATTCACCAAAAGAGAAACATATATATCTAACAGAGATAATTCATTCAACAATCCTTTATTCATAACGTTTATTTAGCAAACTCTGTGTAATTGGGAATGTTCACATAGTTCTTCCTATTAGTTGGGAATGTCACATAGCTTTTCCCTTATTGGTTGGGAATGTCACATAGCTCTTCCCTTTATGTTGGGGATGTCACATAGCTTTCCCCTATTGGTTGGGAATGTCACATAGCTTTTCCCTTTATGTTGGGGATGTCACATAACTTTCCCCTATTGGTTGGGAATGTCACATAGCTCTTCCCTTTAAGTTGGGGATGTCACATAGCTTTCCCCTATTAGTTGGGAATGTCACATAGCTTTTCCCTTTATGTTGGGGATGTCACATAGCTTTCCCCTATTGGTTGGGAATGTCACATAGCTCTTCCCTTTAAGTTGGGGATGTCACATAGCTTTCCCCTATTAGTTGGGAATGTCACATAGCTTTTCCCTTTATGTTAAGGATGTCTCATAGCTTTCCCCTATTGGTTGGGAATGTCACATAGCTATTCCCTTTATGTTGGGGATGTCACATAGCTTTCCCCTATTGGTTGGGAATGTCACATAGCTCTTCCCTTTAAGTTGGGGATGTCACATAGCTTTCGCCTATTGGTTGGGAATGTCACATAGCTTTTCCCTTTATGTTGGGGATGTCACATAGCTTTGCCCTATTGGTTGGGAATGTCACATAGCTCTTCCCTTTAAGTTGGGGATGTCACACAACTTTCCCCTATTGGTTGGGAATGTCACATAGCTTTTCCCTTTATGTTGGGGATGTCACATAGCTTTCCCCTATTGGTTGGGAATGTCACATAGCTCTTCCCTTTAAGTTGGGGATGTCAGATAGCTTTCCCCTATTAGTTGGGAATGTCACATAGCTTTTCCCTTTATGTTGGGGAAGTCACATAGCTTTCCCCTATTATTTGGGAATGTCACATAGCTTTTCCCTTTATGTTGGGGATGTCACATAGCTTTCCCCTATTGGTTGGGAATGTCACATAGCTCTTCCCTTTAAGTTTCATTATACTCTCTAGATTGTTTCAAAATGACTACTTGATCAGAGTAATCAGAAAGTTAACAATCTAAGAGTTCCATACTTGCCTTATCTTCAATAACCATATACCTGGCCAGGGTATACAAGTATTGAGATTAGGTAGTATGCACTTTATTTACTATTATATTCCTCACTTTTCATATCGTTATACACACAGGATTTTCCATTCTTGAATTTTTCTTCAGACATCACTTCTAAATCTCATCTTTCAACACATAGATAAGGAGAATTATAAAGCATTTTAAGGAATACTGAGTAAGATATAAGTTCTCATATCCTTTGTGTCCCCATAGGACTAGTCAAAGGAAGTTCAAAAACAACTACTTTCATATCTTTAACACATAGAATCATAAAATGAAGTATCAGGGTGAATATACTTTATTTAAGTATAACCTCTCAAGGTCACCTACCACATTAGGTTGATTTCAACACATAGTGTCCAATTATCTCATGTTGCTGCTTTTGCCTTTACTTAGTGGCTACTTCCCTGGTGTACTAGGCATTTATTGCACTGGTAACACCAAAAACTTTGGCTTTTCAGAACAACTAGGCAATTGTCTCTAAAATTATAGAGTCCTTACCTTAAGTCTCAGCTTATGGCCCCTCCTTGGGCACTACCATCACAGATGTACATTTTGTCCAGACTTATGGCAGAGTCTTCTTTCTTGCCATTTATTAATCTTTCCCATATTTCCACTGTTCTAACATAACCATGTCACTCAGTAATCCCTTCAAAGCCCAAAGTTTCTGCATTGAGGACTGGTGACCTAGGTTGTAATACCAGTATCCAGTCTTCTATATGCATTACAGTTGTCCTATCTTGCCCTTCACGAGCATAACATAGGATTCTCTATCCTGATTAGATCAAGATGGAAATTCTCAGGTACTTGTTCTCCTCTTGCCTGGTCCCATGCACCCTCTCCTGGTGCAACAACATTGCCCTTAGCAATGTGTTCCTTGTGTTCTCCAGTCATTTTCAAGTTCTTCTTCTCCTATGTGAGCAGAAGATACTATCAAATAAACTGGAAGACACTTAGAACAGACTCTACAACCTTAGTCCCATGTCTCTGTAGACTCAGTGAACCTAGAGCTCTGATACCACTTAATTATGACGACCGATTCGCGAAAACAATATTAACTAATGCGAAAGCGTTCACTAAGCAGCAGATTACCAAAAATCACTAAAAATTAAAACCTTTTTGTCAAAAGATCCATTGAAGGAAAACCTTCTCACATAGAACCAAAGTAACATAATTACATTCTTGTTCACAGGTACATATTATGTATCATCTCCTTTTGAGAATTACAAGTATTAACTGTGTCGTCAAGCTAAACACAGGCAGTATAAAATCTCGAGGCACTAAGCCAAAATCTCGAAAGCACTAACTACTACTCCGAGGACCTGAGAGTACAGAGACGACACATAAGACTCTAATTACATCTATACAAGGCATAACAGACAGTGTGGATACCCATTATCAACCTCTCTAGGTGTTACATTTACCATAACATTAATCACTATTCCACTATTAGGAATAGCATTATCCATACTTATAGTTTGAGGATTCACATAGCATATTCCATCCATCTGTGGATTTCACATAGTATTACTCTTCAATAGAGTTTCATATAATCATCCTTCTATATCAGGGTTTCACCTAGTATTATGTGAATTTAGGATTTCACAACACATCACCCAGTGATAGAACTTCACATAGAATTAGTAGCACAACCCTATATTAGGGTTATACGTGGACTCAGCCTCAATTAGGGTTTACATCATGTATTGGATCCATGCATTTTTTATGCATTATTGATTAGTACCATTAAGGGTATCTCTCACCTAATTACATTAGGTTTCCAAAAAGGTTTGATCAATTAGAACTTCAATAACATGAGGTATCCAAATAGATTGATCAATGGAACCTTCAATTGCACTAGATATCCATTTGGATTAGTCAATTGAGTCTTTAATTTCATTGGGTACTCAATTGGATCAATCCATTGTTCCTTTAATTACATTAGGTACTCAATTGGATTAACCAATTGATCCTTCAATTGCATTAGGCATCCAATTGAATTAACCGAATTGATCCACAAACAGTTTGAAACTGTTTAAGCAAAAAGCTTTGAAACCGCATGGACTTGAAACCGCATGGGTCTCAAATGGTTTGAGACCGTTTGGTCCCAAACGGTCTTGAGACCATTTGGACTCAAACGGTCTTGAGACCGTTGGGTTCAAACCTCTCAAAACCGCATGAACCAAAAAGTCAATCAAGACTTCAACAACACTCAATTCCAATCAATGGAACTTCAATCAATTGGACAATCAATTCAATCATCAATTGAATCATGAACTCACCCCTCAATTGGGACTTCAATTAGGGTCTGATTTCAATGGAATTAGGGTTTATAAACACCAATTAGAGCTTTGAAGTTGATCATCAATCAAGCTACTAATTATGTTTCAATTGATTGCATTGGATCTTCAACCATTGAATTCATGGAACCAATCATCAATTGGACCTATGCTCATACTTCAATTGAGTTTAGTAGGTCAACCTTCAACTGATTTTAACCTCAATTGACCCTCACTTGGTCATCAATTAGGGTTTGATTCAATTGGATTAGGGTTTAGAATCGATGATTCAACAACACTCATCAATGCAAGATTGTTTACTTTGAAACTTTTGAACCATCATCCAAATTGGGTATGACCTGACCCCAAACGGTCTTGAGGTCGTTTGGATGACCTCCAAACGGTCTTGAGACCGTTTTCCCATCATATCCCTCAAATCCAAGCCATCCAATTAAGGTTTGGATCATGGGATTGATCACCAAATCAGCATTGCATTGTATATCAGCTTGGTACCTTTAGACCTTCAAACACCTAACCATACTCAACCCTAGACCTCCAAACGGTCTTGGTTGACCACCAAACGGTCTTGAGACCGTTTGGATGAGCTCCAAACGTTCTTGAGACCGTTTGGCTCATCCAACCTTTGGATTCTAGTGAAATTTCATCAAGTTTTGGTCTATCGAGTTGATCAACAAATCAGCACTTAATTACAATATGATTTGGTACCTGTAGACCTTCAATTGGTCAACTATACTTGACCCCAGACCTCCAAACGGTCTTGGGGTGACCCCCAAACGGTCTTGAGACAGTTTGGGTGATCCCCAAACGGTCTTGAAATCGTTTGGGCTAATCAACCCAAAATGTCCAATTAACTCATTGGAATTTCAGCACTGTTTTCAATTAGGGTTTTCCCAATTGAATAGCCTTCAACTCACGATTCCTTGGGAGTTAATCCCTCAAATTTGGTGAGTCATTAGACCACATAATTAGGAACAGTAATCCCAAACGGTCAACCCTTGTTAAACACACTCAAACGGTCTTGAGACCGTTTGCCCAAAAAGTTCAATTTGAATCAGATTGATAATCAGCACTTAATCCAATTAGGTTTCCCTAATTGATTAGCCTTCAACTCACGATTCCTTGGGAGTTAATCCCTCAAATTTGGAGGGTCACCAACCAACATAATTATGAACAGGAATCCCAAACGGTCAACGCTTGTTCAACTCACTCAAACGGTCTTGAAACCGTTTTCCCAAACAGGTCAAGTTAATCAGGTTGAAAATCAGCATTTAATTCAATTCGATTTGCTTAATTGATTGGCCTTCAACCTACGATTCCTTTGGAGTTAACCCCTCAAATTTGGTGGGTCATTATCCTACATAATTAGGTACAAAATTACCAAACGGTCAATGCTTGTTCAACCATATCAAATGGTCTTCAAACCGTTTTCTCCCAAACGGTTTCAAACCGTTTGCCTCTAAACGGTTTGTGGAAACCGCATAGCCAATCAAATTAAAATGATTTGGAATAGCTATCAAAACCGTTTGGCTTGGTACTTTTCTTTGGATAAGCATCTAGGATGATTTCATCATCCCCTTCCTTCGAACAATGAAGAACAGCAACCGTTCTTGATGGAAATTGCAGCAAAGAAACAAGAGTATAGCAATTTAAAGAAAACAATCAACAAAGTATAGAGAATTGATGCAATATCAATGATTAAGGGTTTGAGTTATAAAACCCGCCTCAAATCTGATCTCCAAGCTCCAAGCTACACGGCTCTAATGGTGGATGAAGCTTCTCCAACTATTCCAAGGCTCAACTTCAAGATTTGCAGTGAAATGATCGGCAACAGGTTTGGGACGTGCTCCCTGCTGTCCTTAGCCTTCTTGGTCGGTTTTGCAAGCAAGGAGAAGAAGTGGGGTCGTAAAAGCCTTTCATTTGGCTTGGAAAAGGTACTTTTATAAGAAAATTGAGGAGAGAGAAGATACTTTATATAAGTCTTTTAATTCCAAAATTGTTGCCACCACTTCCCCCTTGGTTTCTTGCATGCAAGGGCATCTCTATCCCCACCGAACTCCCTTCCATTATCCATGAATTAAGAGAAAAGAAATTAAGCACCTTAATCCATTATAATATTAATATATCTTTTTGAGTGGAAATTCTTTTCCTTATAATAAGGTGAGTGGAATTTCACCTACTTAAGATATTTTCGTTCCTTATCTTGGCAAAGGAACGTCCATCCTTATTCAAAATCAACCAATAACATTTTGGTTGAAGGCCCTTTAATTAATACATTCATTTTTGCCCTAAATTGAATTAGGGTTTCACTTAAGATTAAATCTTGATTATTTTAATATCAAGATTCTCTCTCTCCTCCAACTTAATTCAAATGAGATGCCCCTCTCATTTTATTTGCTCTACATGATGCCAAGAAACATTAATGACTTAATTGAAGTGGTAATGTGCATATTGAACCCTAGTTTTTGGGTAAATTGCACATTACACCAAAACTGGGTTTTAGTGCACAAGGATTGCTTTACAAGCTCAATCTTGGTGCCCAAGCTTGTGAGAACCATACCACTACATCATATTCATTCTTATGATGTCTCAACATCAGGGGAACATCTTATCATGCAACATTTGCAAGTTGACCCCTCAACTTGGGTAATTTGCACTTTAGTCCAAAATAAGCAAACATTGCTTCAAACATGACCAAAATTGAAACATAAGTTTCTCATGAGCCCGAATTACTTTTCCCAAGATAAGATTAAGAATCTACTCAACCTTATTAAGAAAAACATCTAGGGTTAACTCATAACCCAGGTCAGGGATGTTACAAATTATAAACCCCTAACAAGGATTTCGTCCCAGAAATCCCAGGAAAAGGAGGAACAAATTATTCATTAATCATGCCCTCAAGTCTCCACATATTATTTTAATATTATGGAGATACCATGGATCTGTAATTCACACAAGGTTCCTTTCGTTAATTCCACCTTATCACTATTTATGTTTATGCAGAGCATAAACCCCTAACATGTGATGTCCATATTATTGAAAGGAAGAAGCATAAAAGAACATACTTCTATCATCATCCAAAAATATTCACCAAAAGAGAAACATATATATATATATCTAACAGAGATAATTCATTCAACAATCCTTTATTCATAACGTTTATTTAGCAAACTCTGTGTAATTGGGAATGTTCACATAGTTCTTCCTATTAGTTGGGAATGTCACATAGCTTTTCCCTTATTGTTTGGGAATGTCACATAGCTTTTCCCTTATTGTTTGGGAATGTCACATAGCTCTTCCCTTTATGTTGGGGATGTCACATAGCTTTCCCCTATTGGTTGGGAATGTCACATAGCTTTTCCCTTAATGTTGGGGATGTCACATAGCTTTCCCCTATTGGTTGGGAATGTCAGATAGCTCTTCCCTTTAAGTTGGGGATGTCACATAGCTTTCCCCTATTAGTTGGAAATGTCACATAGCTTTTCCCTTTATGTTGGGGATGTCACATAGCTTTCCCCTATTGGTTGGGAATGTCACATAGCTCTTCCCTTTAACTTGGGGATGTCACATAGCTTTCCCCTATTAGTTGGGAATGTCACATAGCTTTTCCCTTTTTGTTGGGGATGTCACATAGCTTTCCCCTATTGGTTGGGAATGTCACATAGCTTTTCCCTTTATGTTGGGGATGTCACATAGCTTTCCCCTATTGGTTGGGAATGTCACATAGCTCTTCCCTTTAAGTTGGGGATGTGACATAGCTTTCCCCTATTGGTTGGGAATGTCACATAGCTTTTCCCTTTATGTTGGGGATGTCACATAGCTTTCCCCTATTGGTTGGGAATGTCACATAGCTCTTCCCTTTAAGTTGGGGATGTCACACAGCTTTCCCCTATTGGTTGGGAATGTCACATAGCTTTTCCCTTTATGTTGGGGATGTCACATAGCTTTCCCCTATTGGTTGGGAATGTCACATAGCTCTTCCCTTTAAGTTGGGGATGTCACATAGCTTTCCCATATTAGTTGGGAATGTCACATAACTTTTCCCTTTATGTTGGGGATGTCACATAGCTTTCCCCTATTGGTTGGGAATGTCACATAGCTTTTCCCTTTATGTTGGGGATGTCACATAGCTTTCCCCTATTGGTTGGGAATGTCACATAGCTATTCCCTTTAACTTTCATTATACTCTCTAGATTGTTTCAAAATGACTACTTGATCAGAGTAATCAGAAAGATAACAATCTAAGAGTTCCATACTTGCCTTATCTTCAATAACCATATACCTGGCCAGGGTATACAAGTATTGATATTAGGTAGTATGCACTTTATTTACTATTATATTCCTCACTTTTCATATCGTTATACACACAGGATTTTCCATTCATGAATTTTTCTTCAGACATCACTTCTAAATCTCATCTTTCAACACATAGATAAGGAGAATTATAAAGCATTTTAAGGAATACTGAGTAAGATATAAGTTCTCATATCCTTTGTGTCCCCATAGGACTAGTCAAAGGAAGTTCAAAAACAACTACTTTCATATCTTTAACACATAGAATCATAAAATGAAGTATCAGGGTGAATATACTTTATTTAAGTATCACATCTCAAGGTCACCTACCACATTAGGTTGATTTCAACACATAGTGTCCAATTATCTCATGTTGCTGCTTTTGCCTTTACTTAGTGGCTACTTCCCTGGTGTACTAGGCATTTATTGCACTGGTAACACCAAAAACTTTGGCTTTTCAGAACAACTAGGCAATTGTCTCTAAAATTATAGAGTCCTTACCTTAAGTCTCAGCTTATGGCCCCTCCTTGGGCACTACCATCAGAGATGTACTGTTTTTCCAGACTTATGGCAGAGTCTACTTTCTTGTCATTTATTAATCTTTCCCATATTTCCACTGTTCTAACATAACCATGTCACTCAGTAATCCCTTCAAAGCCCAAAGTTTCTGCATTGAGGACTGGTGACCTAGGTTGTAATACCAGTATCCAGTCTTCTATATGCATTATAGTTGTCCTATCCTGCCCTTCACGAGCATAACATAGGATTCTCTATCCTGATTAGATCAAGATGTAAATTCTCAGGTACTTGTTCTCCTCTTGCCTGGTCCCATGCACCCTCTCCTGGTGCAACAACATTGCCCTTAGCAATGTGTTCCTTGTGTTCTCCAGTCATTTTCAAGTTCTTCTTCTCCTATGTGAGCAGAAGATACTATCAAATAAACTGGAAGACACTTAGAACAGACTCTACAACCTTAGTCCTATGTCTCTGTAGACTCAGCGAACCTAGAGCTCTGATACCACTTAATTATGACGACCGATTCACGAAAACAAGATTAACTAATGCGGAATCGTTCATTAAGCATCGGATTACCAAAAATCACTAAAAATTAAAACCTTTTTGTCAAAAGATCCATTGAAGGAAAACTTTCTCACATAGAACCAAAGTAACATAATTACATTCTTGTTCACAGGTACATATTCTGTATCATCTCCTTTTGAGAATTACAAGTATTAACTGTCCTGTCAAGCTAAACACAGGCAGTATAAAATCTCGAGGCACTAAGCCAAAATCTCGAAAGCACTAACTACTACTCCGAGGACCTGAGAGTACAGAGACGACACATAGGACTCTATTTACATCTATACAAGGCATAACAGACAGTGTGGATACCCATTATCAACCTCTCTAGGTGTTACATTTACCATAACATTAATCACTATTCCACTATTAGGAATAGCATTATCCATACTTATAGTTTGAGGATTCACATAGCATATTCCATCCATCTGTGGATTTCACACAGTATTACTCTTCAATAGAGTTTCATGTAATCATCCTTCTATATCAGGGTTTCACCTAGTATTATGTGAATTTAGGATTTCACAACACATCACCCAGTGATAGAACTTCACATAGAATTAGTAGCACAACCCTATATTAGGGTTATATGTGGACTCAGCCTCAATTAGTGTTTACATCATGTATTGGATCCATGCATTTGTTATGCATTATTGATTAGTACCATTAAGGGTATCTCTCACCTAATTACATTAGGTTTCCAAAAAGGTTTGATCAATTAGAACTTCAATAACATGAGGTATCCAAATAGATTGATCAATGGAACCTTCAATTGCACTAGGTATCCATTTGGATTAGTCAATTGAGTCTTTAATTTCATTGGGTACTCAATTGGATCAATCCATTGTTCTTTTAATTACATTAGGTACTCAATTGGATTAACCAATTGATCCTTCAATTGCATTAGGCATCCAATTGAATTAACTGAATTGATCCACAAAATGTTTGAAACCGTTTAAGCAAAAAGCTTTGAAACCACATGGACTTGAAACCGCATGGGTCTCAAACGGTTTGAGACCGTTTGGTCCCAAACGGTCTTGAGACCGTTGGGTCCAAACCTCTCAAAACAACATGAACCAAAAAGTCAATCAAGACTTCAACAACACTCAAATCCAATCAATGGAACTTCAATCAATTGGATAATCAATTCAATCATCAATTGAATCATGAACTCACCCCTCAATTGGGACTTCAATTAGGGTCTGATTTCAATGGAATTAGGGTTTATAAACACCAATTAGAGCTTTGAAGTTGATCATCAATCAAGCTACTAATTATGTTTCAATTGATTGCATTGGATCTTCAACCATTGAATTCATGGAACCGATCATTAATTGGACCTATGCTCATACTTCAATTGAGTTTAGTAGGTCAACATTCAACTAATTTGAACCTCAATTGACCCTCACTTGGTCATCAATTAGGGTTTGATTCAATTGGATTAGGGTTTAGAATCGATGATTCAACAACACTCATCAATGCAAGATTGTTTACTTTGAAACTTTTGAACCATCATCCAAATTGGGTATGACCTGACCCCAAACGGTATTGAGGTCGTTTGGATGACCTCCAAACGGTCTTGAGACCTTTTTCCCATCATATCCCTCAAATCCAAGCCATCCAATTAAGGTTTGGATCATGGGATTGATCACCAAATCAGCATTGCATTGTATACCAGCTTGGTACCTTTAGACCTTCAAACACCTAACCATACTCAACCCTAGACCTCCAAATGGTCTTGGTTGACCACCAAACGGTCTTGAGACCGTTTGGATGAGCTCCAAACGTTCTTGAGACCGTTTGGCTCATCCAACCTTTGGATTCTAGTGAAATTTCATCAAGTTTTGGTCTATCAAGTTGATCAACAAATCAACACTTAATTACAATATGATTTGGTACCTTTAGACCTTCAATTGGTCAACTATACTTGACCCCAGACCTCCAAACGGTCTTCGGGTGACCCCCAAACGGTCTTGAGACAGTTTGGGTGATCCCCAAACGGTCTTGAAATCGTTTGGGCTAATCAACCCAAAATGTCCAATTAACTCATTGGAATTTCAGCACTATTTTCAATTAGGGTTTTCCCAATTGAATAGCCTTCAACTCACGATTCCTTGGGAGTTAATCCCTCAAATTTGGTGAGTCATTAGACCACATAATTAGGAACAGTAATCCCAAACGGTCAACCCTTGTTAAACACACTCAAACGGTCTTGAGACCGTTTGCCCAAAAAGTTCAATTTGAATCAGATTGATAATCAGCACTTAATCCAATTAGGTTTCCCTAATTGATTAGCCTTCAACTCACGATTCCTTGGGAGTTAATCCCTCAAATTTGGAGGGTCATCAACCAACATAATTATGAACAGGAATCCCAAACGGTCAACGCTTGTTCAACTCACTCAAACGGTCTTGAAACCGTTTTCCCAAACAGGTCAAGTTAATCAGGTTGAAAATCAGCATTTAATTCAATTCGATTTGCCTAATTGATTGGCCTTCAACCTACGATTCCTTTGGAGTTAACCCCTCAAATTTGGTGGGTCATTAGCCTACATAATTAGGAACAAAATTCCCAAACGTTCAATGCTTGGTCAACCATTTCAAACGGTCTTGAAACCGTTTGCCTCTAAACGGTTTTCTGAAACCGCATAGCCAATCAAATTAAAACGATTTGGAATAGCTATCAAAACCGTTTGGCTTGGTACTTTTCTTTGGATAAGCATCTAGGATGATGTCATCATCCCCTTCCTTCGAACAACCAAGAACAGCAACTGTTCTTGATGGAAATTGCAGCAAAGAAACAAGAGTATAGCAATTTAAAGAAAACAATCAACAAAGTATAGAGAATTGATTCAATATCAATGATTAAGGGTATGAGTTATAAAACCCGCCTCAAATCTGATCTCCAAGCTCCAAGCTACACAGCTCTAATGGTGGATGAAGCTTCTCCAACTATTCCAAGGCTCAACTTCAAGATTTGGAGTGAAATGATCGGAAACAGGTTTGGGACGTGCTCCCTGCTGTCCTTAGCCTTCTTGGTCGGTTTTGCAAGCAAGGAGAAGAAGTGGGGTCGTAAAAGCCTTTCATTTGGCTTGGAAAAGGTACTTTTATAAGAAAATTGAGGAGAGAGAAGATACTTTATAAAAGTCTTTTAATTCCAAAATTGTTGCCACCACTTCCCCCTTGGTTTCTTGCATGCAAGGGCATCTCTATCCCCACCGAACTCCCTTCCATTATCCATGAATTAAGAGAAAATAAATTAAGTACCTTAATCCATTATAATATTAATATATCTTTTTGAGTGGAAATTCTTTTCCTTATAATAAGGTGAGTGGAATTTCACCTACTTAAGATATTTTCGTTCCTTATCTTGGCAAAGGAACGTCCATCCTTATTCAAAATCAACCAATAACATTTTGGTTGAAGGCCCTTTAATTAATACATTCATTTTTGCCCTAAATTGAATTAGGGTTTCACTTAAGATTAAATCTTGATTATTTTAATATCAAGATTCTCTCTCTCCTCCAACTTAATTCAAATGAGATGCCCCTCTCATTTTATTTGCTCTACGTGATGCCAAGAAACATTAATGACTTAATTGAAGTGGTAATGTGCATATTGAACCCTAGGTTTTGGGTAAATTGCACATTACACCAAAACTGGGTTTTAGTGCTCAAGGATTGCTTTACAAGCTGAATCTTGGTGCCCAAGCTTGTGAGAACCATACCACTACATCATATTCATTCTTATGATGTCTCAACATCAGGGGAACATCTTATCATGCAACATTTGCAAGTTGACCCCTCAACTTGGGTAATTTGCACTTTAGTCCAAAATAAGCAAACATTGCTTCAAACAGGACCAAAATTGAAACATAAGTTTCTCATGAGCCCTAATTACTTTTCCCAAGATAAAATTAAGAATCTACTCAACCTTATTAAGCAAAACATCTAGGGTTAACTCATAACTCAGGTCAGGGATGTTACAACAGAGGAAACAGTTTCCAGGAGGAGCTAGAGGACGTGGACAAGCGTCCCAAGATGGATCGTCAACACCGAATCAACCACAAGCAACAACAAGACTCTATGCAATGAATCCACCGGATGCAGTGATCAACCCTCGGGTTGTGGCAGGTCAGATGAAGTTGTTATATTCTGATATGTCTACATCCTGCATTGTATCTGTTTTGATTGATCCGGGTGCTACGCACTCCTTTCTCACTCGAAGGGTGATTCGTAACTACAATATGATAGTCAGTCATAGAGCAGATAGTTTGTTGCTAGAGACTCCGTTGAGAGGGTCTGCTGTGTTACATGAGGTATGCTCTTCCTGCATCCTTTTCTTTTTTGAACACCGCATTCAAGTGGATCTTATACCACTTGAGATGCAAGGATTTCACATAATCCTTGGGATGGATACCTTGGAAAGGTATAAGGTTGTTTTGGATTGTGAATCCAAACAAGATGTATTTGCTGATGAAAGCGACACATGGATCTTTCAAGGAGAGAGAAAGATTCTACCCACCTGTCTTGTGTCAGCTATGGTTGTTGAGAAGTTGATGAGGCAAGGATGTTATGCATTCTTGGCCCATGTGGTAGATACTACCATGGAAAGTCCTAACCCTACTGAAGTTACTATAGTCAGGGAATTTGAAGATGTATTTCCTGAAGAACTTCCAGGTGTACCACCGCCTCGAGAAATTGATTTTGAAATCAATTTGATCCCAAACACACAACCTATAGAACAAACACCATATAGGATGGTGCCTGCTGAGATGGCAGAACTCAAGAAACAGCTACAAGAGTTGCTTGAGAAGGGTTTCATCCGACCGAGTACTTCGCCTTAGGGTGCTCCAGTGCTCTTTGTTAAAAAGAAAGACGGTTCAATGCGGTTGTGCATTGACTACAGACAATTAAATAAAGTAACAATAAAGAACAAGTATCCTCTTCCGAGGATTGATGATCTTTTTGACCAGTTGCGTGGTGCAACCATCTTCTCAAAGATAGATTTGAGGTCAGGATATCATCAACTCCGTATTAAGGATAATGACATACCCAAGTCTGCCTTCAGGACAAGGTATGGTCACTATGAGTTCACAGTTATGTTGTTTGGACTAACTAATGCACCGGCTGCATTTATGGAACTCATGAATAGAGTCTTCCGACCTTTCCTCGATCAGTGTGTTGTTGTCTTTATAGATGACATTTTGATATATAGTAGAGATGCTCAACAGCATGAATAGCATCTTCGTCAAGCTCTAACTTTGCTAAGAGAACACAAGCTATATGCTAAGTTTAGCAAGTGTGAGTTCTGGTTACCGGAAGTATCTTTCCTTGGACACGTGATATCTGCCTCTGGTATTCATGTTGACCCTAAAAAGGTAGAATATGTTCTACAATGGGAACAACTAAAGACACCGATAGAAATCTGTAGTTTCTTAGGGTTGGCTGGCTATTACCGAAGGTTCATTAAGAACTTCAGTTCCATAGACCTACCTTTGACTAAGTTGACCCGGAAGGATGTTCCTTTTGTTTGGAGTGATAAGTGTCAGCAATCCTTCCAGTTGCTGAAGGAGAGGTTGACAAGTGCACCTGTACTTGTGTTACCTGAGCAAGGCAAAGGATACATAGTTTTCTGTGATGCCTCTAAGAATGGACTCGGATGTGTGTTGATGCAGGATAAACAAGTGATTTCTTTTGCTTCTCGACAGCTTAAGAAACATGAGGAGAATTATCCGACACACGATCTGGAGCTAGTTGCTGTAGTTCATGCCTTGAAGATCTGGAGACACTATCTCTATGGAGAGACATTCTAGATTTTCACTGATCATAAGAACCTAAAGTATTCTTCTCTCAGCATGAACTTAACATGAGGCAACGTCGTTGGATGGAGTTAATCAAAGACTACGATTGTACAATTGATTACCATCCAGGGAAGGCCAATGTAGTTGCAGATGATTTGAGTAGGAAATCAGCAACACTAGCCTTAGATAGGGCACAACTAAACTCTTTAGTATGCTCTAGGAGAGATATGCTTATCTCCTTAAGGCAAGACAATGTACAATTGAAGGTGTCATTGTTAGCCGGGTTGTTAGCTGAGATGCATATAAAACCTACTCTGAGAGAGTAGATCAAGGAGGCACAACAAGTTGATGCTGCAGTTCAGTAGATCAGATCGGAGTTTGGTGATGAGAAACGAGATGGTTTCCATGACTCTGATGACCAAGTAGTCTGTTATCATGGGAGGATGATAGTGCCAGATGTGGATAACTTGAGAAAGTTTGTCCTGGAAGAAGCTCATTCTTCGATGTATGCTATGCATCCAGGAAACACCAAGATGTATCGAAACTTGAAAGATATGTATTGGTGGCATGGGATGAAGAAGGATGTTGCTGAATTTGTTATGCGGTGTCCTGTGTGTCAGCAAGTTAAAGCTGAACACCAGAAGCCGGTAGGGACAATGCAACCATTGCCCATACCACAGTGGAAGTGGGATCACATAACCATGGACGTTGTTGTTGGCCTACCTAGGACAAGCAAAGGGTATGATTCCATTTGGGTAATAGTTGATAGGTTGACAAAAACAGCGCATTTGTTACCTGTCAAAACAACCTATTCTGCTGAGAGGCTAGCACAGTTGTATATTCAGGAGACAGTGCGACTGCACGAAGTTCCATTCACTATAGTTTCAGATAGGGGTCCCCAGTTTATGAGTCGTTTCTGGGAACGACTTCATAAAGCTTTAGGCACCCAATTAAGGTTTAGTACAACCTTTCATCCTCAGACTGATGGATAGTCTGAAAGGACTATACAGACCTTGGAAGACTTGCTGAGAGCATGTGTTCTTCAGTTTACAGGGAGTTGGGATCTGCACCTAAGCTTGATAGAGTTTGCCTACAACAATAGCTATCAACATAGCATTGACATAGCACCTTATGAAGCTTTATATGGTAGACGTTGTAGATCACCCCTATGTTGGTATGAAACTGGTGAATATCAACTGTTAGGTCCTGATCTTATGCAGCAGACCACAGAAAAGATCAAAGTAATACAACAACAGATCTAGACTGTACAGGATAGGCAGAAATCTTATGCTGACAAGCGTCATAGACCTTTGGAGTTCCAGGTTGGAGATAGAGTGTATCTCAAGGTCTCACGTTGGAAGGGAGTTCTGAGGTTTGGAAGGAAAGGGAAGTTAGCTCCTAGGTTTATGGGGCCTTATCCAATCATTGAACGGATTGGAAAAGTAGCCTATAAACTAGAGTTACCCCCAGAGTTACAGAGGTTACACCCTGTGTTTCACGTTTCTATGCTAAGGAAATGTCACCCTGATACTGAGTCAGTTCTACAACCTATGGAGGTAGAATTGAATGATGACATATCTTATGAGGAAGGACCAGTGTCAATACTTGATAAAAGAATTAAAAAGTTGAAAAAGAAAGATATAAGTCTTGTTAAAGTCCTATGGAATCACCGTGGTGTTGAAGAAGACACTTGGGAACTAGAGGAAGAGATGAGAAGGAAATACCCTGCTCTTTTCTCTTAATATGTTTTATTGATTTCGGGGACAAAATCCTTGTAAGGGGTGGATAATTTGTAACATCCCTGACCTGGGTTATGAACTAACCCTAGGTGTTTTTCTTAATTATGTAATTAGATACTTATGATTATCTTTTGGTATGTAATTAAAGCTTTTGAAGAACATATAATTCTATTTCTGCTCTTTTTGAACAATGTTATAATATTGTTTTGTAATACAGGGACCTATGTGCAAATTACCCAATTAAAAGGGGTTAACTTGCAAATTACACATGTTAAGATGTTCCTTTGATGTTGAGACATCATAAGAATGAATATGATGAAGTATGATGGATTCTCCAAGCTTGGGCACCAAGTTGCAGCTTGTGGAGCAATCCTTGTACTTAAAACTCTAGTTTTGGTGTAAAGTGCAATTTACCCAAAATATGGGGTGCAACTTGTAAAATACACCTTCCAGAGTATCTTTTATGACTCTTGGCATCATTTAGAGTAATAATGATGAAGAGGGCACTTCAATTGAATATTAAATAATAATGATAACCCTTATAAATTAAATAATCAAGTTATAAGCCTAATAACTCTTCTATATGTGCAACTTAGTAAGAAGTTGGCTTTCTTCACCTTTAGACCTTGGGTTTAATATGAGTTTTGCTGAAGTATGGAAGGGAGAAACGTGGCAATGAAGAAAGGAAGGAACTAGATGAGAAATGGAGAACTAGTTGTCCTTATGTTGGATATGACCCCAAAGTACATATACAACTTCCTTTGCAAACAAAGGAACGTTTCTTTCACTTCCTCACTTATCACCTTGCTCAAACTGACTAAGGCAGAGCTTTGGAGCAGAGGAGGATGGCTAAGGAGTTCTAGGTAAGCTTTGGTCATCTTCTTGCTCGGATTCATGGAGGAATTCATGGTGCAAGGTTGGTTTTATGGTCTTCCTTACTTGTTTCTTCTTTCTAGCCGATCTTTCCCAACCAATTCTTGGAGAAACACCCATGGCCGACCTGTGGAGCTCAAGACACCATTATAGGCCTGGAATCTTGAAAGCTTGTAGATCTAGGAATGACCTTAAGGCGGGTTTTATAACTCTAAACCCTTAAACTTTGTTATACATCTTTCTTTCTTGCAAAAGTAGCTTGTTCTTCTTTTCCCCATCCTTCCTTGCTTTCTTGCAACTAAAACCACGAAGAACAGACCTTGATCTGGATGTAGAAGAAGATGGGCATAATTACCAATGTTACTTTATCAAAAGGTCTTGTTCCCCCCCCCTTTGGCCAAACGGTTTGCAAAACCATTTGGGGCAAGCGGTTTGCAAAACCGTTTGAAGGGCAAACGGTTTCACAAGGTCGGTTGGAGCAAACGGTCTCCAAGACCGTTTGGGTGAGTTGACCAAGGGTTGACCGTTTGGGATTCCTGTTCATAAGGTTGATAACCATCAAAATTTGAGGGATTAACTCCAAAGGAATCGTGAGTTGAAGGCAAATCAATTAGGTAAACCTAAATGGATTAAGTGCTGATTTCCAACCTGATTAACTTGACCTTTTTGGGCAAACGGTTTCAAAACCATTTGAATGAGTTGCAAAAGAATTTACCGTTTGGGATTCCTGTTCATATTTATGTTATTTAATAACCCACCAAATTTGAGGGATTAACTCCCAAGGAATCGAGAGTTGAAGGCTAATCAATTAGATAAACCTAAATGGATTAAGTGCTGATTTTTCAGCTTGATTAATTGAACTTTTTGGGCAAACGGTTTCAAAACCATTTGAGTGAGTTGACCAAGCATTGACCGTTTGGTATTCCTGTTCATAATTATGTTAGTTAATAACCCACCAAATTTGAGGGATTAACTCCCAAGGAATCGAGAGTTGAAGGCTAATAAATTAGATAAACCTAAATGGATTAAGTGCTGATTTTTCAGCTTGATTAATTGAACTTTTTGGGAAAACGGTTTCAAAACCGTTGAGGGCGTTGACCAAGCGTTTACCGTTTGGGATTCCTGTTCATAATTATGTTGGTTAATAACTAACCAAATTTGATAGGTTAATTCCAAAGGAATCATGAGTGGAAGGCTAATAAATTAGGTAAACCCTAATTGGATTATGTGCTGACTTTCAACTTGATTGATTTGACTTTTTGGGTTTTCTTGCCCAAACGGTCTCAAGACCATTTGGGGATCACCCAAACGGTCTCAAGACCGTTTGGGGGTCACCCAAGACCGTTTTAAGGTCTAGGGCCAAGTATGGATATGTGTTTGAAGATCCAAAGATGTGGTATGAACCCTAATCGGCTAAGTGCTGATTTTGCAAGTGATGAGTTGATTGTTTTGGGTTGATTGGCCCAAACGGTTTCAAAACCGTTTGGGGATCACCCAAATGGTCTCAAGACCATTTGGGGATCACCCAAGACTGTTTTGAGGTCTGGGGTTAAGTATAGGTGACCAATTGAAGGTCCAAAGGTACACAATTACAATGCAATCAATTGTTGATTTGATGATCAACTCAATTGCTCAAACCCTAATGGTTTTTCACTAGAATCCAAGGGTTGGGTGATCCAAACGGTCTCAAGACCGTTTGGAACTCATCCAAACGGTCTCAAGACCGTTTGTAGGTCACCCAAGATCGTTTGGAGGTCTAGGGGTGAGTATGGTTAAGCAATTGATGATCCAATGTTACTAAGTTAAAGTGTAATCAATTGCTGATTTGGTGATCAATCCAATGATCCAAACCTTAATTGATTGACTTGGATTTTGATGATATGATGGGCAAACGGTCTCAAGACCATTTGGAGGTCATCCAAACGACCTCAAGACCGTTTGGGGTCAGGTCATACCCAATTTGGATGATGGTTCTATGGTTTCAAAGTAACTAGTCTTACATTGATTAGTATTGAAGGATCATCGATTCCAAACCCTAATTCAATTGAATCAAACCCTAATTGATGAACAATTGAGGGTTAATTAAAGGTCAAATCAGTTGAAGTTTGACCGATTAAACTCAATTGAGGTATGAGTATAGGTCCAATTGATGATTGGTTCCATGAATTCAATGATTGAAGTAATCAACATTGGAAACCCTAATTCAATTGGATACCTTATGTAATGGAGGTCCAATGTGATTGAATCTTTGAGAATTAAGATGATGAATGTTCTATTGATCGAATAATGATTAGTAATGACAAAAAATGAAGGCACAAAGGTTGAAACCCTAATAGTACCTAAGTGACTAGTACCAATTAAAGGGAGAATTCTTAATTGCTTATAGGATTAATAGCTTGATACACTATGTTAACCATAGTAGTATGTACTTGATTGAAGGGTTGATGTGACCTAATCAAGTTGAAAGAATTAAAGATTAGAATACATATATATATATATATATATATATAAATATGAATCATGTAATGATCTTCTGTAGCACGACTGTGTAAGGGAGCACGGCCGTGGTAGCCTTAACTTGCACGACCGTGCAAGGGAGCACGGTTGTGGTAGCCTTACTTTGCATGACCGTGCACGGTGGCACGACCGTGGTGGCCTATAAAGAAATTGAAAAGTTTTGGTATTGTTCTAACATTGTTATATATGCATGTCCATATTTGTATAAGTCATACAGGTTGATATTATGAGGTGATCATAGCCAGGTAAGAGTTATGATGTCATATTCCTTGAAAACAATTATAAGCTTTTAAAGTAATGATATGTCAAAAGTATATACATTGCTTCAATCATGGTCATGTTGTTAGATGACTTGATGCTTATATGTCACTTGGTAGCAAGTGTTATGATAATCTGAGGGTTTGAATAACCATGTTCCTGAATCATATGATGAGATGGTTAAGAATTAATATCCATAAGATAACTGATGTGAATTAAACTTGATACATTTAGTATTCTTCTTTTATAGTAGTGTTTTAATGATTAATGATTGAGAACATGCTTGATGCTAAAAGAATGCTAAAATGTACCTAAATAATCAAGTATAATCATATCATGTAGAGCCCTGATTATAGATCCATCATTGTCAGAAGCCAAATGATGGTGAAACAGGTTTTCCTAAGGGAACTCCTGGAACACATACTTTTGAGTATGTGGGGGATTATGGACGCGAATATCCTTACATCCTGGTGTAGGAATTGATGTAGATGTATCTTAAATCTATCAACCCTTCACTATATGTTTATGCTGGGATGATGTATCACTAATCTCCCAAGGGAATCTTTAATGCCGCATCGATGAGAGATAAATAAGAGATCTTTCGATGACGAAGAGAGTATAGAATGCCACTGTAACTCTAATAGTGAAGTGCCAGAATACCCTGGTAAGCTATTGTAGCAGAGACACGAGATGTCTTGCATGTTGATCCTCACACTGACTGAGGAAGATGAGGTCATAAGAATCCGGCTCTTTTGATGACCTATGTATGATACCGATGCGACTTAGTAGTGATCGGTTGGAGTATGAGTAGCATACCTCATCTCCGCAGGGCATAATAATGATTGTAAAACATAATCAGCTGCGTAGCATAACTGCTTAGGTTAAACTATGAGAAACAATGATTGATCTTACATTGTTTATAAATGTTCTAGTCAAGTAACTAGTATACATGTTCTTCATATTCCTTATTGATATGATTGCTTAAGTAAATGTTGTCTTACTTAATACCAAATCTGTTGTTGAATGCCTTGAAGATTATATTGCTTATGTTAATCCTTTATTGCTATAACAAAGCTTTTGGTGAAGAGTTATAACTCTCGCTGGGACAATTATTTAAAATTGTCTCACCCCTGTGGGATTCGACTTTTTAGGTGGACGTCGTGGACGGAGGAACCAACCCGAGGGTGGGCAGTATCAGCAGTAGCAACACCAAGGGCAGCAGTGAATCTCAGGTGGAGATACTGACTATCGAGTCTCGTAGATAGTATGTCTTATGTCGTCTCTGTACTCTCAGGTCCTCGGAGTCAGTAGGTCTGAGGTTTTTTGGCTTAGTGCCTCGAGATTTTGTATCTTGCCTTCTTCAGATAATAAGGCAATGGATGTATGTAATCACAGAGATGTAATGTCAAGCTATGATGTAAACAGTTTACCTTGTTTTCTTATAAGGGAGTTATGGTTTAAAGATCTCTTTCCAAAAAGTTTTAATTTTTCAAAAATGTTCATAATTCCACTGCTAATAATTCGCTTCCGCATTAGTTAATCTCATTTTCCGTGATGGGTCGTCTCAGTTCTAGACTTTAATATGAGCATGTGGTTAAAATTTGGTGGCTTTTGGGCTTCATTTGACCCTTCAAATCCATTTTATAAGCTTTTAATAAAGTATAACTATGGGATTTTAATCGATTTCATTAAATTGATGTGTAACGCTATGATTTGGTCGATTCATCTTGTCACGCATCCCCGACCCAATCCAACGGCTCTGACTTAATCTATATTTTTATCCGATGGCGCTGACACCATCTTCAAACTCCGTCTATTCGCGGGTCACTGAACAGTGACGACCGCCGCATTCCTCGGACCCGTCCTCACACCCTCCTTCGTCATTTAGCGCGATTCTTCTCCCTTTGAGTTCGGCTCTTCACGACGATTTGAATGAGCCCTAGATCATTGTCTTCTTTGGTCTGGTTGTGAAATGCCCAATCGGTGCCTCCTCCTCTTCTCTGTCGTGAGGTTACAGAAGGGACTAGATCCCTCCTTACGCCTATTTAAGGCTGGAGAAAGGACCTCTGAACTGTGAGCTTTCTTCCTCCCCTTCCAATTGGTTCCCTAGTCCCCTGGATCTCCCTGACCTGCTTGGTCTTCTTCCCCGACGACAGAGACCTCACCTGGTCTTTACGCTCCACCTTAATTCAATCAGAATTTAGGTAAGCATCTACATAGCTTGTTCTCCAATTCCGTTTAATTGTTTTTCCTCGATACAAGCCCAGTTGATTTATCCTATAACTGCCGTGAAACTCCTCCACCGGCGCCTCGTGCTTTAGAGTTTCTGGGTACTTCGTACCTCAGTGACCTTGTATTTTGCCCCTCCTTGCCACTGCGAATGTGATGGAGGCCTTAACAACATTTTTCCTCTTTGTTTACTTAGGTTTCTTCCCCGATCTTCTTCCCCTGTTCCTTGTCTTTTTCCACCGCATCTAGAGGCCCTGGTGACCCTGACCCTGTGGCGAGGGGCTCGCCAGCTTCTCCGTGCCTCGAGGATTCATTTGCGACCTTCCGCATTAGCTTCGTGATCTGCTGGAGCAAGTTCATACTGGAGTCAAACTCTAGTTGCTTACCCATCGCCATGGTCACGGATGGAGCATACCAGGTCAACAAATGACTAGGGTGCCCATGCCTGTGCAATAAAACGATCAGGGGCCTTGGGCATTATCGTCATTTTGCCCCTGGTTCTCTCTCGCTACCACGAACAACCGGTTTGTTCAATGACTAGAGTGCCCCTGTGACTTTAATAGAGATATTTAACCCACAAGGGTATTTTGGTAATTTTGCCCTCTGCTCAATCGCCCTTGGCGCAAGCCTTTTTAGCCTACATGAATTTTTCCTGCATTCTGATTGGCCGATTTTACTTAATTCATAGTAAATCGATCCATGGTCAGAAAAATGTGAATAAATAGTCAATGGAAAGGATTTTTCATGTAGAATCTGATTTTATGGTTTTTGAGTCCCAATTATGATTCCTTTTTTGAAGTTTGCTTTGAATGCCTTTTTAAGTGTATAAAAAGTTCTAAAATACAAAATTAATTCATTTTAACTCCAAAATTGAGAAATAAAATATGTTTTCTTATTCAGGAGAATATGACTAATCTATTGGATTGGGTTTTAAACCTTAAATCGTGGTTTTTGAAAATAAGTTCCAAAATTAGGGCTTTTCGTATACTTTATGCCTTAATACATTCTAATACATGATAATGTTTGCTACTAGGGACAAATGGAATGGTGATACAATCAACTTGGTAAAGTTTATGTTAATGAATCAAACTAAGGTACATGACACCTATTTATGTATGTGGCCCTATGTATGTGAATCCTATTATTTATCAATGAATGACGAATGTGGAATGTATATGTGCAAATAATCCTATCCTTCAGTTGGGTCTTATCCAACCCTACAAACATTATGTGCTAGCCTTGATCTCCTCCTAAAATACCTTTTATTTGGCTCTTTACTTGTTTGATGCTTTTGTTGCCATTGTGGCTCATCTAATTGAATTATATGGATCTTCTGATTGCCTATATTTGGCTCCTTACTTATGAGATGCTTCTATTGCTTATGTGGCTCATTTAATTGTACTCTTGAATCTTGCTATGGACAATGTTTGGCTCATCCATTTATTGAGATTATTTATTTGGGTTTTATTCTTATTTTGCAATGTTGCAATCTTGTTATACTTCTCAATATTGCCAAGTGAACTATTAAGCATGATGTATTTTAGGCCAAATGACAATGTAGTGTACATGAGTACAAACCACCCACAGGGCACTGAGGTTTTAGTCCTCCTACCGGGCACTGGGGTTTTAGTCCCCCTGCCATTTTATATTAGACACTAGGATTTTAGTCCCCCTGCCACTTTATATAGGCACTGGGGTTTTAGTCCCCCATCCACTTGGTGAGGTCCGGTAGGTGTCTCACCCTACATTGAGATGACTTTGTGTCTTAATATATTCATTCTATGTGATTGTTATTGTGGTGATTGATTATGACAATTCTCTATTTCTTATTTGAATATTTGTCTCATTCTCTTAAAATCTTGTAGCATAGAGAATCTTTTATTATTCAATGTTGTTGACTATTACTTGTCCTATTCCTTTTGATTGACACATACTTTTATCGTTCTTTTGCTAGATGATCCCAACCGTCCAGGTATAGGATCAGAGTGTGCAGCTGAAGCTAAGGCTAAGGATAGGACAATAAGAAAAGGAACATATAACTTGCTTGTTCATAGTTGCCTTTATAAGTTGTTTTGTTGGGAGACAATATTGGCTTAGTCTAAGTCTTCCTCTACCTAGATCCTATGTTTTGTATAAAGTTGTACTTCCTTTATGGAAATTTTTATAATGTACTCTTTATACATTTTGAATAAAGTCAAGTTTTATTTCTTCCGCTGCCACACATTTGATGTACTTGTTTATCATGTTTTATAGTAGAGACTTGGTCTTTACAGCATGGTATCAGAGCATCAAGGTAGTTGGATTCTTGACTAATTCAAAATTGTCTCCTAGATAGAACCCTTATCATATATAGTTTCCCTATAGTAAGTTTTTCACCTTAGAGTTGACCTAGCATGAAAGTTTGATTTAGGATCATAATAATTTCATATTAAAAATAAAATTTGTCAACGTTTTGGTGAATTGTCTATTGAGAAGCTACTAGAGCAAGAAGTTGAAGTGATGGTGTCTAGAAAGGGTCAGAGCTTGGGGGCTGGCAATATTTTCCTCCGCCCCACTAGCTTGGTAACGAGGACTCCTGAGCTCATATGACCTGGCCTGGCCTGATCTGATACAGACAGCTTGAAATAGTCTATCTTTGGGATGTTGCCTAATTGTTGAATACCTTAGGAAAACCATAAGTGATGATTTGATCTCTTACACAAAAATCATCCTTAAATACCTTATACTCCTATGTTTAGGGTTTAGTGTACCCTATGTTACACCCTGAAGCTTGGTTAGTAAATCCTTATAGTGTTGCATTTTATGTACCTTTTACCCTTAGCTTAGTTTAACTTAGTTAACCCTTTTAAGGGGTGGAGTGATGGTAATGGTGTTAGTACCCTATTTGGTTTTGCAAATATGATTTCGAGGACGAAATCCCTTTTTAGGGGGATGGAATCCCAATTAAAAGCAAAATCAAATACCTTTGGAGTTAGAAACCCTATCTATGTGGACATATGTACATAATAACTTATGTGAACAAGAATTTACCAAGCACATTATACTTTAACTTATTTGTTTATACACACGTGAATATGTAGTAAGTCATATAGAGATAGTTTATATGCTTGAACCTTCACATATTATTGATTCACATAACAATGAGTTACTCATTACTAATGGTGAATATACATAACGTTGACTATGCCACCCTAATGGTAAAATGTGTATGGATAATGCACCCTAAGGATGCTTTAACATGTAATGATCGTGTTGACCTAAACCCTAATATGTAATCATATAGCCCTGACAACATATACATATATATACCCTTAATGCCTTTCATGATACATTAGTGACATTAGGTGTCATCATCACATAATATACCTTGATGCATATAAATGGATCATAGTCACAAAGTTATCAATATATATAAGGTATATCACCTTGTTCTCTAATGAACACCTCATCATAACTTGATATATGAATTAATTCATTAATGTGTTGCATCCTATTCACTAAAATGCATATAATGACTCAACATGATATTGAATAATTGGATTCATATAAATATTCATAAAATGCCTAATGTGAAGTAAAATATGTATAATTTATAATATGAAGTGTAATGGACGACAATGATTAATGATGTCATTAATATGAGTATGAAAGATGATATGACAATGTGCAATATGAACATTATTTGAAATTATTATAGGCTTAATAACTTGTTGGATAATATTAACTTTTTCTACAAAATAATTTGTGATAATTCTACATGATAGTTTTAAGAGGATAATGGAAAATGAATTCATGTTATTAAGGTTTTTGACCTAATACATTAATTAATGTTGAAATGGCTTAGTAAACCCTAATTGCGCTTAAAACCCTTGATGAGGGAAATACACATGATATAATATTGAGATGTAATTGTTTTGAATAAAATGTGGCACAAGTGATAGTATAATAAATATGATACCTCTTCATGATGGATATTATGCTAATAAGGCAAAATTGTTAATTTGAGTTAGATAAAAGGCTATAGGTTTTGTGGAAACCTTAGTAGCACTTGACTTCTGTAGATTTTGTGTTGTACCCTAGATTAAGGGTTATAACCTAACATTTAAGGTTGGGAAGTTGCACACTCACCCTCTCTTTCCTCTTGTTGTGATTTCGGGGATGAAATCCCCTTTAAGGGGTGGTGTGATGTAACATACTGAATCTCAGGGTCTTCCCTACAATTTACCCATATTCTATCTTTTCATTTCTTTCAAGTCCTTTTGGACTAATTTCATAAATTTCCCTTCTTTTATATTCTTTTTGGACTCCTTGTGCAATTTGAGCATAATTCAAGGTTGAAATTACCTTTTTCCCTCATTTATATAAATGAAGGGGTATTTGCACAAATAACCCACCTAAGGTAATAATTAAGGACTAATAATGCAAGATGGAGTTTAATGAGAGATAATAATTAGATAATGTTAATTTGGAGCTTTATGGATAAATATATTAGTAATAATGTGTATTTGGATTAATTATGAGAGTATTTCTCCTTTTTCCTTCTCTCTCCTCAAAAATGATAATAATATATCAAAATAGAATATAATGGTGAGATCCTGCTTTTAAAGTTAATAATGGTTGTATATCTCGAAATTCACTCATGTAATCCATTAAAAGAAGTCTTTTCATATAACTCATTCATTTTAATATATATATATATATATATATATATATATATATATATATATATATATATATATATATATATATATATATATTGGTGAAAATAGTTACATCAAGGGCATGTAGGGAACAATTTAGGGAACAGTTGAATATCAGAAAGATAAAAGTGCTTCCCTTGAGGGGGGCATGCATGCCATTGCATTGTTGGGGATGGTTGTTTTAAACAAAATTTGGCCAGCGCATCTGTGAGTTTGTTTTGATTTCTTTTTTGGTGCACCACTTTCTCTATCCCTGCACGGATCAAGCCTTCTCTAATCTTCATAGTAAGAATACGTTATTTGTCTGGAGGGTCTTGCAGGTGTGAAACCCACTATACAACATTCCAAGAATCTGATATGATTAAGCCTTCAGTAAAGTTGTTAAGAGCAGCAAGTTGTACTCCATGCATGATAGCCTTCAGCTCACCTTCCATCACGTCCGATCTAGGGCATAGTTTGGCAGAGCCCATCTTCCACTGTCCTAGGGAATTTCTAGCAATGGCGCATATACACGTCATTTGTGTGTTGCTTGAGATGGCAGCATCGACATGAATAATAGTTGTAGAGGTCCGGATAGGTTGAGGTGGGATGATCATGTTCACTATAAGATTGCATGATTGGGTCATAGCATAGGTAATAGATGAAGCTTCAGCAATGTAGTTAACAACCACCACTATTGGCGGGATACTTCTTTGCTTGAAGATGAATGACTTTCGGTTTTTCCATATCCTACAATATGCTACTGCGAATTTCGTTTGCCAGTTCTGGATCCGGTGGAGTCCTTTGAGGTAATATTCCATCCATGAATGAATATTGGTGCTTGAGAAGAAGAGGGTTTCTTCCAGAGGAATAATCTTGACCCATGTCTGTTTTGATACCTCACAATCGCGAATGGCATGGAGGCAGTCCTCATCCGCAACATTACATCTGGAGCATGTGGGTACTTCAGTAAACTTCTTCTGTGTTCTGAGGACATTTGTGGGCAGGCGGCAATGGATAAAAGCCATAAGTGTGTTTTGATTCGGTGTGGTGTTTGAATGGACCAAATGGTTTTGAATAGGGGTTGTTCTTCTTCTTGCCAATCACAAATGACGGCATAAGCTGAGTTGAGTGTGAAAATCCCATGGTGGTCTGGCTTCCATACCTGAGTGTCTTCCCTGTAGGAGAGTGTGGGTGTAGGCATGTGCAAGATGGAATGCACAGTATCCATGGTGAACCAGTATGTCAGAAAGTTGACATCCCATGTTTCATCATCCTTCATCATGCTTATGACCTTGAGATCAAGCAGGTCCTCTGGAACAATTAAATCTGTTTTGATGGAAGGTTGATGGCCACTCCCTACCCATTCGTCTGTCCAGGACAGGGTATCTTCTCCCGAGATGGCGATCCTTCTAGAGTTGTTTAGGAGAGTGGGTGTGAGTCTGCTAATGCTCCGCCACAGGTGGGAACCATTTGAGCTTGGTTGTCTTCTGCTGTGGTATTTACCTACCATGAGATCGACCCATGGGATGTGCTTTCGTAGTAGAAATGTCCACGCCATCTTCATAAGGAGGGATGTGTTGAAGTCCTTGGATCGTTTGATACCAAGTCCTCCGAACTGTTTTGGTTTTGTTACAGTCTTCCAAGAAACCAGGTTGATGTGTTTATTGTTGCTTCCGTTCCAAATGAAATTCCCAAATGAAATTCCTTATCGATTTATCTATTTTGTCGCAGGTGGCTGAGGGAATCTGGATCGATTGCATTACGTAACAAGCTTGTGATTGTAACACTGATCTTGTGAGAGTAATTCTTCCTGCCAAGGAGAGTAAGTGGTTCTGCCATTGATGTATCTGTTTATGGATTTTCTCGGTGAGGTTGAGGAAGAGTTCCTTGCTTTTCCTTCTATGAACTATCAGAACCCCAAGATGACAGCCCAAATTGCTTGTTTCCTGTATTCCTAATTTCCTGCAGACTCGGTTCCTCATTTCCCTAGGTGTGTTGATGGAGAAGAAGACCACAGATTTATCGTGAGAAAGGTCGAGACCTGATGCTTCGCTAAACCTCTTGAGGCAGGCTTTGATAGTCTTAGCTTGTTCAAGAGAGGCTTCCCCGAAGAGGATGATATCATCTGCAAAGCTTACATGGGTTATGGGGATATTGGCTTTAGAGATGAAGATGGGTTTCCACTTCCCAGTAGATACTTCAGAGGCGATGAGCTGACTGAATCTTTCTAGACAAAGGACGAAGATATAAGGTGAAAGGGGATCACCTTGTTTTACCCCACATGAAGGTTTAAAAGAACATGTGGTATCACCATTCCATAGGTTGGAAGATTCTCCTGATGTGATGATCTCCATAATGATGTTGATGATGACTCTGGGTAGAGAGCTTCTTATGAGTGTATCATGAATGAAGTGCCAACTCAATTTATCAAAAGCTTTAACTAGGTCCAACTTCAGTTCCAGGGATTTCTTGGTGCTTGTTTTTGACTCCATGGAATGTATTACTTCTTGGACTAGGACAGTGTTATCGCTTATCCTTCGCCCGAGAATGAAGGATGATTGATGGGGCGACACCCAGTCATTGAGGAAGGGTCTAATCCTAGTTGTGAGCACCCTGGATAAAAGCTTAGTACAAACATTATTCAGAGATATTGAGCGGAATCGAGAGCAAACCTCAGGTGTAGTTATCTTCGGAATGAGAATGATGAGGGAGTCTGTCGACTTGGGGGGCAAGGGGATGCCTTGGAAAGGACTTTGGATGAAATTTCCAGTTCGTTTGATAGAAAGCAGCATCAACTCCGTCAGGGCCTGGGACTTTGATGGGAGACATGGAAGCCAGGGCAGAGTGGATTTATTCAGTGTTTGGAATGGTAGCCAACTTGATTTCCTGGTCAGTGGTTAAGTGGGTGTAGGCACCTGGGAAGGAAGAACACTTTTGTCTTCTCAAGTTTTCATTAGCTTCCTTATAGACGTTGGAGAAGAAGGACATGATTAGTTGCTTGATTGTTGATTCATCAGTCGTCCATTCACCATTGGAGTCCTTGAGACAAGTAATCTTATTTCTTGATCTGCGAGCTTTAGTGAGAGAGTGGAAGAACCGGGTGTTGTCATCCCCTAGTTTGATCCATTCGCATCTAGCTCTTTGTTGACTTTCAGCTTCCTCTCTTTTGAGAATATCATCTAGTTTCGATTGCAGAATAATGGTTTCTTGTGCAGTAGTGTGATTGAAAGTGATGGCTAGATTCATTTGGTTCCATTTAATTTTATTGGATATTCGGTCCTTTTCCTTCCTGTCGGTTTTCCTGGTGGCAATATCCCATTTTCTCACTTTAGCAAGGAATGTTGAGTTGGCAGACATTAGGTCTTGGTCTTGGGGCCATGATCCTGTGAAGAAGTCTGCGTAGCTCGGAGTAGAGTACCAACGTGCAGAGGTGCGCATTGTATGGTGCTTGTTGATTGATTGGTGGTCGATGCATGAGACCATTATAGGCGCATTCATTTCAATATATTAATATACACTTTAATGATAAATATAGTAATTAAGGGCCATATTATGTATAAATCCAGAAAGTAATTGCATAGCATTGTTCTAGACTTTAATATGAGCATGTGGTTAAAATTTGGTGGCTTTTGGACTTCATTTGACCCATCAAATCCATTTTATAAGATTTTAATAAAGTATAAGTATGGGATTTTAATCGATTTCATTAAATTGATGCATAACACTATGATTTGGTCGATTCATCTTGTCACACACCCCCGACCCAATCCAATGGCTCTGACTTAATCTATTTTTTTATTTGATGGCGTTGACACCATCTTCAACCTCCGTCTATTCGCGGGTCACTGAACAGTGACGACCGCCGCATTCCTCGGACCCATCCTCACACCCTCCTTTGTCATTTTGCGCGATTCTTCTCCCTTTGAGTTCGGCTCTTCACGACGATTCGAATGAACCCTAGCTCATTGTCTTCTTTGGTCTGGTTGCGCAACGCCCAATCGGTGCCTCCTCCTCTTTTCTGTCGTGAGGTTACAGAAGGGACTAGAGCCCTCCTTACGCCTATTTAAGGCTGGAGAAAGGACCTCCGAACTGCGAGCTTTCTTCCTCCCCTTCCAATTGGTTCCCTAGTCCCCTGGATCTCCCTAGCCTGCTTGGTCTTCTTCCCCGGCGACGACGACCCCACCTGGTCTTTACGCTCCACCTTAATTCAACCAGACATTAGGTAAGCATCTACATAGCAAGTTCTCCAATTCCATTTAATTGTTTTTCCTCGAGACAAGCCCAGTTGATGTATCCTATAACTACTGTGAAACTCCTCCACTGGCGCCTCGTGCTTTCAAGTTTCTGGGTACTTCGGACCTCGGTGACCTTGTATTTTGCCCCCCCTTTCCGCTGCAAATGTGATGGAGGCCTTAATAGTGTTTTTCCTCTTTGTTTACTTAGGTTTCTTCCCCGATCTTCTTCCCATGTTCCTTGTCCTTTTCCACCGCATCTGGAGGCCCTGGTGACCCTGACCTTGTGGCGAGGGGCTCTCCAGCTTCTCTGTGCCTCGACGGATTCATTTGCGGCCTTCTACATTAGCTTCGTGATCTGCTGGAGCAAGTTCAGACTGGAGTCGAACTCCAGTTGCTTGCCCATCGCCATGGTCACGGCTGGAGCATACCAAGTCAAGAAATGACTAGGGTGCCCATGCCTGTGCAATCAAACGATCAGGGGCCTTGGGCATTATCATCATTTCTCCCTTGGTTCTCTCTCACTACCGCGAACAACCGGTTTGTTCAATGACTAGAGTGCCCCTGCGACTGTAATAGAGATATTTAACCCACAAGGGTATTTTGGTAATTTCTCCCTCTGCTCAATCGCCCTTGGCGCAAGCATTTTTAGCCAACATGGATTTTTCTTGCATTCTGATTGGCCGGTTTTACTTAATTCATAGTAAATCGATCCATGGTCAGAAAAATGTGAATAAATAGTCAATGTAAAGGATTTTTTATGTAGAATCTGATTTTATGGTTTTTGAGTCCCAATTATGATTCCTGTTTCGAAGATTGCTTTGAATGCCTTTTTAAGTGTATAAAAAGTTCTAAAATACATAGTTAATTCATTTTAACACCAAATTGAGAAATAAAATATGTTTTCTTATTTAGGAGAATATGACTAATCTGTTGGACTATGTTTTAAACCTTAAATCGTGGTTTTTGAAAATAAGTTCCAAAATTAGGGTTTTTCAAATACTTTATGCCTTAATACATTCTAATACATGATAATGTTTGCTACTAGGGAAAAATGGAATGGTGATACAATCAACTTGGTAAAGTTTGTGTTAATGAATCAAACTAAGGTATGTGACACATATTTATGTATGTGGCCCTATGTATGTGAATCCTATTATTTATCAATGAATGATGAATGTGGAATGTATATGTGAAAATAATCCTATCCTTCAGTTGGGTCTTATCCAACCCTACAAACATTATGTGCTAGCCTTGATCTCCTCCTGAAATACCTTTTATTTGGCTCTTTACTTGTTTGATGCTTTTGTTGCCATTGTGGCTCATCTAATTGAATTATATGGATCTTCTGATTGCCTATATTTGGCTCCTTACTTATGAGATGCTTATATTGCTTATGTGACTCATTTAATTGTACTCTTGAATCTTGCTATGGCCAATGTTTGGCTCATCCATTTATTGAGATTATTTATTTGGGTTTTATTCCTATTTTGCAATGTTGCAATCTTGTTATACTTCTCAATACTTCCAAGTGAACTATTAAGCATGATGTATTTTAGGCCAAATGACAATGTAGTGTACATGAGTACAAACCACCCACAGGGCACTGAGGTTTTAGTCCTCCTGCCGGGCACTGGGGTTTTAGTCCCCCTGCCATTTTATATTAGGCACTGGGGTTTTAGTCCCCCTGCCACTTTATATAGGAACTGGGGTTTTAGTCCCCCTACCACTTGGTGAGGTTCGGTAGGTGCCTCACCCTACATTGAGATGACTTTGTGTCTTAATATATTCATGCTACATGATTGTTATTGTGGTGATTGATTATGGCAGTTCTCTATTTCTTATTTGAATATTTGTCTCATTCTCTTAAAATCTTGTAGCATATAGAATCTTTTATTATTCAATGTTGTTGACTATTACTTGTCATATTCCTTTTGATTGACACATACTTTTATCCTTCTTTTGCTGGATGATCCCAACCATCCAGGTATAGGATCAGAGTGTGCAGCTGAAGCTAAGGCTAAGGATAGGACAAGAAGAAAAGGAACATATAGCTTGCATGTTCATAGTTGCCTTTATAAGTTGTTTTGTTGGGAGACAATATTGGCTTAGTCTAAGTCTTCCTCTACCTAGATCCTATGTTTTTTATAAAGGTGTACTTCCTTTGTAGAAATTTTTATAATGTACTCTTTATACATTTTGAATAAAGTCAAGTTTTATTTCTTCCGCTACCACACATTTGATGTACTTATTTATCATGTTTTATAGTAGAGACTTGGTCTTTACAAGTGTGGTCATGTAGCATATAAATGATGGCATCATTTTAACAACAACTATTAGTTGACTGAAGTACATAAGATTCTCACTGAAGACTCTTGATGCTCGGGCCCACTGCCCAAGGCTCTAGTAGAGTTTTAGGAATGACGACTGGCCCCATAGACCACCACTAGCCTTAACTGCGCGCTTTATTCTCACTCACACGCAAGCCAGGATCAACTTCCAGTCTGGTCACCCATCCTAGTACTACTCCAAGCTGAGCACGCTTAACTATGGAGTTCTTTAGTAATGGGCTCTCGGAAAAGGATGTGCACCTTGGTGATATGGGTAGTCCAATCATTACTTTTAAGATCATGTTATCCGAGGTCTCAAATCCTGGGATGTTACAATCTCCCCCACTTAGACTCTTGACGTCCTCGTCAAGGCTCAACTATATGACCTCATAATCTGACCCCATTTCAGTGCAGACCCACAATGGCCCATGGACACCTAGCTCCCGATCACAGAATATCAACACAAGGGTGGCTACATCACCATGGACAACCCTTTCCAATTTGACTGGACCGCACGGCTCAAGACTAGCATGTCACATACCCATGTGGGCCCCACCTACTGGAGTGGTTACGGCTCTGATACCATTTGTAACGCCCGAGCCCACTGCCCAAGGCTCTAGTAGAGTTTTAGGAATGACGACTGGCCCCACAAACCATCACTAGCCTTAACTGTGCACTTTATTCTCACTCACGCACAAGTCAGGATCAACTTCCCGACTGGTCACCCATCCTAGTACTACTCCAAGCTGAGCACGCTTAACTATGGAGTTCTTTAGTAATGGGCTCCCGAAAAAAGAGGTACACCTTGGTGACATGGGTAGTCCAATCATTCCTTTTAAGATCATGTTATCCAAGGTCTCAAATCCTGGGATGTTACAGATGATGTCCCCAATCAAGCCAAATCTCTTACTGCAATCCACATTGTTGATCAGGGAAACTTCAACATGAATGAGTGGCATGTGGATTTGGTTCTACGAACCACATTGCTCAAAATCTGGGTATCTTAAAAAATATCATTTCCTATAGAGACAAATGATAGGAGATGGATCATTTCTACCTATTATATACACAGGCAACACATATATAATACATAACTCTGCTATTCCTCTTGAGAAAGTTCTGATTGTCCCTGAGATGAAACACAATTTATTGTATGTTGCTCAATTGAGTAATGATTACCCATGCTATTTTATGTTTTTTAAACACAATCTATCGTATGTTGCTTTTTCTTCGGGCTCTGAAATTCCTCTATAGAATTGGCAAGCAGGACATGGAAGATGGCCATCTTCACCGCCGACTGAGGTCATAGGAGAACAGATAAATCTTCATGTGTCAATTTTTGCTTTGTTTTCTTGTTATTATAGAGGATGTTCCCTCCGTCCTTGGCATAGTCTATAATAGTATTCATGATGAAGATGTCATGAACATCTAATGTAGAGATGGCCTCCATATCTAAGTCGTGCATTTTGTGAGGAAGAGGTGGCGGCGGAGGAAGGTCTTCTGGAGGAGGAAGGGAAGTCTCTTCATCATCATCTAAAAAACGTGTCAGAATCTCATTCTTGTTAGAGTCGGAGTCGAGTTTATCATCAGTGTCGAGACTCACTCTGTCAGAATCCTCCTGGTCTGGGGGAATGACTACAACTTGCTCCAGAGTAGATGGTTCTTGAGGAGTGCTGGCTGCTGTGAGCAGGCTAGTGCTGGTTTCCAAGATGCATTGTTGAAACTCAGCAAAGGCTACGTCTTTGGTTGTGTCCCCTAGAGAGTCCATAGTAGAAAAATTGAAGAATTGGTTTGCATTGGACATTATCACATTTTCATTGTTGTCAGGAGCACGGTGGTCTTTAGAGTCTTTACTACCACCCTCCTTGTGGTCTCCACCGTCCCCCCTTTCTGTGTTATATGCTCCTCAACTGGTGCCCTCCCCAGTGTTGCTTGGGTCTTCTGGTTGGTCGTCTAAAAAGGAGTTGTCAGCGTTGGAGTCAGCCGAGGAGTCAGAATCACCATCATCGTCTTCGTCATCTTCGTCCTTCGCCGCCTTGTCTTTGTTCTTTTTAGTCGATGCTTTCTTGCATCGCCTATGAAGTGCTTGTAATTCTTCGAGGGCCACTTGCATGTACCCGCGGATTTCAAGCAGTGCTTCATGGCTTTCCTTGAGATCTATGTAGCGTGCTTCAGCTGAGAGGAGTCGTGCGGTTAGATCGGTTACTTTTGTTTGTAGCTGATTTAATTCTTCATTTGAATGCTCCTCCTGGCGGCAAATGAGTTGTGTGAGGCTGCTATCCATGCAATCGATGCACGTGCTCATTGCAACCTATTGTTGTTGAAGCTCATGATGGATTTCAGGCAGAGGTTGTGTTTGCTTGGTGACACGGTCGACTTGCTTGACTATCGTTTCTTGCTGGGTTTTCAAGCTGAGCATCAGCTCCGACAGGGTACGTAAGCGATCGTCTATGAGGATGACTTGCTGGACCACTTCTTCCTATCGTTGTTGAATGCTTGTGAGAAGATCCGGTAAGGTGTGAGTCCGCTCGTCGAGTTTGGATACCTGCATAGTGAGCTCCTGCACACAAGAAAAAATAGACTGTAAGATGTTAAAAGGATTGGAGAGGAGGGTTCGAATAGCATCAACTTGACGTCTGAATGCCTCTCTGACTTGTGAAAATGGGACCCCTGTGGAAGATGGGTGGGGTGGTTGGGGTCCAAGTGGAAGGGCGGTGGTGCCTTGTAAGAGAGACACCATTTGTAAGGAGAGTGAAATAACCCCTTTACTAAAAATTTGAAGAATTGACATCCATTCCAAACACTCTCAGAGGTATGATGGAATGGGCATAAATTTTCCAAATTTATTAACATTGGTATACAAAAGACCATTAGATTGTAGTAGAATAAAAACATTCTGACTAAATTCAATTTCATAAAAGATTTTACAAAAATGTATCAAAAAAATCCCTTTTAGGGTTACATCAACATAAAAAATAGGATCTAGATAGAGGGAAGTCCAAAATACTTCAAATCTTGTCTCCAAAGCAGCATCTCCAAGAGCTAGGTTCAAGCCAAAAGCTATATACTCCTTGTCTTGTTCATCACCTTGCTCATCACCTGGGTGGTTGGGAAAGCACCCAGCAAAAGGGAGAGGAAAACAAGGTATGCGTCAAATAATGAATAAGTACAAGAGAAAAGGAAATCATATGAAACATAAATATATTGAATCATCATAAGATGAGAGGGCCAAGAGAATGAGGCGCATAACAAAATAGATTCTTACCATTACAAAGCATATAAGAAGTAGCATGCATGATATTAATTGGACTAAATTAACTAAGTAGGGTTGAGGAACCTACCGAACCTCAACCTATAGGTGAGGGGAGAATTCATACAATCCCATTCACCTATAAAATTTTATAGGGGAGGAATAACACATTCCCTAGGGGAGAATAAGACATTCCCCAGGGTGATTATTTACATGCCCTCTGTGGGTGGTTGTACATAAGTACCACTACTATAGTTAAATAGCCAAATAAACTATCATGCTCAAGAAATAGTAAAGTGGCAAGATAAATCATCATATAATTACAACTTGGTGGTGGGGTTCCAAGACCCAAGAATAATGTTCTGAAACTGATTTATGAGGCAAGTATAGCAAAAGATTCAAGAGTATATGAAATAGGGTTTAATAAAGCCTCATTATAGAAAAATAGGTTAAGGCACAATTATTACCAACTTAAGGTGTAAATACACATACATAAATAGGGATTGCACATACATAGCACATACATAGCACACACATAGCACATAAATAGCACATACCTTTCATTATGATTCATATTACACACTTTCATCACTTGATTGAGTCCACGATCAATTTTTCCTATTTTCAATTCGTATACATGTATTAGAATGATATATATGCATTAAGGTAGAGAAACCCCATATTTTTACTTTTTATAGCAAAACCTCGATTTAGACTATGAAAACATCACCATATACTTAGTTAGGTTCTTCTGATTATGAAAACATATAATTTTGCATATTTTGGAGTTACGATGATTAGAGTGTATTTTTGGTGATTTTTAAGTGATTAAATCATTTTATAAAAAACCACCATAAAAAAAACTCAAAACCAATACTTGGAAATATTATTATTGAAAATAAAATGTTTTTTTGAGTTTAGGACGTATTTTACTTTAGTTTTTGGACAAAGGAATCAAAAGTTATGAATTATTGAAATTCGGCCAATCAGAAACTGACACATCATCAAACCAAATGAGATAAGCAAAGAGAGAGGGGGGGAACACCATTCGACCTAATATCATGGTTTTAGATTAATAGTTATCCAAACTAGATCTTCTAGAGAAGGTAAACCGGTAAGAAACCAAAACCCTAGATGAACATGGTAAATAGAGATGGAAATCATCGATTTTAAACATAGATGCATGAATTTTAAGCATGTAGCAAGCAATATATGAGAAGTGGGTTATGAAACTCGCCTCTAGGGAAGATAAGAAGGTCCAAACAAAAAGGATCCGAGCTTAGAAGGTCTGGTTGCTCCAAGCCTAGCTCCTTTCTTGGACAAAGATCACCTTCTCAACTTAGAGGTGATAAATCGTAGCAAAAGAGCATAGATATGAGGTGTATTAGGGTTCTAGGTGGAGTTTTACCATGGAAGGTCATGGTTCCGACATGGAAGAAGGTGGGAGGAATACTAAAAACATGAAAATAGGGAAGGAAGGGAGGGAACTTACTATTTTTGGTTGAAATTACCAAGGAGGAGCTTTAGAAACCCTAATAGAGCAATTTGGAAGCCCTAGGAGCCTTCTTCACCAAGGTAGGCTTTCTCTATTATGTTGGGGCAGAAACTTCATGGCCAAATAAAGAAGGAACTATTATCTAAGATAGAGGAAAGAAAAGGAGAGCAAGAGTTTTCAAATTGTGAGTGGGGAAGGGGTATACATGGCTATATAAAGAAAGAGGTGAAGCATGAGGTGTCTTAAGGGACTTTCCATGTGTCTTTAGCCTAGGGATTGATGGCCATGCAAGAGGACAGCTCATAGAGGCTTCATGCATATCAAAAGTCGGTCCTAAGATCCCATAGATCCTTCTAGGCCATCCCCACCGTTTTTCAAGAAAGAAATAACCTCATTGGTTGATAGCTTTTAAGGATAATCATCTTTATAAAGAGGGTAATCCCTATAATGCCCTTGGAAAGAAATACCATCAAACCAAGGTGAAACTAGGTTCTCCAATGGTTTAAAATCTCGTTAATGGTAAGGGAATATCTGAGGATTAAAATTCAGTTGATAATTTGCAAAGAAAACCTCCCAATTGGGTAAATTGCATAAAAGTCCAGAATGTACCTAAAATTGCATAACTTGCACAAACAACATCCAAATCGAACCAAATTTGAAACTTAGGATCATTTTATGTTTTCAAATCATATCAAAAAGTTATATTAATGTTTAGAGCACTTAATTATGGTAATTAAGCTTTCACTAAGGTATTTATGCATAAACCCTTATATTGGTACAATTAGTGAATAAATGTTCAATAAACCACTATAAATTCCACTAATTAAATAGAAAGGCCAATAAGGATATAAATGAAAGGAAAATATGGGAAATATGGTCAAAAGACAAAATTTCAGAATTCGGTATGTTACACCATTGATGGACTCGCGAACTGCGTGGCGACTGTAGAGGGAGTCACTAGCGGTATCGGGGTGGTGGCGGATGTGAGTGGTGGTGACATCCAAGATATGAAAGGTGGAACTGAGTATGCAAGGGGGAAGGTGGTGGAGGTGAAGGTGAGATCAGGCATTGAGGTGAAAATGGGCTCACCCGTTGAGAAAAGGAGTGAATTAGAAGATGTGAATGAAGTTGTGGTTGTGGAGAATGGAACGTTGGTGGATAGTATTGTTGAAAATGGTGGAAGAATGGTGTGGTGTGGAATGGTGGTGGATAGTGGAGTGGTGGAAGATAGAGAAGTGGTGGAAGATAGAGGTCTCGACCCCTCTATCCCTAGGAGGGTGGAGGCAGATGTAGAGGTGGTCCCAGCATCTAGACTCAATATGAAGGAGTCTGATGTCGGAGTCATGATGTTGTCTTCATTATGGGGGTGCTCTATCCCTGGGGTGATCTTGGAGGTGGGCGTCTCTGACTGTTGTTGCTTATGTATTCGCAGTTTGGATGGCCGTGTCACAGGTACTTTCTTTATCTTAGTCGCGGGGGCAGTAACACTGTGCTCCATTTGCCCTTCTTTCGCTTGTTTCCCTTTCCCTTTTACAGAGGCTAGTAGGGTAGCAACTCCTCTTTAGTGAAGAAATACTTATCTTTATCGTAATCGGTGAGCTCAGGAAGTGGTAACTGCATCCTTGTTTCTTTGACAGTGGGGCAGAAAACATAGTGGAGCTTTTTATCCTTCTCTTTGATGATATAGGTGTTTTTTAGAATCTACTCGTTGGGTAGGTTATCACCCTTTATCAATGTGAAATTTTGTAGTGGTCCGTCCATCTTGAGGTACTTCAGGATTGTAGTCACATGACCACCCATGCAAATTTCCCTCCCGGGTCATCCGATATTGACCAAATTCCCCTTTAAGATGGACCAGAGTAGGAAGAGGTCAGAGATGAGAACATTCCCACTCTCTGTTCTAGGGAATACTGCACCTATTATAATCATGTGCGGTGTTCGCACCATACCGCAGTTAATGTTGGAGGCTTTGCAGTCTTGAATCATAATTGGAGATTCCAGTCAGTGACTTCTAGAATGTATGCTTGTTGAACTGTGGGTGATCCAGACCTACTTCCATAGCCTTCTCCAGTTGTCCAGGGTTATCAATAAAGATTTTGTTTAACAGGTTTTCAGTTTGTGTAACCTATTTTTGAAAAAGTGAGGTTACGAGCTTGCGTTCACCTCCATCTCTTGGTTTGTCTTTGGCTTCCACTGGTTGTTTGGTAAGGTAAGTAAAGAATTCCAGTGTGGGCTCAAGGTAAGACTTCTCGGCTATGAAGCAGATCTTGGAGAGGTTCGCCTTGTCGAGAAAGGAAAGAACTCTATTGTAGATTCCCATCTTCTTTAGTATGTTGGAGCAGATATACTTTGTCAACCGCAAAATTTTGCCACCAACCTCCAGGTGTTGAATTTGAAGATCAGTTGGTCCTGTTGCGGCTATGGCTTGTTTGGCAAGGGAAGTAGTTTGTCTTGTCAGGATCAGTTCCCTGGAGGTTGTGGGTTGGACTTGCTTCCTTGCCCATCTTTTGGGTGGTCATTCCTTTGTAGCCTCCTGGGCCTTTCTCTTCCTCTTTGACTTGGTGGCTGGAGATTCCTCATTACAATTTGGTACATAGTCAGAGCCTTCATCAGTTGAGGAAGGATCTATGACGTTCTCAACTAGGTCACCAGCCAGACATTTGTTGATGCGCTCAAGGTCCTGAATGACCTTGGGCATTTGAGCTAGAGATTTGCCTGTCTTTGCGCATATGTCAATGATGTGTTGGAGCCTATTTCAGTGCTCCAATAACTATTCTCTGGTCCAGTGGCATGCTTTAGTGACTTCCTTTGTAGGTGAGGCCATCCTGTAGTATGTTAACAAGAAATCATATATTAGAAATTTTAGTGATAATATAATTGTTGTATGAATGGTGAGGAGTGTGCAAATTGGTGCAATCAGCATGGTCTTAAGACCGTGAAGAGGCCTTGTGGTTTATGGACTGTGACATGGGTCACACGGTTTCAAAACCGTGAAAAAGGGCTCGTAGTCTCAGGACTGTGACAAGAGTCCCATGGTTTCAAAACTGTGAAAAAGTCATGCGATTTCAAGACCGTGAGGGATGAAACCATATGGGGTGAAACCATGAGGGATGAAATCGTGAGGGGTAAAACCATATGGGGTGAAACCGCGAGGGGTAAAACTACAAGGGGTAAAACTGTGAGGGGTAAAACCACGAGGGGTGAAACCGTGAGGGTCATGCAGTTTCAAGACCGCGAGGGCCTCTCGGTTTCAAAACCGCAAGGACCGTGCATGTTCTTGGTTATGGGAAATAGGGAGGCGATGCGGCAGTGGCGATGAAGGCATTAGCGGTGATGGATGCATGCAGTTATGGCCGGAGGTATGTCAATGGCAAAGAAGAGAAATCACACTACGGTGATGATGATGATGATGATGATGATGATGATGATGATGATGATGATGGTGGTGATGGTGGTGGCTGAGAGTGCCGCTCTACCTTGTTGTGAGGCTGACGGTGGAGAGAAGGAAGAAGCTGCTTCTGTGAACATGAATGAAAGGAGGCGGTTGTGCGTTGCGATAACTACTGATGGAGGGGTGAGGTAGATGGGAGGTTGTGGCGATGAAAGCGGTGGCAAGATGAGTGGAGTTTGGGTCACACGGGAGCAAGGAAGAAGAAACAGGGTCACGCGAGAGAGGATCAAGAGCTGAAAAAATGAAAAGGGAGGGGGTAGGGTTATATTTGTACAAAAGGGGAGGGATGCTCATATTCTCTTAGAGAAAACAGTCTCGGGACCGTTTGGATCCAAACGGTTTCAAGATCGTTTGGATCCAAATGGTTTCAAGACCGTGAGGGTCCAAACGGTTTTAGGACCGTTTGGCCGAAGATTATTTTGGTTATTGATTTTGATATTTTTATATTTGTATGGTTGTTTATATTAAGTTTTTAATTTTTTGAACAATATGTATGAAAGAAAAACAACTAAGTAATGAAAATTCTATCTATGCAAGAAATTTATAAATCTAGAGAATTAATCAAAATTGAGCAAGAAATTAATGAAAGAAACTAAAGAAATTAAAGGAGATAGAAAGGTGATACTCAGTCCTTCGGTTGCCTCCCAAGTAGCGCTTTGGTTTTACGTCACTAGCTCGATCAGGTTGATGTAGCGGGGTCATGAATGTCGATGGTTTGTCTTAGACTTTTATTAGCTGATGTATAATATCTCTTCAGTATGTGACCATTGAATATCCTTTCTCCTCCATTGCCATCCAAGATGATGATGGCTCTAGTTGGGTAGATGTGCTTGATAGTGAAGGGCCCGGACCACTTAGTGTGAAGTTTATCGGGAAACATTTTGAGCCTAGAGTTGAAAAGGAGGACTTTGTCTCCGACTATAATATTCTTTCATTTAAAGTGGACATCTTAGTTTTCTCTTTGTAAATCCTGGTGCTCTGGTAAGCAGACATTCTTAGTTCCTCAAGTTCTTGTAATTGAAGCTATCTGTATTCACCAACACTTTTGAAATTGAAATTCAACTATTTAATAGCCCACCAAGCCTTGTGTTCCAGTTTAAATGGAAGATGGCATGACTTTCCATACACCAAACAGAATGGAGTTCTTCCTATTGGTGTCTTGTAAGTAGTGCGATATGCCCAAAGAGAATCAGGAAGCTTGGTGGACCAATATGTGCGGTTCCTATTGATAGTCTTCTCTAAAATAGCTTTCAACTGTCTATTTGAGACTTCAACTTGACCACTTGTCTGTGGATGATAAGGCATGGCGACCTTATGTTTTAATCCATATTTTCTCATAAGGGCTTCAAAGCTTCGTTCCAAGAAATGTGACCCTCCATTAGATATGACTATTCTAGAAACTCTGAATCTAGGAAAGAGAATGTCCTTGAACAGCTTAATAACTGACTTGGAGTCACAAGATACAGTGGGTATAGCTTCTACCCATTTGGATATGTAATCCACATCGACTAATATATAGGAGAATCCATATGATGAGGGAAATGGACCCATATAGTCCACTCCCCACTCATTGAAGAGTTCAATCTCCTGCCACAAAGTTAGTGGCATTTCATTCCATTTGGATATCCCTCTAGAGAGCTGACATTTATCACAGGATTGTAGAAATTCATGTGCATCCTTTGCTATTGTCGGCCAGAAGAAACCTAACTATAAGACTTTAAGAGCAGTCTTCTTTGAACTCATGTGCCCCCTAGTGGGACTAGAATGACAGTGTTCCAAGAGTGAGATGATTTCTTCTTCAGGAAGGAAATGACAGAATAATCCATCTGCACATATGCGGAAGAGGTATGGTTCATCCCAGAAGTACTGCTTGACGTCATGGAAAAATGTCTTCCTGTCATGATAGGAAGCAGAAGGATGGACAATTCCCATAGCCAGATAGTTTACTATGTCGGCGTACTAGGGGAATCCAGTGGTGACCTTCATGAGTTGGTCATTAGGTAGAGAGTCACGGATAGGTATATTATCTTCATCTTGAGCCTCGATGCAACTCAAGTGATCGGCGAAAACATTTTCTACCCCACTTTTGTCCTTTATTTCCAGGTCGAACTCTTGAAGCATCATCACCCAGCGAATAAGTCTGGGTTTGGTGTCTTGTTTCTGAATTAGATATTTTATTGTTGAATGATCTGTGTAAATTGTAACCTTTGATCCGATCAGGTAAGAACGGAATTTCTCAAAAGCATAAATGACTTCCAAGAAGCCTTTTTCTGTAGTTGTATAGTTCTTTTGGGCCTCATCAAGCGTCTTTGATGCATAATATATCACGTAGGGCTTCTTATCCATCCTCTTCCCTAGTACTGCTCCTATATCGTAGTCATTGACGTCACACATTATCTCAAAGGGTTGTGACCAATCAGGATCTTTTAGTATAGGCACAGAGACTAAATCGTTCTTTAGATTCGTGAAGCTGTGTAAACATTCTTGATCAAAATTGAAGTCCACATCTTTAGTTAATAGGTGAGTCATGGCTTTGCTATTTTTTAAAAGTCTTGGATGAATCTTTGGTAAAATCTAGCACAGCCCAGGAAATCTCGTACTCCTTTGATGTCTTTTGGTGGTGACAACTTTGAAATGACATCTATTTTTGCTTTGTCTACTTCAATCCCTTGTTCACTCACCCGATGCCTGGGGACAACACCGTATGTCACCATAAAGTGACATTTTTCCCAATTAAGGATCAGATTTGTTTCCTCGCATCTTTGTAGTACTTTATTGAGATTAAGCAGACAGTTATTGAAGGAATCTCCATAGACTGAGAAGTCATCCATGAATACCTCCATGATAGATTCGGTTAAACCTGCAAATATGGTGGACATACACCTTTGGAATGTTGTAGGTTCATTACATAGTCCAAAGGGCATCCTCCTGAAGCCGTAAGTTCCGAAAGGGCAGGTAAAAGTTATCTTTTCTTGATCTTCAGGGTGTATCAGAATTTGATAAAATCCTGAGTAGCCATCAAGATAGCAAAAGAATTTCTGGTGAGCTAGATGTTCAAGGACTTCGTCAAGAAAAGGTAAAGGAAAGTGGTCTTTCCTTGTTTCCTTGTTCAATTTTCTATAGTCGATGCACATCCACCACCCTGTAACAGTACGGGTGGGTACCAGTTCATTTTTATCATTCAAAACAACAGTGATTCCCCCTTTTTAGGGACCACTTGAACCAGACTTACCCATTGGGAGTCTGAAATCGGATAGATAATACCAGCTTTTAGAAGTTTTAGAACCTCAAGGTGAACTACCTCTTTGAGATTTGGATTTAGCTTCCTCTGGTGCTCCTGTGATGGTTTAAACGCTTCCACCATAGGTAATCTATGCATGCACAAAGCTGGATTTATCCTGATTAAATCGGTCATCTTATATCTAATGGCTTTCTTATGCTTTCTTAATTCAACAAGGAGTCTTTCTTCCTGGTCATCTATCAAAGTGGAACTGATAATGACCGGACATAGTTTTTCTTCCTCTAGAAAGATGTGTTTGAGTCCAGCTGGTAGGACTTTCATTTCAGGTGCCTTAGGCACTTCAGTAGTCTCCAGAGTGGTGACAGATTTCAACTTCTCAAAGGTAGATTTCAGGTCCTCTTCGGCTTGTTCTAGATATTGCAGACATTGTTGCACTAGTTTTTCGGTCGAAGATTCGGCTTCTAGATTCGTCAAGGCATTCTTCAGAGCGTCAGATGGTTCGGGAGTTTCTTGCTTCAACTGGGACATTTTATCCATTGCCTCAAGAAGAAAGACTTCTTCGTGGATGCTAGGACTTTTTAGGCTGTCAAAGACTCTGAATTGAATAGTTTCCTTCCCCATCCTTAAGGTAATTATGCCTGCTTCAACATCAATTAGTGCTCTGGCTATTGCAAGGAAAGGTCTACCAAATATTATTAGATATATCGGATCTTCTTTTATGTCCATGACAACAAAATCACAAGGGACATAAGAGTCTCTTCCTACTCTTACTAGGATATCTTCAATAATTCCCAAAGGTGCAGTAATGGTAGAATCAACCAACTAGATTGTCATTGTTGTGGGTAGAAAATAAATGAAGTCCAATCTTTTACACATAAAAAAGGCATAATAGATATGTTGGCCCCCAAATCAGCTAATCCTTTCTTGCAAGAGGTGTTTCTGATAGAACATTGGATACCGAAGGAGTCATGGTCCTTCTATTTTTTCGGCATTCTGTTGAGGATGATATCAGAAGTAGTCTGAGCTAATTTTACGGTCTCGTGTTCTTCGGTCGTGTATTTCTTTGATAGCAAAGTCTTCATATATTTAGACCAAGCTGGTATTTCAGAGAGAGCGTCAAGGAACGTGATATCAACATATAGCTTCTTCATTACTTCCTTGAACTTTAGGAATCTAGTATCTAGTTTAGTCTTTCTCAATCTGCCTAGATAGGGTATTCAAGGCTTGTATGGTGGGACTTCTGGTTCTTTGGAAACTAGTTCTTTTTCCCTCTCCTCCTCGGCCTCTACAGATTTTTTCAGTTTCTTGATTTATGCTTATAGTTGGGATGATTTTAGCAGTATCTTCATCTTCCTAAATGACTTTGGTAGCTTCAGTAATAACATGACCAGACCTTGTGGTAACTACATTCGGTTGTTCTGGTCTATGTTGATCATGTCTCGGATTTATTTCCGGCTGACCAGTAAAAGTACCCACCCGAGGTTTCATCTGAGCTGCAATTTGTGCCAATTGGGTCTCTACAGATTTTTGTTGAGCCTGCTGGTTGGCAAGCATGGTCTATTGAGATTGCAAGATTTGCCTTATCAGAGACAACTCATCTGTTGGTGGAGACAGAGCATTCTTTTATTGATATTGTGTATTTTGTTGCTGTCCTTGAGGTTGTTGTTGTTGAGGTGCTGGCAACTGAGGTTGTTGCAATTGTGGGTGTAATGGAGAGTGAGTGTATTGATAGTATGAAGAAGAATTTCTTGGGTAGACAAATCTTTGAAACCCACCTCTATAGTTTCCTTGGTTTCGATTATAATTGCTCTGGAATCCAGGTGGTGGTCTATTAGAAGACCCACCTTGGGTTTGGTGTTGCGGGTTGGCAGTTCCCACGGGATTCCCATACCGAAACCCAGAGTGGTTTCATGGTTGATCTGAATTATAGTATGCTTGACCCGGTATGGTGTAGATAGAATTAACCTGCTCTGGCAGCTGATCCTCGGGTTTTTCAATGATTGGTTCATATTGTGTTTGAGGTGTCTGTAGATTCATCATCGCATCGTATAAGAGGCCACATGATAATGTGGGTGATCCGATGCATGAAAAGATTCACAAGTCTCAATAGCTACTTTGACTTGTTGAACTCGGGAATTCTTCTTCCTGTCATATTCTCCAAACACTATTTTAAGGGCTTGCTGTTTATGAACTATGTTTTTCAGAGCTTCAACAATGTCTTTCATTTCTATAGATTCTTCAGCTTTGCAGACTTTTAGGACTCCTCCTGTAGATAGCCTTCCCCAATTAGATTGGTTCTCAGCTCTGAGTGTAACAATATTCCAGGCGTCCTCATAATTCTGTCTCATGAAATTTCCTCCGGATGAGGAATCCAAAAACTTCTTTATTTCATCACTTACCCCTCTATAGAATGTTTCTATGAGCTGGTTTTATGAGATTCCATGATGTGGGCATTTTCTCAGAAGTTCCTTAAATCTTTCCCATGATTCTGCTAGTGACTCTCTAGGAAGTTGGAGGAACTGGTTGATCTGTCCCCTAATCTGGTAAGTCAATGAGGGAGGAAAGAACTTCTTCAGAAATTTTTCTTCCAAGGGAGCCTAGGTGGTGATTGGCTCTCCATCTAAAGAGTTATACCAGCTTAGTGCCCTTCCAGACAGAGTGAAGTTGAAAAGTCAGAGCATAATTGCATTGAATGTAGCTCTGACTTGTGGTACCAATCGATAGAGTGCCTTGAATCACTTCAGATGGTCCATGCAATCATCTCCAGTGCTTCCAGAGAATGAGATGCCTTGCATGATTTAGATCCATTGTGTTCGAATCTCAAAGTTAGGAACATTAATGAGTGGAGGTTGAACTGGGTGATTATCCTCAGAATTCTTAGGAACAACGTAGTCTTAAAGCTGCTTGTTCCTTATCAATAACTGACCATTTGTTGTGGCTGCCTCATTTTCAGCTTGGATGCGAGCTTTCTTTTCAGCTCGAACTTCAGCTTGGACTTGAGCATGTGTATCAGTAATGAGTTGTGCTCTCTGAGCAGTTATAGTTGCATTGACTCTTTCCAGTATCGAGGCGGCTTGTCGTTGTTCTTCAGCCATCTGTCTGGCTCATTGGCGGTTGAGTCTGATGTGTCGGTGGAAGTTTCATTCTACCTCAGAGTGGTACTCTGGTTCAGGGGAGAATCTGTGGTTATGCAAAGTTTGCATACACGTTTTCTACCTGAGTAGAAGAAAAATCACACTTTAGATGGTGTAGAAAAAATGATGGAATCAAAAAGATATGAACTAGAAAGTTGATAAATGAAATTAAAATGTTTCGTTGTCTCGGACAATGATGCCAATTTTTGATGGAGCCTCCACTCACGTGGAGTTGCATGCATCACTAAAAATCTTAGAGATAGTAAGTCTCTAAGTTTAGCCTTGTGTTTGCTATAATAAGATCTCTACCCACGTATGCTAAGGTATGTGGAAATCTTATCGTAGTACAGTTGAGGGTCCAATCCACAAGACAACAATCTTGTTAAGGATTAACAAGATGGAAAATGATATAATTCTATGTATCTAATCAAGAGTTGATATCTAGATCGAAGAGTTTATTTGATGATTAAACTAATATGCAAATGTAAATTAAATGGCGGGAAAGTAAACTTAAGGTTGTAAATAATGTTTGGAAACTACTAGGATGTGATCGAGTTTCACCACCACTACACATGGATCATAACATACATCGTAATAACATGACTTGCAATAAGAGTCTAAACAGTTAGTATCTTTGTAGATTATCTTCCTTTCGGATAGCTAACTACGAGAAAAGTGGGAGTATTGCAATGCCAGCCATCCCCGAACGAATGGTCACTTACTTTGCACCACTCCCTTTGCAAAGTGTGTTCCTTGACCTATCAAAGTTGTACTTTCATACGTCAACTGATTCCATTTCATAGTATGAAAGTACAACGATGGAGGTGAGTTTACTCCACTCCTTGAAAAGCACTCCTAGATACCGAAATAGATATATGGTGATTACATACATCAAGAACCAACATGCAATCGATAATCGAATCTAAAAGCACAAACATAGACAATTCGTACTAGCAGATAATAAGTAATGTAGGTTGGTGATCAAGCAACTCGCATTCATTAAAAGATTGATGTTGAGCTAAAAAGATAGTATTTTTCTATTGCAAACTCATGAATTACAATGCATGGAATGAAAACATGGGTAGCGGGGCTACTCCCCGCACCCTAGTGTATAAAACTACTTTCTGATGGAAAGAACAAAGAAGGAGATGTGAGAAGAGAAATAGAACATCATCTCCACATAGGAGGGAGGAAGGCCGACCCCTTGGAGTAGAGAACGACTATCTTCACACTGCATGGTTGCTTTGGCGATGAATCTTTAACTTCCCTCCTTCTATGTCGATGAGAGATAGAGTAGGCTTATGGATGGAGTGTGGATTTTAGACTGGCAGCCTTGGGACGAAGGATGGAGGATGAAGTAGCTCTAGAACGATGGAGGCGGCCTCTCAGCGTCTAAGTCTTCTTGTCAAATGAGGACCCCTTGGGTCTTATTTATAGGCTCCAAGGGGGCCTTGAACGGTCTCGTGATTGTTTGGATCTTCACGATCTGGAGACCGTTTGGATCCTCATGGTCTTGGGACCCATAGCCTTCACACGGTCTTGGGACCGATAAGCCTTTACACGGTCTTGGGATCGATGGGCATTCACTCAGTTTTGGGACCGATAGGCCTTCAATCGGTCTTGGGACTGGTAGACCTTCACTCAGTCTTGGGACTAGTAGGCCCCCACTCGGTTTTGGGACCTGTAGGCGCCCACTCAGTCTTGGGACCGGTAGGCACCCACTTGGTCTTGGGATCGGTAGGATTTCACTCAGTCTTGGGACCGATGGGAGATGCATTATTCTTTGGATCGTTTGGGTCCTCACGGTCTTAGGACCGGTTGGACCTTCACGGTCTTGGGACCATTTTGGTTGGGACTTTTGCAATTTTGGGGGGGGGTTCTCTAAGAAGAAAAGGAGAATTATCATTCTATTGGTATATTAATAATAAAACTAGAAGGTTAAGTATTCTATCTAATTTATCTAAGAAAGAGTATGGAAAACTAAGAAAAACTAGTAAGATAACATCACAAAATGGGAGGTTATCATCCATGCCTCGAGTTCAATCTGGATATTAGATACAAAGGAATTATACAATCATTGTAACACCAGTTGCAGATGATAGGTTAAGTTGTTCTCCATCTTCTCTAATTACTTGGGTAGTAATGAAGTCTTGCTAGATACCAATCATTTCTTGTGAAATCTTAATAAGATTATGAATATCACTACCAACGTAATGTGGAGCCTACCACGTCACACACATAGTATGTGATTAGAATAGGAGTATAATTGTGGACATGACTGGAAATGTTATGAATCAAGTTGATTACTAAAATTTTTAGGTAATCTATTGCATTAATATTGGAATATAATATGAGTTAGTTATTTTAAAGTGTTTAATCCAATTAATTATATTCCATTTTTAAGTGGGCTGGCTGATCCAGAGAGATTGACTAGAGATGGATGACGAAATAAATTAATATGATTAATTAGTTAATTAATTGATTCGAAATATTCATTTAGTAGTCCATGAGTGTCATGTTTTAATTACAGTACCAACCTTTTATTTACCCAAAGGGTTTTGGGAAATCATGCTTCCTTCTTCTTCTTCTATTTATGGGGAATGATAGTCAGATTTGATTTATATGCTTAGACACATGCTCTTGTATGTGAATCCTAGTTGTCATCATCCCCAAGTGAGAGAGAATAAGAGCAACCAATGCTAGCACGTCATCAAATAAAAGATCGCTCCTTCCCTCCAGCTTAAGGAAGCGCGACATGAATTTTCAGCCCATTCGGGTAGATGAAGTAGAGATATAGACGTTGAGTTGCATGCATTCATAGGACAACTGAGGACTGTATGTGTGCTAGAAGAGACACACATCACCGGGCAAATGGATGTCGCTAGACTTTCTCTGGTACAAGGTATATTCATACACCCTCTTTCTAAATACACTGTTGTTGACAAGATCCTTGGTAGGGTATGTGTGGAGAGAATTTTATTACTTCTGTTCTGCCCGTTCCCTCTACAAAACCCAATAATGACATCCAAAAATTTATAGAGAGTAATAAATTAATTTCTTCTTCAAATAAAGATTTAGAGTTTTGCAATACTTTTGTTATTAGCAAGAGTCATAGACTTCCTTTTTCAAATAAGCATGTTAAATACACTGTTCCTTTTGCAAAGATATATTGTGATTTGTGGGGAAAGGCTCTTGTAATTTCAAAACAAGGATTCTCTTATTAAACTTTGTTAGTGGATGAATGTATTGGATATTGTTGGTTTTATTTGTTAAAGAAGAAATCTAATATGTTTGAATACTTCATGTTCTTTTGCAAAATGATTTTCAATCAGTTCAATCCCAAAGTGCAAGTTTTAATGATAGATGGAGGAGGTGAGTCTGTCAATACTACTATGAAAAAATATATTTTGTCTAAAGGGATCATTCATCACCACTCTTATCCTTACAAACATGAGCAAGTTGGACTTGTTGAGAGGAATACCTATTTCAACAATGTCTAAAGGGATCATTGTTGAAATAGGTCTTCCTATGATGTTTGATGTAGGTGTTCCTAACAAATATTGGGTGAAACCTTGCATCTTTCACACATAGGATCAATTGTATTCCTTTTAAGGTGCATGAATTCATGTCTCATGTCTATAATTTGTTCAAAAACATCATGATTAGAATTCTTTGAAAATCTTTGGATGACTATGCTTGCCTTGCTTGAGGCTTTACACAAAACACAAACTTGAACCCAAATCTCTGCCATGTGTGTTTTTGGGTTACAACAACACATATAAAGGTTATAGGTGTCTACACATTTCTTCAGGATGTGCCTACTTCTCTAGACATGTTGTCTTCAATGAATTGGTCTTTCCATTAAAACAACAAGTTACATCTAGTATTGCACTTAAATAGTTAAATGTCTTTTTGGATTTCTTAAATGCTTAAGGCATATCTAATGTTGACCCTTCCTTAGTCACCAACATTGATTCCAGTAATATACATGCATCTTCTAACCAACATAGTAGCATATTGTCAACATCCTTGAGAAGGATATCAATGAAACTCCCATCACAAAGTCTAATATTGCTGCTATGATGGAAAATCCTCCAGAAGAAAATTTCCACTTGAATTCTCCTACTAATTTTGCAAATACAACCCTCTCACTATTGAGTTTGCTACTTCGAGTATGGATATTGAGTCTTCACCAACATGCATACTTGACACATCTCAGTCATCCTCTCTGAAAAATGTACCCACCATGGTTACCTAAACTAAAGCTGGTATTGTTGAGCTCAACCCGAAGTATTCTCTAGATACACAATTATCTCATTTGCTACCAAAGTCTATTAAGTCTTCCTTACAAGATCCTTGTTGTTTTAAAGTTGTGACAGACGAACTGGAAGCATCATATTCTAATCACACTTGGACTTTAGTAGCATGACCCACTCATGAAAACATTGTGGGTTGTAATTGGGAGTTCAAATCTAAACTAAATGTTGATGGGTCTCTTGAGAGACTTAAAGTCTGATTGGAAGCTCAAGGTTTCAATCAAGAAGATAGCATTGATTATCTTGAGACATATAGTCCAATTGTCAAAGATGCCACTATTCATTTTGTTCTCACCATTTCCATTTCTTCAAAGTGGACATTGACTCTGATTGACATCTGCAATGCATTTCTTAATGGTTATATAAAAAATCCAATGTATATGGATCAAGCACTTGGGTTTAAGCATCAAAAGTTTCCCAACTATGTTTACAAGTTAAAAAAATCTCTTTATGGTCTCAAACAAGCTCCATGAGCTTGGTTTAATAAATAAATTGATTTTCTATTTGTTTATGGATTCACTTACAACACAGATGATCCCTCTCTATTTGCCTTCCAACAACACAATGATGATCTATGTTATTTTATATGTTGATGATATAATTCTGACTGGGAATAATTCTTCTCTTCTCGCTCAGTTTAAAGCAACCTAGAGTATTACCTTTAATATCATACTCTAGGAGATTTGGGATATTTTCTGGGTATTCAAATTTCCTTTCAGGTTGCTGGAGCTATCTTAAGTCAAGAGAAATATATCCTTGAGATTCTAGATCAGACTCACATGTGTGATTGCAAATCTGCCTCTACCCATTTTTGTCAATTTTCACAAGCTTTCTAATTCTTCTTGCCTTAGTGATCCACATGAATATCGATGACTTGTTGGTTGTCTTCAGTATGCCATAATTACATTCCCTGACATTCCATATGTAGTTAATACTACATGTCTGCACCTAGCCTCTCCAACTAAGTCTCATTTTCTTCTTGTCAAGCGGATCCTTCGATACCTCAAAAGGACTCTACTACTATGATTCACTATTCCTCACACGAAAACTCTATAACTAAAAGTGTTCAATGATTCAAATTGGTTCGGGTGCCCTTCTACTAGGAGATCAAGAACATGCTTATGTGTGTTCTTAGGGAAAACATGCATCTCCTAGAGTGTTAAAAAGTAGAGCACGGTTGCTTGTTCTAGATGTGAAGCTGAGTATCGATCACATTCCTCCACTACTACTGAACTAATGTGGATTTCTTATTTACTTTGTGATCTTGGTATCTCCTTTCCATATCCAGCTCTTCTATATTGTGTCAATACAAGTGCACTTCAGACCACTATGAACCCAGTATTTCATGCTCACACTAAGCATATAGAGCTTGATTACCACTTCATTTGAGAGAAGGTTGCTCTTGGTCACATAGTCACATATCATATCACTTCTAATCAACAACCTATAGACATATTAAAAAAAGCTCTTCCAAAAGCTCAATTTTGTTTTCTACGGACCAAATTGGGACTTTTGGTACCCACATCTAGTTTGAGAGGGTATTGACTAAGATGGTCAAGAAGATATAGTGTTATGTATATGGTCAAGCTCATATAGTGTTATGTCTATTTATATGTTTGCATAAATGTAAATGTATTCCACTCCATCTAAAAGGATACATTCAAAGAGCAATGTATAAAAGGATCGTGTATACAAACATTTACTTTCTAAAGGAAATACAGATGATAATTTTTTTTCTCCCATTTTGTTCCCACTCTCTCTTCTCTCTTTCTCTCTCACACACACTCGCTCATTCATTTTCCACTTCCATATCCTCTCTTCTCTACTTTCTAGGGTTTTCCATTACTCATCCCTTTCTACTTCTATCAAAAATCTCCTGATAACCTGCCACATCAAATCCTTGAGGTAAGAACTAAGTTTATTTGTCATGGATGTCTATTTTTTACAATATCCCTCTAACCAACTGCTCAATACATACAAAATTATTTATATGTAAGAATAATATACTTTATCCAAATAAATGCATCCTATGTACATATGTATCAAACAACAGACATCTTTCCTACAAGTTTATTTGTCATTTCTTCAAACAATGCTCATCATACATAAAGTTAAGATATCGCTGGATAATTTACCCATTGGAATCTAAACCTACCAGGGCTGTACACCAAACACATCCCAAAGAAAATAAGCCAAGATGAGGATAAGCATTTATGTTAAACAAACAAAGAGGTGAGATCCCCTTAAACATTTCACAATAAAAAAAGAAGATAATAAAAGGCAGTTTGTAGTTATGACACCAAATGTTTGCCACGTCTGCCACAGTGCACAACAACCCCAACAACAGAAGTAGTCGTGGTCGTGAAGCAACAGGTGATGCATCATGCAACAACCTGAGAGAGTCCATGGAATGACCAAACTACTTATCCAAATCCACCATTAGAGTGGTAAAGGCAATTCAAATGATGCAATTTTTTGATGTTGAAATATGTTGTAGTTCATATTTTATGAAGTAAATTCTTGAAGATCAAAATGTGGAATAAGAGATGAATCTTCTTAGACTTTTGAAGTACATCACCCTTGGTATCCTTTTTATCATATAATATGTAGTTATGAGGCCTGTCTCAGGGTGCCATCCCACAACATACCTATATGATAGTTGCTATAAAATTGATGTTTATTATACTTATATAAACAAAATTACCTACTATGCAATTTAATTTTACAGATGAAATTCCAAATTCGACTTTTATATCAATACAAAACCATTTCATAAAAAACTCTACAAAATGTATTAGTTAACTAGTCACGTTTGTATATATTTCTATATAGAAACATGTATTAGGTATTCTAATCAACAAAAGTGGATTTGTAACATACTAAATCTTAGATGTAATCTCCATATAATCCTTTTTCCCAAGTTTCCCTTTCATTTCTGTCCTTTATGTCCTTGATGTTTAATTAGTGGAATTTATAGTGGCTTAGTGAACATTTATTCACTATTTGTACCAATAAAAGGGTTTATGCACAAATACCTCAGTGAAAGTATATTTAAGGACCTTAGTTAGGTGTTCTAAACCTTAATCTAACTTTTTAAGTGGGTTTCAAAATCATAAAATGAGCCTAAGTTTCAAATTTGATTCAATTTGAATGTTGTTTGTGCATGTTATGTACTTTTAGGTACATTATGGACTTTTATGCAATTTACCCAATTGGTGTTGGTATGGTATGCCCAGAGAGACAATCATATGATAATTGCAACGAGGCATTAGATACCTGATTTGATAATAAAGGTAATTCCATCTATTATGTTTGTCTCAGTCATGATATGATGGCACATACATGATATATGTCTAAAGAATGATGAGATTGGATGACATATGCTTTCAAGTATGTGACTTGAACGATGAGACCATATATATTATAATAGTACATACATTCTTGTTATTTCTCTAGTTAGATATAACTGTGGAAACAAAATAGACAAAAGTAATACATAAGACTAGAGTGTGTGTTGACTGATGACAGAGTCTCATTAGTCATGATATATGATATCAAGTCAAGCACACAGATATATGTTAGAGAATAGTATATCAGATAGACCCAGTGTGAGAGTGATACATAGATACCATGGAATGGTAGTCACAATCATCTCATATAGTGATGGTGGTGATTGTGGTTCTTAGATCTAAAATCACTTCACTCGTCACATGTCATTGGGTACACTTTGACATCATCAAACACAGTCTTAAAACATGGGTTGTTATAACGGTGATGATTGGGTGACTTTGACACATGGGGACTTGACTGTGAGTGATAGATATGGGATATGTCCCTCCTACAAGGAGTATGATATCCAAGGCCCCTTGACAAGCGAGACTAAGAATTGTATGGCCATACTCATGTGATTCAATATATGATATTTGAACTCACATGCATCTCAAACAGTCTGCTCTAGGTTAAGGAACATGGATTTAATGTTGAAGAGGATGGCGTTCCATGCCTCGAGTTCAATCCAGATGTCAGCGACAAAGGAACTATACGATCATGGTAACACTAATCATAGATTGTAGGTTGAAGTTGTTCTCTAACTTTCTGAGTTACTTGGGTATGAATGATGAGTTACTAGATTCCGCTCATTGCTTGTGATGTCAAAAGTTGTTATGAACATTCACTGCCAACGTAAATTGGAACCTACAAGGTCACACACATAGGATACACCTAGAAGAGGAGATTTTCCATGAATGATGTTTATATTGAGACTAAAGGTGTTTAGGTACTCAATTAAACATACAATTGACTGACTAGAGTCAGAACTATCAAGTTCAATTTTTGAACTAGCTGGTTAGAGTGTCAGGTCGATTGGAGACTGCATTGACAATGTCAGGACTACCAAGTGACAAGTTCACCCAGGTGAGCCGATCGGTTGGTGTGATCCAACCGACCAGTTCACTTGGTGAACTGGGTGGCTCACAGTCCTGTGAATCGAGGAGATTGGGATTTTCCCGGTTGGAGGAAAACTTTCACATTTCACTTGTTCAATTCAATTGGAATAGAGATTAATCTTTGCATTAATTGGAAATGATTAAGGAAAGTCAATTGTGGGCATGTCTGGGAAGTGAAATGGTCGGTTCACTTAGTGAACTAACCTATTCACAGTCCTAACCATCTGGTTCACTAGTGAACTGATCGATTCACCTTGCCAAATGATTGTTTCAGTTGTGAAACGATCGGTTTGCCTACCGCAGTACAAACTATTCATAGAATTTCAGGATCCTTCTACTCCCGAACAGACTGGGAACCCTGACCCTGCCCTCTACTATAAATAGAGGGGTACTGGGGGCTTCTCAGAACACACAACTCAAAACATCAGTTCCTCTGCAAAGTTTTTGTCCTCTGGTTTTGGTAACCGAGAGAGCCCGAGCAAGTGCTACCTGAGGAGGGAGGCATAGCGAGAGAAAGACAACTACAGAAAAGCAGTCTGAGTTTGGGAGAGAAGGTTGGTGCTAGTACACCAACAGGAGGGTCATCTCCTTCCTTCCAATTCTTCTAGAATGACAGGAGTTCCAGGTGGTCTGTGTGGACTATCTGTAGAGGCGGGAGATGTCTGCCGCTCAGGAGGACACATTAGCCGCAATCCATGGTGGAGGCAAGAGTCCATGACGAAGGCTAGGAGCTGCACAGACACCGTCCAAGACATGGCATTGAAGACCGCACATGGTTTTAAGGTATTGTCATTAGGAAAGTCCCAGGACCAGGTATATCTCACTAAAACCATCCTTCCCATTACATAGTCATTGATGCGATCTCATATTATGGGTTAATGGCCAGTAAAAGTTTTGTTTCCACTGCCTACTATGAGGCCATAAAACCCAACAGTGGTATCAAAGCCACGTCAACGTACTGTGTTTTGGGATAAATGGAAATGATCAGATTTTGGCTTTATCGTAATTTATTTATTACATACGATGCGAATATTTAAAATGACTAATGTGCATATCTGACTAAATACCACATGCGACCACAAACTAATATCCATATATGATATGGTATATATGCAATTGATACACATATCCCTAAAATGATTTTGATGGTGGATGTGTAATATGGTTATGGCCTATAAACCCTATGTGTGCTTGATTGGTTATGGTTGTTTGCATCTTAGTTTGCATATCGAGCCTCTACATTCTATTCCACATGTAACTCAAGATAAGTCGAGATCCTTTCTCTTCTACTTTTGCTCCCCTCAAATGTAACTCGAGATTTCCCAAAGATTATGTAAAAGTAGGATAGTTTATTTTTTGTTACATCGAATAAGAAGACGCTCAGCACTAGACGAGACAACTTCCTAGAGGACAGAGGAGGATTCAGATCGACCGACTGATGGCCAAACTGCTTAATGGAGGTGTCCAGACATCGGAGGCCGGACCGACCAACCAACCAACCAGGAGGTAAGCTGGTCGTGTCATAGGATGAGCCGATCAACCCAGAATGGTTGAAGCACAAAGATCTTCATCAACAGAAGGTTGCATATGATGTAGACCTTAGATGACCTTAATTCCTTGAGGATCCAAGGAATTACAATAGGATGGCCATAATCATCACTTTTATCAATATTGCATGTTTCTCATTGTGGCCATAGCATGTATATGATACGCACTATAAATATGTGGTGATTGGATTATATGTACTTATATAAAATCACTCAAATACAATATTAAAGTCTTAGATGCCTTCCATTAGCATCACACATGAAAAGCTTGATTGACCAAGTGTAGGTTACACCAAAGCGTGGTGCACAGTCCATCTCATGGAAGTGTGATGGTAGACATGTAGGTTCTACCAAAGCAGGGTGCATGTTTATCGTGTCGGCTTTTGGGTCAGACTTAACTGGTGATTCTTAGAGAGTCTAAGCTCTAGAGGTATGCAGATGATCATGACAAAGAGTTGCACATGTCATCTATCCAAGAGTTGCATCTGATTTAATTGGCATGATGGCCTACTTAAATAGTCAAGTTTTGGGTGATCAGCCAAAGCTGACTCATAATTTGATGAAATATTGATCTTGGTCACTAGAAGATTGTACGCTACAATCTTCTGAATTGATACTTGAGGGTTATCAATTTGTACAAAAATAGTGGGAGTTATAATTAATTAAAGGCCTAATTTATTTCATCAAATTTATCAAATCAAACAAATCAAAAATGTTTTAAAAAAGTTGCAATTTCTTTTGTAGAATCCAAATGAAAAACACAAATACAATATCATTGCGATCAATTCATAAGCAGGATAAACTTCAAATCTGGTTTAGGACCTTTTGAGAAGTTTTATCATTAGTGAGCAAAAGCTCTAAGTCCTTGAAAGACCAAAGCCAAAAGAACCTCTCCAAATGCGCCTAAGGCTAAAATTGGATGCTTACTTAAAGTATGCCAATGATGCCTAAGACATCAAGAACTTTATGCTGAGCTATATGAACTATGAGTTGCATAAATAGCTTGAAGCATTGCCATTCTTGAGAGAATTATACATCTTAAGAATCATGTAAAACACGAAAGGTATAACGTCTTCAAAGCGATGTTTGAGTATAATCAAACATATGGAGATCAAGTATAATCTCATTTGCTCAATATGATTGTGCATATAGATTGACTATGAGTTTTTAAAGGTCAAGAGTTAACCAAACATATGATTCTACAAATCGATGTGTGAATCGCATAGCCAATTTATCAAATGTTGAGAAACTTGGCCAAACCATTGTCTGAAGTGCTTGGCATGTTGATGCCAAAGTATGAATGAAGAAAGGACAAAACCTATGATAATGATCAGCAGAGTAAAGTCCATAGACTAAAGCAAGGTCAAGAAGTGTTTTAAAGACAATCTTAGGTCCAAGTCTTCATCACTCAAGATATGGAGAGGGGTAAGTACAAAAGGAAATATGTCCCTTTTCACTTATAAAGATAAGGAAAGAAAGTGCCACCATTATCACTAGTTTGACATTGGAAAGGGAAATAACATCTTTATAGAGGATCTCAGGAAGATGATAGAGATAGAGATCTCTAATTTAGGACCTGAGAGGAAGTAAGCTAGAAAATGTGTAGAGTAAGAGTTTCTACCATTACAGTTACATTATGACATTCATGGGCATGTAATAGAATTAGTGAATTGCTATTATATACCTACCATCAACGAAAACATCATACATCTTGTATGGGCAAGAGTGTTATGGATTGATGTTTCATTTTAAAGATATGATCTTTGATTGCAATGCCAATGTCTTAATAACTATACTTGATAGTTGAAGAGATAAATGTGTATGACACATGTAATGAATGGCATAAATAACTCAAACTTGAATGCCTATAGCGATGTCATCTAGAGTGCGTAAATGGGAATTACATTTTTGGAATCCATATGATGGATATCTAGACTCTTTTGGTTATTGAACCAATGGAGACATGCTAATCTCATTCATTGTGCAATATGGAAAATGTTCTTCACTAGATGTAGTGGGAGAACAATTATTCTATTAAGGATTATACATATTGATGTATATAGACCTTTTAGAATAAATGCTAAAGGTAATCACTAGTACTTCAATGTATTTACTGATGACCTCAGTAGATATGATAGTTTGTATTTAGAGAAATACAAACATGAATATCTTGAATTCATAAAGGAGACCATCAATGAAGTACATTACAAACTTGGTATAAGTATTAAATTTCGATATGATGGATATGGAAATACTTTAAACCAAGAGTTTGAGAACCTTCTAGAAGATCATGATAATGTATCATGATGGACTCCACCTGAAACACAATGATAGTATATCATGATAAGTGTATCAAAAACAAGGAATCACACCTTGTTGAGTCAGAGTGTGATTACTAGATAAAACTTCAAATTTCCTTTTGGGCACATGCTTTACACTGGGAATAAAGAGAATCACAAAATGTTGTGGAATCTCAAAGTTCCTTAAGTAACACACAGAACTCATGGTTCTGGTAGAACACACCTAGATCTTGAATGATATATGATATCTTATGGACAAGAAGGCGGTGAGTTGATCATATGATTATTCAACAGTCTACCTAGAAGCTAATGAGAACTAAAAACTGAGATATGGCTTGAAGCCATGAAATCCAAGATGGAATCCATGTACATAAACAAAGTATATGATATTTTGGGTCTTCCAGAAGAAGACTGACACGGATGGTAATTTGGTTGAAAAGAGTTTCTAACAAGTTCAAGGTGTTGAACATGGTGAAATCTTTTCAGTAGTTACCAAGGATAAATCCATCAGGATAATGCTTGCTATTGTAGCTTAATGTGACTATGATATTTGGCATATGGATGTTAAAACCACATTCCTTAAATGGAATATTGTGCATGATGTGTACATGACACATCCTATAGGTTTTATGAATCCAATAATGTAAACAAAGTCTATAAAGATGCATAGATCATTATTTTGATTGAAGCAAGCACCTCAGAACTGGATCTTCAATTTGACAAGATAATCAAAGAGTTTGACTTGAGTCAAAATGAAGATGTAATGTGTGATTACAAGAATTTAGTGGGAGCATATATATATATATATATATATATATATATATATATATATATATATATATATATATATATATATATATATTCCACATATTGATGGGGAGTATCATCCTTATACTACAAATCTGGCAATTAAGTGCATTCTAAAAGGTTTTTTGGGAAGCATCCTATGTGATAGGAATCAAGATCTATATAGATAGATCAAGAGGGCTTCTTGACCTAAGAAAGAGAACATACATTGACAAGATGTTGAAAGGGTTCATCATGATGAGAGAAAACTTGTCCATGTTCCATGGAGTTAGTCTCTTAAGAGTCAAGTGTCCCAATTCTTATGAATACTAATGTGACACCTCATCACGCTAAACGAGATTACTCAAAACACAACACATGATCAACTACTAATTTATCACATAGTCAAAAATGTGGAATAATTAAAATCGATTCCAACAATGTAAATAAACTCTAGAATATTTATAAATGGTCCATCATTCCATTCGCATATACTGTAACAAGTATTTACATATGGGTCCAAAGAACTCAATCACATCCTGCATACAAAAGATATTTCACATGTACATGACATATATTTACAAACATTGGAATACTACCAAAATTTCATTTTGATACAAGTATATCATCTAGAAAAAAACATCCCATGCTAGGACCTAAGAGTACATGGATGACACTAGGACTCTACTACTAACATATACAACTAACCAACCTTCTGAATCTATTGATCACCAGGTTGGTTCTCTTCCACAACACGATCTCGACCTCGTTGCCCGCAACCACCTAAAAAAATGTGGTGACCCACGGGTGAGACCCAGTCCCAGTGAGAGATATAACTCTCTCCAACATATATTGATTATAACATATTAATTTATAGTAAATACATTGAGTAGTTAGGGTATTGAATAAGCAATAAGAATAGATTGAACAGTTTAAGAAGTGGTTGCCTATGTATTTTCTTTTTGCGGAATTAGTATAAATCAAAAGGGTTGAAATCATCGTCTTAATTAGGGTTCACTCCTGCACGTATGCATCATCAACATGTGAACTTCCATGTGAGCCTGCATTGGCACAATGATCAATAGCTCCATGGATACTCCTTGAATCTTCATGGTTGTTTTATCATGCCAAGTCCTCCAACACTTATTATATTCCTATCTATTATTACATGATTTGTAGAGACTTTGAGGGAAGCAAGAAGGAATAGAAACCATGAAATATGGAATAAAAGATGAGGCTCAACATGCAAGCCAAATACTTGCCAACAAATAAGGTCCATTCACATCCACATTGTGAACACACAAAATGGTTTTCGGCCATAACCATGCACACATCTACCAAATAGGATACATTTTGATGGTGAAACATATGGTTTATAGATATATCATATAGTATACATATATATTAAAGATTGCATCTTGCACGAGGCATATCCCAATGGATTATTTTTTGACATCCACACAAACTAGGTGGGGTATATATAGACCATCCCCGTACACATGGATCCCACTGCCCGGTCAGTGAGCAAGAGTCTAGGGGAGGGAGCCCTTTGCAGGTTCTCAGGGGTATCACCCTTGAAAATGTCTACAAAACTATATTTCCATGTACTAGGAAAAATCATATATTTCCACACCCCATATGCCATATCATACATCTATATGTACATATGTGTATAATTAAATAGGATATGCACATCTATTTATCATTCACATAACATGTAACAAAATAAATAGTATAAAACTAATCTGATGATATTAGTTAAATAAATTTTAGATTAATATGGTTCTCATACCACTATAGGGTTCTATGAATGACACAGACATAACATAAGAAACAAAAAGTTTACATAATATACATTCTCACAAGCAAATGTTGTCCAGAATAACATGTTGGGAAGGAAGGGTGTGAGACATACCTTTGTGATAGTCTCTCAACAATAAAAACAGAGGAGGAAGTAGATGTCATCCTCCCAATATAATAATGAAGGCATCTATGCCTCTATATTATCCATGAAGATGAGGGAACTCCATGTCGCGCTCCAATAGCCATCAGGGAAGGAGAAGCCTTCTTACTGGCAACATGCTAGTGTTGCACAAGTTCACTTTCTGTCTCTCCTTGTTGGTAATGATCGCTAGTCCAAAGGTGTAACCAAAACCCTATCCATCATGATCCTATATATAGGAAAGGTAGGTAATCATGGTTTCCAATAAAACTTGGGGAAAAAGACAACAACTGCCTTTTAGCAGTCGACTCACAGATAACTGGTCGATCTATTGGCTTATCTAGTTGATCGACTGGTTAGGTTAGATTGCATTACAGAGGTCTGTCTAGACTTCTAGTCAATTGACTAGCTAGTCTAGTCAATGGAATAGACTATCTCAAGACCTTTTTTTAATTTCAACTAGGTTAGGACAATAGGATCCAACTGGCTAATCCACTGATATAGCCCAGTCAATCATGTGGACCAACCGATCAACTGATTGATCAGTCTTGTACAGTTAGTGACTAGCCTAGATGACCGTCCAATTGGGGTGGACCACATCCTGGTCAATCGGCTAGATCCTCGAACCGATTGATCGATATGTCCAATCGAGCGACTAAAATTTCCCTTTGATTGTGTGGACTTCTAGTCAGTCCAGAAATGATTCAATTGATTTCCTAAACATTTCAGTAACCAACTAATAATGCGTCAATTATTATACTACTATTCTCTATGAATCCTATATTTGTGACCCTATAGACTTGACATAATATTGGTAGTGATATCTATAATCATATTATGATTTCATGTACATTGTTTGGTATCTAGAAAGTCTTTGTTGCCACCCAAGTAATTGGACAAGTTGGAGAACAACTTTAACTTAGTATTGTGACCAGTTTTGAATTGATCATATAATCCCTTGGTCTCTGATATCTAAATTAAATTTGAGATCTGAAAATGTCATCCTCTTAATTTTCAATCTTTGTTTCTTGTTCTTATAGTAGACTATTTGAGATACACATGAGCTCAACATCACATGCTAACTCACATGAGCATGGTCATGCATTTCATAGTTTAAGTCATAAAGTGGTCAGGATATCAATCCAATAGGAGGGACAATCTCCATCTACATCACTCAAATAATCCACATATGTCATAGTTTACCCAAGCACTACCTATATGGCAACCCTTATCAAATGTCACGTTGGGTAGTGAACATTACATGATCAATGTAGTAACTTTATGTCTAAGGATCACAATCACCACTTTCACATTTGATATGATTGTGATTTCCATTTATGGATTCCAAGTGTCATGCTCAAGACGGGTCATTCCAGTACACTTGTTTATAACAAATACTTATGTGTTTGACTTGATATCTAAAATCATGACCAATGAGATGTATTCATCAGTCAATACACATACTACTCTTAATGTATTATTGTTCTCATTATTTCCAAAGCAATAACTTACTAGGGACCAATACAAGAATGGATACTCTTAGCATACACATCATGTCATGTTCATGTCTTCAATCCAAAACCACATATCATCAATTCAATCATTCTTAGAACATTGTTATATTTATTCATTATCTCATACTGAAGCAAGAATAATAATTGGAATTGTCTTTATTAATCAAATAAATTGCATAGTGTGCAACTACAATGATCATATGACTTTCTCTCAGGGCTTACTAAAAAAGTTGTCTCTATTTATTGTGACCATTTGTGAAGTATCAATGGTAGTGACTTAGAAGTTGGTACCCACAACTTATATTTTTATTTCCCTAACACAGAGTTATGTTGGTACCGCTGAGATGAGAGTTGTTGTAACTAAGATTTTATCGAGGCTCTTTTATTCATCTTGTCAACACCATGAACTTGGCCATTAATGGTATCAACCCTTTGTCTTGGTGGTGTCAACTTTGCATCTTGGTGGTACCGAGGTGTATATGCTTCTACGTAGATGACTCTATGAATTGCCTCCTCTCTGGTCCATGTTGATGGTAACAACATTGATGTTGGTGGTACATTTCCATCAAAATATACTAACTTTGTATGAAATGAAACAAGCAAGCATCGTGACACTATAAAACACAATATTTCTAAACAAATGCATACAAAATAAAGAAAATGTATGCAAAAGAGTTTGAAATGATACTTTAAAATATATTACATCAACCATGTAAATAATAGAGATTAATCTAGAAAAACACACCTAAATTAGCCTATAGAATGACAATAAAACTATGTGCATCAAATCCCCCTAAGGTTGAAATTTGTTGTCTAAAACAACGCTAGAAATTTGGATTAATAATTAAAAGAAGGACATATGCAGTAATTGTATCATTCTAATCACCCTTCATTTGACAAACACAATCATATCCTTTCTAACCACAGAGAAATCATCTATTATAAAAGTGAACATTTATGAAAAATAAAAAAATAAAACTTATAAAGCTAAACACACAATGGGTCAAATCTATGATATATCATTAGAAGTCCAAAATATGATGAGTGTAACATATATCCCCATATCTACACTATTATGTTGGGACTTTCTCATCTAATCAGTGCAATTCCCTAAATAAACATGAAAGAGTGAAGAAACCATATGGTAACCTACCATTTCAAGTAGTGGGTGGATGTAATGGGTGGCATGAAATTAGATTCACACATAATCCAAACCATTTATGCAATAAAACAAAGGTGATGTGCCTAAATTTTGGATGCAATGAGATTTGATGTCCTTAATGCTTGTTATTATAATGGAAGGATGCATGTAGTGGATGCCTCATCCTAGTGATGAGTATAGGTGGGAAGGTGTTTTTGAGAAGGTATCCACTCTCTATCTTGTACTTCAGATATATATATGTTGATCTCATTTTTAATCCTATTCCTCCAATATCCCTTTTCTTTCATTTTTATATTTTTTACTTTTTCCCCTTCTATTAGCAATGTATTTATGATATATAGGTTGTGGCTTTCATAAAGATCAGAGAAGGAGTAAGGATGTACAACTTTTTTCTCTCTTAATTGATAAAAGATGTGGATAATACCAAGTAACACCTTATGAACAATCCTATGCAATTTGCAAACCATATGGTATTTTTTATACAAACTAAATAGTAATAATGAACTACATGTGCTACTTTATTTTCATTAAATGCAAACATAACACCATATTCCCCCCAACATGTCATTTAATTCAATCAATAAAAGAAAATGATTTGGAACATGTATTCATCCTATGGATATGATGAAATTAAATGAGGGTAGATGAGATCAAGTGACTAGGAGACATAATCTTCCTAACCATGATGTGTATCTCTTCTATTAACTCATGTTCCAGGGTGATCTAAAATTTATTTGTGAATAATCATAAAAGGTCATGCTATTGCTTTGTTAGATAGGACTCAAGCACCATCATGCTTTCATAAGATAATTATTGAATGAGGTGTTATATTCCCCACATATGTCTTTAGATTGATTGTTCGTCTCAATTAAAAATGTAGTGTACCCTTAAACAAACCAATTCAATTTTCTTTTAATGGGGTACACATTAACCTTGACCATAAATAACACATGTGAGCAATTAATTATACATCCACTATTGCACTGGATAGACGTGGATTACATGAAACAAAGCAACTAAATAGGAAAGCAAACATGAAAACTAAGGATAAATAATAAGTAAAAACTATAGAAATATGCAAGATAAAGATACCATTACATACCCCTAAGCTTTAATTCGACATTGTCCTCATTATCCAAATGCAAACCTAGAAGTGTAATAGGTGTCCCATGAACTTATGCATCATGCATATTAAATTTCCCATACGAGGGTACAAATCCAATGGATAAAAACTGCTAATGAATTGAGGCAGGTGAGCTGGCATTAGTAGCAGTTACAAGTAGCTATCAAAGTTGCTAGGACTTTAGTAGTGATCATACATAGGCTGTTATATGTACTTCAGATACTACAAATTTGGGAGAATCTTCTCCTGCTTTGTTAACATGAGACACTCATTGGAAAACATTGTTTTATTGGAGCATGGAAATCTTCTCCCAATAATACAAAACTATCTCCGGATGTGATGCCAACTATTTCATGGTATCATGTTTCTTCTATTGGCATGTTTGAATAGCTTTGATTAAGTTTTACATGCCCTCAAAAGGGTATGGTGTTGACCTAGAGGTTGTACATTACCTATATTTTGATAATGACTTAACCATTCCATTCATATGTATCTAACATGTGCATTAAAGATTGTTTGCAGACATTAGGTACATGAAAAGGATCACATATACAAGCCCTAGAATGGGCCAAGTGCAAGCCAAAATGGCTACAAGTGTGTAATTTAGGATTTCCATGTAAATCACCTTAGAACAGAAATGTAATCACTTGTAACGATGAATATGCTTGTAACTTAGAAGAGAAAAATGTTTGGGACAAAATTCACCAAGTGGTAATCACTTTTATTGCAAATTAGAAAATCCATTTCAGGCACTTGGTCGGTCAAGTTTCCCACCCTGAAACTCGACCGATCATCCTGAGTTGATTTTCTGAAGTTTGCAATCGGTCGAGTTGTGCACTCACAGAACTCGACCGATTGGGTAGTAGGCCATTTCCAGTTGAAATGGTCGGTCGCGTTTCTTCAGGACAAACTCGACCGATCATTTGACAATCGGATTTCCTGCTACTTGATCGGTCGAGTTACACCCATTAATACTCGACCGAATGTACTGTACGGAATTTGCAGAAAAAGTAATATGACCGTTGGTGAATTGTTTTGGGCAAAAATATAGCCGTTTTCTTGAAGGAAAAATGATCACTTTTGCACCCAAGTGTCCCACAACATAAAGGGCCACCCTCAACTATAAATAGAACCCCTTGGACTTCATTCCAAGCTGCTCTTCCATTGCAAACTTGGTTCTAGCTTAGTTGAGAGTGTTCCAAGCCCTTGAGCCCCTTTCTCTCTCTACCTTCAAGACAATTTCGTGAGTGAGATAGGTCCCTGTGTATGAGAGATATCCTTTGTGCTATGTAAAACTCTCCTTTCTTTCTTCCCACCTCCAAATCAAATAGAAGATTGATTGAAGCTACTTCTCCGAGTGAAAGAGGAGTTGTTGCTGTTCTTCTCCGAGTGAAGGGGAAGATGTGTTGATGATCTTCAAGAGTGAAGATTGATCGTTGCTCCAGCTCCCTTGGTGAAGGGAAAACGTGGGCAAGCTCCCCAAGTGAAGGAGAGGTGCAAGGCAAGCTCAAGTAAGATAGGTAATTCTTGCAAGGCTAAAGACAAAGGTGAGATTGGGTAAGTCCTTTGTAGAAGGCCGAAGAATCTCGCTTTGTGGCTCTATTCACCCCCCCCTCTAGAGCCCATCGATCCAACAAGTGGTATCAGAGCGGGTCTTCTCCAAGCTACTTCAACAAATAGGAGAAGATGGGCGATTCGGCTCTTGGGTCACTCAACCTTGAAGGAAGCTTCTCCATGAGACCTCCGGTCTTCGATGGCACAAACTTCTTATATTGGAAGAGGAGAATGCAATTCTATCTCCAAGGGGTGAGTTTCGAAATGTGGAAGATTGTCCATCTCAAGTATGAAGATCCAAAAGGGGACATCACCACATGGACGGAAGCAGAGATGAAGCATGCTTAACTCAATGCCAAAGCTGTGAGCATCATCTACGCCACCCTTACACCATCAAAGTTCAACCGCATCTCTTCGTGGGACATGGCGCATGAGATATGGCACAAGTTGTGTGTCACCTATGAAGGGACCGAGCAAGTCAAGGAGGCCAAGGTCTACATGCTTGGTGGTCTTCTTGAGAACTTCAAGATGGGGAAGAATGAAAGAGTGGCAGATATGTACACAAGGCTAAACGTCATCTTGAACAGCCTTGCAGCCCTTGGGAGTGTCATGGATAGAGGTACAATCAATGCCAAAATCTTGAGATCTCTACCAAAGAGATGGGATCCAAAGGTCACTTCTATTGAATAAGTCTACAAGCTAAGCGAGTTATCAACCGAGGAGCTGGTTGGTAACCTTCAAGCCCATGAACCTAGGCTTGACAAGCAAGAGGAAGAGGAGAAAAGAGAAGAAAAAGAATCAAAGAAGATAAAGGACACAACCTTCAAAGCTCAAATTGAAGAAATGGTCCGACAATAACAACTTCCTATGAAGTCTCCCTGCCCTTCCTCAAGTGAAGATGAAGGTGTCAATGATCATGAAGCCAACTACTCAAAAGGGAAGCACTTCAAGAGCAAGCCCTCCTCCTCAACTCCTAGGTGCTATGAGTGTGGTCAAAAAGGCCACTACAAGAGTGACTGCCCAAAGGCCAAGAAGAGCCATCATAAGAGCAGACACAAGAAGGATGACAAGTACAAAAGAGAAGCAAAGTACAAAAGAAAAGACAAGAAGGAGAAAAGGTCCAAAGATGCAGCTCATGCGGCATGGGAGTCTTCTTCTTCAAGCTCCTCAAGCTCTGAAGATGGAGAATGCCATCTTGCCCTCATGGCCTCAACTAGTGAAGATGTAATTGAGGTAAGTGAGGTAAGTAAGATTAGTTATGTTAATTTACTTGAGCTAACTAAGGAAACTCTCATTGATATGCTTAATGAATGTCAATCATCTTTTGCTAAATGTAAATCTAAGAGGAAAAGATTAGGGAAAATAGTTGATGATCTTTATGCAAAAATTGACATTCTTGATGAAAATGAAAAATTGCATCTTGATAGCATAGAATCCTTGCAAGGGCAATTTCTTGACCTTGAACTTCAATACAATGGAGTAGAGGCTGAGAATGGTGTATATCTTAAAAACATTGAAAATCTTAAGATCGAAAACCAAAATTGCCTAGATGAGATTGACACTCTTAAAACTGAAAATGTAGAACTCAAGCTTATTGATGATGCTAGGAGAAAAGAAGTCTATGCCTATCAAAGAGAAATAGTTGTGCTCAAATCTGAAAATGCAAAATTGTTTGCTCAAATTAATGATTTATCTTCTAGACCTGTTTTGCCTAGAAATGAAGTTGCTAGCTTAACTCTAGAAAAAGATTCTCTTCTTACTAAAGCCCTCTGTCTTGAGGCCGATCTTTTGCATGCTAGAGAAGATCTTGAAAATCTTTCTACTAATGTTATAAACCTTAGTGATGATAATGCTAAATTAAGATCTACTTTGCAAAGGTTTCTTTCGGGAAAGAAATCCATAAATGATGTCCTAGAGCACTCTACCAAACAAGTTGGTACTAGTGGTTTAGGATATAATGGGACTGCTCCCAAAGGTAAGAAGAAGAAGGGTAAGAAGAAGAGTGTGGAACCTCCAATTTTCAATGGAGAGTCTTCCGGCTCTAAAAACCCTATGGTTTGTATTCATTGCAAATGTGATGACCATTATTCTACCTGTTGTCCTTACAAGCCCAAGGGGACCAACCCAAAGATGAAATGGGTCCCCAAGCTAACCCCGAACTCCAAAGTTTGAGTTGGGTTCCGACATCCTCTTTTCTTGCAGGTTCAAAAGAAATGGATTGTTGATAGTGGCTGCTCTAAGCATATGACTGGAAAAATCAGCCATTTCAACAAATTTGTGAAAAAGAAAGGAGGATCGGTAACCTTCGGGGAAAACAAAAAGGGTAAGGTTATATGTGAGGGTGATGTAGGCAATGAATTATGTATTAAAAATGTATTGCTTGTTGATGGCCTACATCACAATTTAATTAGTGTTAGCCAATTATGTGATAATGGTTATCTTGTGTTATTTACTGCTTTAGAATGCTTGCTTCTAGATTCCCTCTCCTACAATGTTATATATAAGGGAACTAGAAATGGTAATCTCTATGTTATTGTTCTCGATGCTCTTAAGACCATACTAAATAGATGCTTAGTTGTGGATAAAAACGATCTTTTTCTTTGGCATCGTCATTTGGGTCATGTGAATTTGCATCAAATGAAGAAATTGAACAAAAAGGACTTGGTTCGAGGACTTCCTAAATTGGATTTTGATAAGGAAGAGGAATGCCAACCTTGCACACAAGGGAAACAAACCAAATCCTCCTTCAAATCCAAAGGAGTCATGAGTACCAAGAGAGTTCTTGAGCTTCTTCATATTGATCTATTCGGACCAATGAGAACACAAACGCTTCGTGGTTCCAAGTATTGTCTTGTTATTGTCGACGATTTCTCTAGATATACTTGGACTTTCTTTCTCATTTCTAAAAGAGATACACTTGATGTTTTCTCGAGCTTTTGTAAACGAGTTGAAAATGAAGCTTCTTGCCATGTTGTTTCTATCCGTAGTGATCATGGGGGAGAGTTTGAAAATGATCTTTTTGAACGTTTTTTGTGAAAATTTGGGTTATTCGCACAATTTCTCTTCTCCTCGCACACCTCAACAAAATGGAGTTGTTGAGAGGAAGAATAGGTCGCTACAAGAGATGGCTAGGACCATGCTTCTTGAGTTTGACACTCCTAAGAAGTTTTGGGCTGAAGTCGTTAGCACATCATGTTTTGTGCAAAACTGAGTTTTCACACATCCGACTTTCAAGAAAACCCCTTATGAACTATGGCGTGGTAGGAAGCCGTCTATTGATTTCTTTCATGTTTTCAGATGTCCTTGTTTTGTTTTAAACACGAAGGATTCTCTCGACAAGTTTGATCCGAAATCTTATAAGGCTTTCTTCCTAGGCTATAGAACTACTAACAAGGCATATAGAGTATTTAACATTGAACTATCTAAAATTGAGGAATCTATTAATGTTAAATTTATTGAAACTAACCATGTTGTTGGCAAGCATATTGGTGATGATGATGTTGCAGATGAAATAATTCCTATCTTAAAAGATCTCAACATCAAAGACAAAGGCAAGCAGGTTGTAGAAGAAGAAAAAGAAGAAGAAAAGAAGGATCCCACTCCCCGCTTTGCAAAGAATCACCCCAAGGAGTTGATCATTGGCAATCCATTTGAGAGAGTGAGGACACGAGCTGCTCACAACAAAGAACAAGCAGATAGTGCCTTCATCTCCCAACTAGAGCCAAAGAACATCAAAGAGGCCCTTGGTGATGATGAGTGGATCCTTGCCATGCAAGAAGAGCTTGAGCAATTTGAGAAGAATCGTGTGTGGACTCTAGTGCCAAGACCAAGTGATAGAAAGATCATTGGCACCAAATGGGTCTACCGCAACAAGCTTGATGAGCAAGGAAAAGTGGTAAGGAACAAAGCAAGGTTAGTAGCACAAGGTTACAACCAACAGGAAGGTATTGATTTTGATGAAACGTATGCTCCTATTGCTAGATTAGAATCTATCTGTATGCTACTTGCCTTTGCTAGTTATAAAAATTTCTTGCTTTATCAAATGGATGTTAAAAGTGCATTTTTGAATGGTACAATCGAGGAGGAAGTTTTTGTTGCTCAACCTCCGAGCTTTGAAAATGACAAATTACCCAATCATGTTTATTTGTTGCAAAAAGCTCTCTATGGACTCAAACAAGCACCTCGAGATTGGTATGAAAAATTAAAGAACTTTTTGTTAGATAATGGGTATGTCATGGGCAAAGTTGATTCTACCTTGTTTTTAAAACACACCTCTAACCATTTTCTTATCATCCAAATATATGTTGATGATATCATTTTTGGCGGGACTGATCTTGATCTTTGCAAGGAGTTTAGTTCTCTTATGCAGAGTGAATTTGAAATGAGCATGATGGGTGAGTTGACCTTCTTCCTCGGCTTTCAAATCAAGCAAACAAAGGAAGGAAACTTCATCAACCAAGGCAAATACACAACTGAACTACTCAAGCACTTTGGGATGGAGAACATGAAGCCGATGGATACACCCATGTCAAACACCGCCAAACTTGACAAAGATGAAGAAGGTGAAAAGGTAGATAAGAAGATCTATAGAGGTATGATAGGAAGTTTACTTTATTTAACTGCCTCTAGACCTGACATTATGTTTAGTGTTGGCTTGTGTGCTCGCTTTCAATCTTGCCCTAAGCAGTCACATCTCACTGATGTTAAGAGAATTTTGCGGTACTTAGCCAAAACTCAAAATTTTGGTCTATGGTATCCTAAATCAAGGGATTTTACTCTTACGGCATATAGTGATGCGGATTATGCAGAGTGTTTGATTGATAGAAAGTGTACAAGTGGCACTTGCTTCCTTCTAGGACCATGCTTAGTGTCTTGGTTCTCCAAGAAACAAAGCACAGTGGCATTATCAACTACCGAAGCTGAATACATCGCAGCCGGGAGTTGTTGTGCACAGGTTCTATGGATGAAGCAAATGCTCCAAGACTTTAACATATTTTTTGATGCTTCTCCTATCTATTGTGACAATACTAGTGCAATTAACCTCTCTTATAATCCTATATTGCATAGTAGAGCTAAGCATATAGAGGTTCGCCATCATTTTCTTTGTGACCACATTGCCAAGAAAGATATCTATATCACACATGTGGACACGAAAAATCAGTTGGTAGACATTTTTATAAAACCTCTAGCTAGAGTTCAATTTAATTTTATTCGATCTAAACTGCTCATTGTTGATTTAAATGATATTGCTATGTGATCTAGCTAGTGGTCTCTCTCCTATATGCTTGCTCATGTCAATCTTGACCTTATGTTGTCTATACATGCTTGTTTCTGCTTAAATTGTCTACCAACATGCTTAGTTTTATGCTTGTTTTTGGGTTTTATCGAATTTCACGTTTTATCGCTAAATAGTGTCCAATGATGAGCTAAATGTGCCTAGGTATGTTTATTATGCATAATAGAATAGAAAAATAATTTTAATAGGCATGTATGTGGCTAGAATCTAAGATTTAGACTACTAGGTCAGGTTGACCTTCGGTCGAGTTTCACCCCAGAAAACTCGACCGATCAGGAGTCGAGAGGTGTTCTTCAGTGGACCGTTCGGTCGAGTTGTACACCCTCAGAACTCGACCGATCGACGGGCTGCGCCAACTTAAAAGTTAGGATCGGCCGACTATTTTCCCTTGCAACTAGAAAATAGCCGACCGATTCCTCTTCTCCTGGCCCGTGCTCTCCACCCTAGCCCTAACCCTTCCCCGTTCCTAACCCTAGGGTGCCTTGGTATCTTGTTCCTGACCTCCTCGGGCGTCGGTTGTGTGTTCTTGTTGGGTTTTGAGGTTCGTTTTGCTTGTGTGTGCATTTTCTCCTCTTGCTTTTGCTTCCATGGCTTTCCACAGGAGAAAACGGCCCGCCCCTAGCAATGCCCCAGCTTCTTCCTTGACCCAACGGTTGATTCCTTTTGATAACACTACGTTTGTATCTCTTGAGGCGGTAAATAGGTATAAGGATCTTCTTCCTCGATCTCCTTTTCCTTTTCGCCCCCTAGTTGGTGCAACCCGTTTTCAAAACTATATCAACTCCATCGTGAAGCTTCTTGCCAAACACAACCTTTCCGCCCTGGCGATCGAAAGTGACTGCTTCAATAATCAGTTGTCTAGTACAAAAGCAGTTCACGAGTTCTACGCCAATCTGCGTTGGAACTACGATTCGCTTGTTCCCCCGCCAAATACCAAAGTAGTCCTAACATCGATGATCGCCGGTCATCGGTTTCAACTCTCCGAGGAGACTTTCAATCTCTATCTTGCCGGAGACAAAGAAACCACTACTTGGCGCCGGGGCTATGATGAGTATTTTGATCTTTTAGACCCGGAAGGTTTTTACAAACATCATGAATTGACTTTACCGGATATTCATCGGTTTTTGAAAAAACCTGACGTGGCCTATAAGAAGCATTCCACCCTACCCTCCTCCTCCCTTGACCTCCAGAAGCGCATCTTAGCCCTTGTGATTAACTGCAATATCCATCCAAAGCGTAATCAAACAGACATTGCGGAAAACACAGCGGTTCTGATGTTTTGTTTGTTGAACAATATAGGTGTCAAGTGGGCTCGTTACATTCTACATCATATGACCTACTTTCATAAAGGCAAGAACACCAAGGGCACCACCCCCCTACCCAGCCTTGATTTGTGGTCTCTTCCAGTTCGCCACTGAAAAATCACTCTTTTCTGACTTCCATTACCCGGTTGCTAGAAAGGGAGTGTGCATTAGTGAAACCACTCTTCTGAAGGCTGTACCTACCCCTTCCCCTGCCCCTGGTGCTTCTGGATCTGCCTCAGCCTCAGCCTCTGCTTCGGGTGCCCCTCCTACCTCCACCCAGGCTCCACCCCCGCAACCACATCCCCGCCCTAGTTGTGCGTCGTTCAGAGCATCAAATGAAACCCTTCTTGGATACATGATGCATGAACAGGCGTACAATCGCCAGGTCCAGGATCACCTCCATCAGGATTTGTGTTCGAGCATTTCTACCATGAACCTGTCATGTGCTTCACCCTACCCAGTCTATCGGCCATACCCGGGTAGTGCTTATGCCTCCTATGCATATGAGCAGTACTTCCCTGCTCTACCACCATATGCTGCTGAGCCTTCCGCTGCTGCTCCACCTCAGTATCCCTCTGGTAGCTCCACTCCTGCATATCTTCCGCTACCTGCTAGTCCCCTGGCCACTTTTCTCACTTCCTTGGGGGACTCTTCTCCGTCCTTCCCGCAGGCCAAGGAGCTTCTTGCTCTTGGTATGTCGTGGGCCGAGCAGAATGCCCGTTGGCCTGGTCGCTCTTTTGCTCCTGATAACGAGGAGATGCCTGACCAGGCTGAGGATGCCGATGAGGATGTTGATGCTGCTGATGGTGATGGTGAGGATGCTTCTGACAAGGATGGTGATGATGGTGCTGGTTCTGCTGCTGGCACAGCTGTCCCGCCTTCGGATGGCGATGAGGACTACAACCCTGGAGATGACGAGGACGTAGTTGATCTAGATAGCTTAGATGTCTAGGAGGTTTCTTAGCTTATAGTCTACCATGTCTATTTTATATATCTTTCTAGAATCTTTTGTATAAGCAACATCCTGGCACATTATTCTGAGCTGTACTATTTTCTTATTGTCTATTTTCTCACTTTTATGGTTGTAGTTGCTGCTTATGAGAACATATTTCTAAGTTGGAATATCATTGCAATGCACTTTGGCTATTTACTCTGTGTTCTCTTATTCTTGGTGCTTGTTGAACTATATTTTGATTCTGACTTGGCTTGTATGTTCTCCTTCATGGTTGTATGATATATGCTTTTACATTGCTCATTACTTTGCATATATGTGTGGTTGAGTCTTGGAGAAGATCTAGTTTTTTCTCTTCTACCCCCCTACCTTTTTGATAATGTCAAAAGGGGGAGAAATACCTCATGGTTTGAGACTCAATCATATTGTTTCTTGTAATTATACTATTGCTTTCTTGCCTAAGTGATCCTTTTCTTGTTAATTTGTTGATTGATCATATGACATGTAAAGGATTACATATCACATGGATATTGGTTTTTGCTATGTATAGAAAACCTAAAATGTAGGTGAGAGGAAGCATAGAGTGAGGGGGAGCAATTCCAATTGTCCTTATCATGAATCCCCCTAATTAACAAGGCAAAGGTATAACTTTCTTATCCTTTTCAATATGTTTGAGGAATGGTTTGTCATTGTCAAAAAGGGGGAGAATGTTGACCTAGAGGTTGTACATTACCTATATTTTGATAATGAATTAACCATTCCATTCATATGTATCTAACATGTGCATTAAAGATTGTTTGCAGACATTAGGTACATGAAAAGGATCACATATACAAGCCCTAGAATGGGCCAAGTGCAAGCCAAAATGGCTACAAGTGTGTAATTTAGGATTTCCATGTAAATCACCTTAGAACAGAAATGTAATCACTTGTAACGATGAATATGCTTGTAACTTAGAAGAGAAAAATGTTTGGGAAAAAATTCACCAAGTGCTAATCACTTTTATTGCAAATTAGAAAATCCATTTCAGGAACTTGGTCGGTCGAGTTTCCCACCCTGAAACTCGACCGATCATCCTGAGTCAATTTTCTGAAGATTGCAATCGGTCGAGTTGTGCACTCACAAAACTCGACCGATTGGGTAGTAGGCCATTTCCAGTTGAAATGGTCGGTCGCGTTTCCTCAGGACAAACTCGACCGATCATTTGACAATCAGATTGCCTGCTACTTGATCGGTCGAGTTACACCCATTGATACTCGACCGAATGTACTGTACGGAATTTGCAGAAAAAGTAATATGACCGTTAGTGAATTGTTTTGGGCAAAAATATAAACGTTTTCTTGAAGGAAAAGTGATCACTTTTGCACCCAAGTGTCCCACAACATAAAGGGCCACCCTCAACTATAAATAGAACCCTTTGGACTTCATTACAAGCTACTCTTCCATTGCAAACTTGGTTCTAGCTTAGTTGAGAGTGTTCCAAGCCCTTGAGCCCCTTTCTCTCTCTACCTTCAAGACAATTTCGTGAGTGAGATAGGTCCCTGTGTATGAGAGCTATCCTTTGTGCTATGTAAAGCTCTCCTTTCTTTCTTCCCACCTCCAAATCAAATAGAAGATTGATTGAAGCTACTTCTCCGAGTGAAAGAGGAGTTGCTGCTGTTCTTCTCCGAGTGAAGGGGAAGATGTGTTGCTGATCTTCAAGAGTGAAGATTGATCATTGCTCCAGCTCCCTTGGTGAAGGGAAAACGTGGGCAAGCTCTCCAAGTGAAGGAGAGGTGCAAGGCAAGCTCAAGTAAGATAGGTAATTCCTACAAGGCTGAAGACAAAGGTGAGATTGGGTAAGTCCTTTGTAGAAGGCCGAAGAATCTCGCTTTGTGGCTCTATTCACCCCCCCCCCTCTAGAGCCCATCGATCCAACATATGGGACCTCCTACGACTGAGTTGGAGTGGAAGAGGATGTGACATTGAAGTGTAAAGTGTGATGCATACTCCCTTTAGACCTCACTAGTGTAGCTACCTCTTCCATTTCCATCTCCTCCTCAACATTTTCGGCGTGCTCGTTGACATTCTCACCCATATCATCATTCAGACAGTGAAGGTGGTTGAGATCTATAAGGTTGAAGAAAGAGTCAAATAGAGGTCACTTAGTTATCTTTGAGAGATTATAAGCGTGTCATCCATGCTTGGCAAAGAGATTCACATTGTAGAAGTGTTTGAAATCTAGGTTCCCATTGACTTGACTGGATGGAGGTGGGATATGTTGAGGTTCAAGTACATGATGATGTAGATGATGAGACCACCAAAATGTATATGCCGCTTCTTGTTTTTGCTCTTGGAAACCTAATAAGCATCCCCTATGAATAATGTGCCTAGGTAGACCCATTCACTTCCTTGTGATAGAAGTGCCCATAACACATATAGATCGATATCCTGGACCTTCCCTTGGCCTTGTGTAATCTGGAGAACACCATGCTCATTAGTATTTGATGAAAATGGAGGGAAAAGGGGTGCTTGATGCTGGTGATGATGGAATGATTCCAACTAATCCTAGCAATGACCAATTTGTAAGTCACATGGTGCCATGTTGTGGAATGATCAACATCTTCAGGGTTGTAGTGCATGCCTTGACTAGCCCACCCAAAAAGGCATTGAATGTCAGCAATGAGAGCTTGTGGTTGGTGTTGTAGAACTAGAACTTGCCACATACAACATCCCATTTGCTATACTTTGTGTGACATGTAAGGAAGCACACCTTGAGAGAATCAAGAAACTCAAGGGTGATCTCCACATAAGTTGGCCAACCATTCAGGAATGTGATTTATGATCATACCTTGAAGCCCAAGCTACTTAATGAACATTGATTGACCAGAGTGTGTGGATTTAAGATTGTGTTTCTAGATATCAGTGTATAGTTTCTTTTTCACATTGCTCCTAATACCAAGGCATGGCTTAGGAATGGGTAAGAAGCAACCACCTTGGACGAGGCTCATTCTTGGTGGGGTGTTTTCTCTTCATAGAGAACATGGAGATGAAGAGTGAGATCTTGGTGTAGTAATTCATCTTTGGAGAAGTGCTCCATGATTCTTGTGGAGAGGTTCTTGAGGAATATATGCTTAAGTTGTGAAGAAACCAAATGAATCCCCCTCTTTATATAAAATAGAAGCCACTCATCAGTGCCACCAACTTGGAAATTGATGGTACTAACATGGAAACATGTCAGCATCCTCTCAATATCCACCATGGATACTGTGGGCTCCAATTCATAGAAGGTACAAACACACAAATAGCCAAGTTTTTGTGGTACAAACATAAGTCAGTAGTATCGACTCTAGGGTATCCACAAATCAACATGGAACACCATGCTACAAACATGCCATGTCCATTGCATGTGGGTCCATGGATACTTCCTCATCTGATTAACGGTTGTATCGACTGTCCTTTCGGTGCAACCAACATTCCCATGTGATTTCCTACAAGGATTATAGATTATCCAATAAAAATATGGTTGGTGGTACCGACCTGAGGGTTAGTGCCACTGATTTGTACTTGTACAATTAGGAAATATATGAACCCTCTTGGTTTCACCTACCATGGATCAATGCCAATGACATTTACCTATGAAGGTATGTATGAAACACTCATAAGAAAAATAATTCAAGTCAGAGGTACTAATATCAGGGTCGGTGCAACCAAAACATTCCTGTAAAAAAATCCCAAATTGTCATGTTCAGTTTGAGCCACCGACTTTGTATTTGGTGGCACATAGATCTCTGCAAAAACTTGCAATCTAATAGAATTGATAAGATTTTTGTTTGTATCAGTGGGTATGTTTATTCCACCAAAATTTACCTATATAATTCATTAAAACATGGTATCCCCTCAGAAGTGAGTCAGTGCCACTGACACAGAAGTGGGTGTTACCAACTTTTGACACCAAAATCCATAGTATTATCTAGACATGTGGTTGGTGCCACCGAATTTGTGGTCAATGTCACCTACTTTTTGGTCGGTGCTATTGACATTTCTATGTGCCTGCACATATAACACACTCATCAACCATCTTCTACCATGCACCAAAACTGAAAAACGTAGTTCATAATGTTACTACAAATCTTAACCTAATGAAATAAAAACAAAACATGTGCATTTCTTCCCACCAAGCCTTCTTGTTTAATGTCGTACGCTCGACTTGGCATAAAAAAGTCAAGAAAGGTTAAAGTGCTAAGCTCTTCATGCTCACACACAATTTCACCTCCAAAGTAATGTTTCGATCTGTGCATGCTGGTATAAAAACTTGTGAGCCATATCTCCTCTCTAGTGCTCCATGTGGATATGCCTTGAATGTAGTGTATGGACTACTCTAGCTATATCTCACTTTCCCTAGGTGCAACTTCATCCTTGAGTTAAAAAGCAACACTTCTTGCCCTGAGTGGAATGTCCTATGAAGGATGTGCCTATCATGGATATACTTTGTACGTTCTTTGTACAACCTTTCATTCTCATAGATATCTAGCCTAATCTAATCTAGCTCATAAAATTCTACTTATGCACTTGCAATAGATAGATCAAAATCTAACTTATAAAGTGATGACAAGTCCCTATATTCTAATTCAGCTGAAAACAGACAAGCCCTACCATAGGCTAGTCTATAGGTTGTAGTACCAATGTGTGATACCCATCATCACACAAAGCTAAATTTCTCAAAACAAAGAGAAAAACTAACACAAATAATCTATGTTACCAAAAAACACGGTAAATTAAAACCAATCACATCACAACATCTCAAGCTGAAACACATCACATTGAAGTCTATATGTATTACATAACCTGTCATACAGAGGTAGACATCATTGATCAATGGCCATCATGCCACAAACCTATTACACATAACAACCTATTCACATATACAAGCCATTACTGTACAACCATGGCCTATTGCCAAAACCTCATATTGATATACAAAGTTTACAAAACACCCCCGTGGACCTGAGAGTATAGGGGCCACACATAGGACTCCACTACAAAACACTAGTAGCATATCCAACCTTCAACAGCTAGTGCTCCTCTTATTTCTCAACCTCAACCGCATGATCTCTACCTCGCCGTGCTCGACCACCTAAAAGATGTGGAAACTCACATGGTGAGAACAAATATCCCAGTGAGAGATATAACTCTCTTCCAACAACTATTATAAGCACATATAAACTAAGTAGGAAGATAACAATATCATCAGGATGAGTAGATTTGACTAAATGATATAAACACAATAGTTAACATAGGTTAAGAAAATTAGGCATATACAACTGAGCAGTAGAACATCTTATAACTTTAGAAGGAATATGAAGAACATGTATAACGATTAATTTCTCTTACCTCATTATAATTCAAGAAATCAGTACAAGAGACAAGGCATGGGGTCAATAAATGTGAGTCATATTTTTGACCCTAAGCAAATATACTGCATAGTTGTATTACATCTTTAATTATCCCTAAGGATTTGAGTCGTACCACCCAAATCCAATTGAACACTACTAAGTTAAGATTAATGCCATACAAGATCAATGGAAGAGACAGAATCCATGATCTCACCACTCAACTCCCGGTCAGTATGAGAGACAATGTAGAGACATAAAAGTCAACTGCCAGCAGCGATTTATAGTCAAGATGAAAAGAAAACAACAAGTCCGACCGTGGCGCATGTCATGATGCTAGAGAACAACTCGTGCATGTCCATTCGATAAGAGGCATCCTACAGTTACACAACTACCTTTCACAAATCACAAATGAAAGAACAGCTCATGCATGTCCGTATCAAACTAAGGGCTAGGTATGATCCCAAACATCCTCCCTAAACACCTAGAATCAGGATGACAAGCACCATGCATACTCAATAGTATGCGCTTCAAGTTTCCCTTACGAATACCCATTTCACCACTCAGAAAGTTCTGACACTAGAATGGATCTATGGCACATGGCATCTACATGATTAGTGTGTCAATTGATTAGTTATGCCAATCAGGTGTCTTTTAGCATTAATCAAGTTACAACATACAAACCCTAAACAAACTCTACGAAGATAAGGGTGTGTTACAACTCCTGAAGACATAAAACATATGAGGTATACACCTAGCACATCATCAATTAATACCACTACTAGACAAGGCCACCAACATTATCACATCACTAGGGAATAGAAATCCCACATCACATCACTAGAGGATATCACCTCACACTGGGCATTGAGCCTCCACTAGGTCATAAGACCCATATCACATCATCACTTATTTCATCATTCCTAATAAAGGCTCATAATCATCACCCTATGTCACATCAATCACACCATATCATTTACTAGCTATGTTATTCATTCCACCTATAAGGTTAGGATTACACAGTAGGAGAGAGAGAAAACATAATTCCATGCTATCTATTCAAGAAATCTCTGCAAATACATCATACATTTTGAGAATTAGGATTATGGTTTCTCATATAGTCGATTATGGTTTCCAAATAAATACTAGTCATGAAACACAAGATATACTATCTACCACTTTCTTGGAGTACTTAGGGTAAAGCATCACCATCAACATTATTAGTCAATCATGCCAAGCAACACTATGTTTGAGCATAAAAGAAAACTAGCATAGCGATCAATCTTCATAACACATGTATAGATTCCATTTACTAAAAATACCTTGTTGCGGCCAACTAGGATAACACCTTGTTGCGACCACAAAAAACACATCTATTAGGTGTAGTGACCATCACAAAAAGCATGGCACTTCGACCAAAACTAGGAACAACATGGGTAGCAACAAAGCAAAGCACAAAGGGTGTCGACAACAAGAAAAGCACATGTATTGACCAATCATTAGGGTTATGGTTTTTTGCGGTCAAACCAACCAAAGGTAAAGTGTTTCGACTACAACAAGGATGGGTAACGACCCAAATCCTAAGCAACCATGATGACCGAAGGAGAAAACTAGGGTAGCAACCAAAACCAACCAAAGCAAGTGTAGCAACCTCCCAACTTGGTGTACCAGACGCAACATCGAGAATACACCATTGGATGACACAAGCCACATGTGACGACCATCCTCTTGGTCAAGATAGCGATCAAAACATGTACAACCAAGGTGTATTGGCCAAGGACAAAAACATAAACATATGTCAACCAAAACATATGTGTAACACCAAGAAGATTGGCCATCACCAAGACAAAACTCATGAAAGCATGAACATCAACCCTAGATCGATCACCATCATGATCAACAAGGGAAAACTAAACTAAGAGAGAGAAAGTCAAGCCTCAAACTCATGAAAAACCTAAACAAAACCTCATCCAAAAACATGATGTCCAAACCATAACTCAAGATGGTGAGCCATCAACTAAGATGCATGTAAGAACAACATCTCCATCACTTAGAGAATCAAGTGTATGAAATTAGGGTTTAGGAAAGAGAGTAATTCGTATAAGAATACCTCAAAATTATAAACCCTAGATCATGATAACATCACCTAACATCTTGGTATCACATTTTAGGTATAGAACACTAACATGCAAGCAAGTTAGTGGTGTAATAATAGAAGAAGGGAAAGTTATATAACCCGCCTTAGATTGAAGATCAAGCTCCAAAGACACAAGCTCCAAGAAGAGGGAAAGAAGCTCCAACTTGGAACAAATCCATGAGCACAAGGTCACCTCAAAAGAGAAGAACACACCAAGGTCAAAAGATAGCTCAAGGTGAAGAAAACTCAACCCTAGGTTGAATAAGAGAGAAGAAAGAGGAGAGCTTCTTCTCACATAGGTACCACCATGGTCAATCCATAGTCTCTGACCTTAGTGAAGAGAAGATCATCAAAGAATAGACACCATGGTTGAACCATGGTCTCACGGCCAAGAGAAAGAAGGAAGAAGGAGATAGGGTTTCGAAGGAAAAATGAGATCAAAGGTGTAGAACCACTTACCAAGAAGGAATATCAGCAAGAATTACCACTAAGAAGATGATCAAGCTCAAGATCACCACATGCAAGGATGATCGACCACCAAAGCTCCAAGATCAGCCTTCTCTAGGTCCACCAAGCTCCAAGGCCGAACACAAGGAAAAGAGAGTAATAAAAGAGATATAAAATGATTGCTTGCATGAGGAGGATAGATCTTATATACACAAGGTTATGAGGAAGGTAAAGATATGAGGTGTCAAGAAGTTAGAGCATCAAAAGGACACTTGTCCCACCAAGGATCGACCATGCATGCACACATGAAAAAGAAACATTAAAACCAAAGTGGTGTAGTGACCACTTGGTCCAACTCATCTAGGTCAAAGAACAACACATGGTAGTAGTCACAACACACCTTAGAACCCTAGTATCAACCGCAATAAAAGCAAACCAAGAGTGTTGCGGTTGCAACACTTCAACAAGGCAAAAACCCAAGCAACCAAACCAAAGGTTAAAGCACCAAGGTCAAAGCAAACCAACCAATCATGGTGTAGCGGTCGAAGCACTTCCAAACCACATCATCAAGGTCACAACACTAGTCGCTACACTCAAGGACACACATGGTCAACATCACCAACCATGCAACTCAAGCAAACCCTAAACGATACACATGATGCCACCTCATCATCCATGGTCCGATAAGGAACCCCATAGGACCATATTCTTTCTTATGGTGCTATCGCACAAGAAGCACAACCTACATGTGACAAATTGCAAGATTAACCCTCATCATGGATAAATTGTAACTTTGTCCAAAATAAGCATAACTAGCTCAAACATTATCCAAATAGGACCAAACTGAAAACACAGACATGTCACATGTCATTAAGGTGAATCACAAGAGATCAGATTAAGGTTCAAGTATCATATTAAGCAAAGCAACACAATCAAGCACTAAGCTAGATTAGGTGCCTTACATAATGGGGGTCTTATGAGTAGTTCTATATGCCAACATGGAATCATCGAGACACATACTCCAATTGGTGCAAGTCCTAGATACAATCTTTTGTATAATCATTTTCACTCCCCTATCGGTGTTGTCAACTTGACCCCAAGTCTGGGGATGGTAAGGTGTGCCTATAGGGTGTGAGACCCCATAAATCTTCAAAAAGCACCGAATTGGTAATTTGTGAAGTGCAAACCCTCATCATTTGTTATCATTCATGGTACTCCTAATATGGAAAGATTTATACTTAACAGACCTGCAAACAACTTACACATTCTAATTCTGGATAGGAATTGCTTCCACCCACATTGAAACATAATCAACGAGTAGAAGGATATATATATTAGAATTTGAAGGCACAATTGGCCCCATAAGTCACTCCCCAATAGATAAAAAACTTCAACTTTTTGAAAAATGGTGAGTGGCATTTCATGTCTTTTTGGATATATTGCCAGTTCATTGACATACATGACACCTTTTCACACCATTATAAATATCCATGAATAAGGACAACCAATACATCTCTCTCACTAAATTTTTTTAAACTATTCTAGAACTTGCATGGTGCCGCTTAGTGGGTAATGAATGATAATGGGCGAAATGATCTTCACCTCCCACTCAGGAACACATCATTGTAAGATGCCATTCCAACATTGTTTTAATGAAACACGGTCAATCCCAAATGAAATATCACTATGAACAAAAGAATTCCATCCTCTCTTGATAATTCTATCACCTGGCATCACCCCACTTGCTAGATAGTTCACAATATTAGCAAACCACATGTCTCTATCCTTAACAGTCATTAATTGCTCATCCAGAAAGTGCTCTTGAATGGGTACCTCTAGACCAGTCTCATCCACTCTCTCCAGATGAGAGCGGTGATTTTCCACAACATTTCTATTCTAGCCTTATCCCTAACTTCTATGTCAAATTCTTATAAAAACAAGATCCAAAGAATCAATCTGTGTTTGGCTTCCTTTTCTACAACAAATATTTTATTATAGTGTGGCATGCCCAAACAATTACTTTAACCCCAATCAAATTGTTCCAAAATTTATCAAAAGTAAATAAAATGACTAAAATATCTTTTCAATGGTAGCATCATTCAATTGGACAACATCCAGTGTGTGAGAAGTTTAGTAGATAACTGATAAAGCACACTCTTTCCAGTGTCTAAAAAGAAATCCTACCACAGGATCTGAAGCATCACACACGAGATCAAGTGGTTGGTTCCAATAAGGAACCAGTACCGTTGGTGTTGGAATTGGCCATTCTTTTATCATACTATACACATGTAAAAAATGGTCATTAGAGTCAAATTCCACATCTTTTTGAAGACTATCTAAAACTGGTTTTGTGCTCTTAGAGAAATCCTTTATGAATCACAATAAAATCATGCATGGTTAAGAATCTCTCACCACCTTCAATGATGATAGTGGAGGAATTTTGTACATGACTTCTATTTTCACCGAGTCTGCCTCCACGCCCTTGTCAGCCACCTAGTGTTCCAAAACAATGCCCTCATTAACCATCATATGACACCTTTCCCAGTTGAGGACTAAATGTATGTCTTGACATATTTGTAAGACCACGTCCAAGTTATCCAATCAATCTAAAAGTGACTCACCATATATTGAAAAATCATCCATAGTTTTTTTTAGTTAATGCTATAAAAAAACGGGGAGCATGAACATATGGGAAGTAGAAGATGTGTTACAAAAGCCAAAGGACATTATTAGATAGGTAAAAGTGCCATAATTACAAGTCAAATTTGAGATATGTTGATCCTTAGGCTTGATAGAAATTTGGTTGTAATCCAGATATCCATCAAGAAAACAAAAGTTAGAATGCATGACGAGTCATTCCAAAATCTGGTCAATGAATGGTACAAGAAAATGGTCCTTCAAGGTGGCGATGTTCAAACAAAAAAAATACACCCACACACCATCCAATCACCTAACTTGTGGAAACTATATATTCTATAACATTAGGAGTAACAATTATCACCCTTTCTTAGGTACTACATGTGTAGGGCTTACCCACTTGGAATAAGAAATAACATAAAAATTCCTAACAAAAACAATTTAATCATATCCTTTTTTATGACCTCAATCATGATAGGGCTAAGTCTTCTTTTAGGATACATCTTCATTGGGTTATGTGAGCACATGATCTTAAAGTAGTCTCTGACCATGACTGAGGAGCTGGTCCAGATCCAAACTTGAGAAATGTCACGAACAAAGTAGCAAAATGAGGAGAATACCTTTGTGAACTCATGTCAGAGTTGAAGGGACCAAAGAGTGGACCAGAAATGCAGTGGTTCCCTGGCTCGTTGGGAAATAACACCAAAAACAGGGGAAGGCGGAAGGCGTAGCTGAACTGGAGAGGAAACACTAGAAGGGAGCCATTTGAGTTCGAGAAATAATAGACGAGGTCTTGCGAGGCCAAATCTGAGGTTTCCAGGGATGTACAACCACTAAGGTGGCCTAGAGACAAGCACCGACAAGGCACTCAATTGGGATCTTTAGGACCCACAAACTCAGGCTTGACCAGGGAGAAAAAGTAAGTAAAAATGATCATTAGACAATGATGATGCTTACCATGATTATGATTTGACCAAGGTGGTTGGAGCTTGGAGAACCAAGCCTCCATTTTTGGAGAAGAAATGTGAGCAGGACTTGGAGTTCAGGGGTACGAGAGGGGAAATTGAAGGTGGAGGAGGGGAGAGTGAAGGTCGACAGTGGATTCACATCCCTAATTTAGGCACAATGAGACCTATAGTGGCCTCTACAACCTTCTCCCGGAGAGGGGTGAGAACCCTAATTTAGGTGTTTCACCCACAAATCATGAGAGAAAGCAATTAAAGGGTTGGTTGAATCAAGATAACATCTTAGATCGATTGGCAAAGAAAGATCAAAATAAGGTGGACGGCTGAGGGAGAGGGAGGTCGAGGAAGGAAAATGTCACTGTTGCATTCAAACGTGCGGATAAAGTGGAGGTAAAGGATGATCTTTAGATCTTCGGATCATGGAGGGAAAATATGTTGACAGTCAGATGCATGCAGAAAAAGGAAAAAAATCAAAAGTCTAATACACGATAGGGAAAAATGATCCAAAGTTCAGAAAAATTGATGCATTAATTAAATTTCACGATTAAAGACTAATAAAACCTATATTTAAACATTTGCTATTTAATTTGGAGGGTCAAACATGGTTCTAATGACTTAAAATTTGAACCATACAATAATTTTATTGTCTAAAACATTCCTAACCAATTAGATTTAGGATTCATACATGTTTGATCCATAATTTCTATAATGGAAATTAATCTTACTTATAATGCATTAAGGATAAGATAATTTGATAAATCCTTCCATTTGTGAATCCTTGAGTCAAAATTCAAGATAAACATTAATCACTCATTCAAGAGTCATACAACACCTATCTATTCCCTTTTTGAGTAATTTTGTTGAAGGAGAGAGAAAATAAAAGATATTAATGATTTTATTATCTTAAAAGATATCAAAGAAAAACAATACTTCTAATACAAGTCATTTAATTCTAAATTTCAAATCCCTTGTCTATTGACTTTCTCTTTCATTTCTTTTAAATTTCTTTGACAGAAAAACTAGAAGGAAAACCAATTACGATTATTGTTCAAATATTTGCAACGCATCATAAAAGGAGAAAGATATTTTTAGTCCCTTTTTATTTCTCCTAGCCTCATTAATTGAAAATTAATGATATTTCTATCATTTTTTGCATTATGACCTTCAAAGAATTCTATTTAGTAAAAAGCACATTAAAAGTTTAAGCTTATTCATCAAAATTTTGCAAAGTTATAAGATCAAAGTTTTGTCAGCCGCCAGATTGTGATCCAATCGTAGCCTCCATTTTCTTTTGGAAAAATCCTAATAATCTCATGGTTATAAAGATTTATAAAATTATTAGTTATTAAAAGCTATTCAAGTGAACCTGGCCTTGATATCATATGTAACAATCCCTCCCCTAAGGTCCCAAAAATTAAGGTCTATAGAGGAGAAGGGCATTATTCATATTTCCAAGATCCAATCCTCATGAATACACTAAAAATAACTAAAAAGTTATCCTTCAAGAAAAGAGAAAGGTTTCAACAAAGTTTGGGATCAATGATAGAGGTAAATACTAGGAATTGTAAGTGTAGCAATAAAATTTAATATATAATCCTCCTAGTTTATCCTAAGGTTCATTCTTTTCTTTGTTGGTTCAATCATAGTTTTACATCTAGATTTTGAGCTTAATCTAAAACTACAACAAATATGGGTCAATATATTGCTATATTGTGTACGTGGGTGCAACCAAAAAGACTCGATATAATGATAATAAAGTATATGATAGTAAAAGATTAAATATATTTTGCAATTAATGAACAAAAAAATTTCATGCATAATTATAAATCATAAATCAAATATCTCATATGGAATACTATAATTTACTCTACAATTTAACCTGAACTCATGCTCCAACGATGGACAATAAATTATGTTCCAATAATGGACTCTAAATTTTGTTCCAACAATAGAGCCTTATTTCTGTTGACTTCTATGGGAATACTAGCATTTATACCCTTATTTGATATTGATGTAAGATTAAAATATTATTTTGTTCTTTATGATACAAATTGGTTTCTAGATTGTGGAAGAATTAAAGTAGGCAATGCAATTTTTCCAGCATGATCAAACTTTCAAAAAATACCAGAATCAATAATCTAAATGTCTATTTTGAAGAGAAGGAGATATCCAAATTTAATCAAACCAATCAATACAAGTCTTATCTATAAGTTGTCGATTAACACTTAAAGTATTACTAATTCCTCTAAGAACCTTTTATATATTTTAGCAAGGGAATAGCCTTGGGGTTGGACCTTAGAATTTGCATCATTTAATTAGGACATTACTTTATAATAAATATTTAGAGGGGTTGTCAATTTTATCCAAGATAAACCTATCGACCTAGGTTTAGTATGTTGACATTAGATTCAATATGATCAAGAGTAGTAAGATTTGATATATGCTTATTAGGAGTCATTATATTTATCAAAGTCAGTCTCTCTCTTGATCACCATGCCCTCATCTACTGTCAAAAACCATGGAAGGGATAGACGTTCACTCAAATACCTGGCGAATGATGGCCCACCCCACCCGACGAGCGCTTACGTCATATGGGAATTCATGGCTAAAATCCTTATGGTTTTGAGGGGGGGGGTAGGAATAATAAGTATATGATTATATTCAAGATCTAGGAGTTATGTTAAAGATGATTATGTTATTTTCAATTAGAAAACCAACTAGAGAGGATGATATTTGAGATAAAACTAAAAAAGCAAAATGATATATGATAAAAGTATAGTTATGGTATTTTGTTTATTTTTCTCTTCAAAACTGACTACCTACTAGTTATATATGAACAAGTCTATCATAATCTAGGATTTGTATAAGATAAGACTATATTACAGAATCATAATGAGATTGACCTTTGTAGAGAAAGAGGATGGGATGTTAGGATGTGATATAAAGTTGCGAAGAACTACTACCACAAAAGCATCAATTAAATTAGGAAGGAGAGAGGGTGAAAAAATGCAAGCTTTAGGGCTTGCTCGGTGTTTAGACAAGTGTAGTAAAGACATACCAAGGTCTAGTAGTGACTAAGGAGTCCTAGCCTTGGCACCTCCAAGGATGGGGATGGACTTTGTTGTGTGTAACATGGAGATGGAGACAGAGCATGAGTGGACGAACCCTCCTACAAACCACCAATTCTTGTTAACTTTTAGTCAAAAGAAAGCTTCTTAGATTACAGATTTAACGATTCAATTTGTGTTTACTTTCAATTGTAATTGATAAGTCAAATCACAAGGTGATGTTTGGTTCATTTCCCCCTCTTTCCTTATTTGGATGGAGGTAGAAAAAATAAGAAGGACTTTAGATCAAGATCTTTGTATTTTTAGTCTAGCATTCCAAATCTATTGGGGGTGCCTTCATATGTATACTAAAGGTGAGGGGTCAAAGGAGAACCTTGTTTGGACATATCACGAGTCAAGAAAAGAATGTAATTTTAATATTGACTACTGGATTACACAAAAAGGTAAAATGCACTCATTCGTTCCCTGTTCATTTTCATAATGAGAGGAGGGTTGAACTTGTTTTGTCTTATTAATTAAATAAATCTAACAATTTATTCTAAAACATCAAGTTGACCAATTACTTCTTAACATGTTCATTTCTCATTTACAATTCATAAATGCTAACTAGATACTCCAAAGGAAATGAAATAAGAAATATGTTTTTCTCTAATATCAAGCTGACTCCGATATATAAAGGTTTAATGGAATATTTTATGCTCCTAAATCAAGAAATTTTTGTTCAAACACTTGCTATTTTTGAAAATGTATAACTTGCAATTTGTCCAGCCAAAAGCCACAAAATGTTTAAGTATGAGTTCCATGTCACAGACTATCAATTGTGAGCAAGTTTCATCCCTGTAAAGGCAATGCGTGATTGCCAAATTGATATCCATTCAAATATATATAATCCACATATTAAAACTATATATATGTATATATTTGTATGATTAGAAATTTTAAAAGCCACTTTATTATAGGATTGTCCTTTTACCTTCCATTCCTGTTATAATGAAAATGATATAGTTTGAATAGAAAAATTCAAGGCCTTTTGCTTGGTCCTCAAATTGCCATAGTTAAAAACTATATTAAAAGCCTCTAGGTTGAACATAAATTCATACCCATTTAAATACCTTTTAAGGATCACGAAGACATTAACTCGCCTATAAAATTATCATTGGTGATTATGTAAACAAATGAGAAACTGAATTTACAAATTGGCCTTTTGGATATTAAATGAAAATTCAATTTATGTTATTAATATACTTGTCATTGCAACACTATACAACCCCATCATAATATCTTATTTTTGAAATTATTTTTGGTACAAGATTTAAGAAATTTCTATGTTCTCACACTCCCTTCTCCCATTTTTCTGTTACCAAGCCAAATAAAAATGAATTTTGAATCTCTTTGACAACAAATTTTGATTACTTATGAAATCCTAAAGCCTGTAACAATGCCCATGATACCATATACAATTTCTAAAATCAAAAGTGTTCAGACAACTTGTCTGGTTACTTTTTTTGTGATATGTGAAGAAAAATGATATCAACAAAAGCAAACACATAAAATTCTTGACGAAAAAAATAGAAAGTATGTTTGACCATTCAAACCACTTCTTTTTAAAGACATGAAATCAATTATACAAATATGATCAATACTTATCAAAACTTATCAAAGGGCTTTATCATAGTAATCAAAATATCTCTATATGCATGTGATTATATTATTTTTTCTAACAAGTAATCTTTGAACGGTAATAAAAGTCAAACTCTCACTTATCCTTAATTATATCAATATAACCACAAAATAATTCAATATGACTTGATTTGCTCCTAAACGCCGACAAGTTGTTTCTAATCGCATCATTAGCAAATATTTCTCAATCCATCCATTCAAATTATCTTAACATTTTTTATAAACAATATTTACACAGTTCTATTAGTTATCCATCCAAGATAATTTTGTAAATTTAACTATGAAGTGTCGGGATATGACACTTGTAGTAGTATGCTAGTAAAAAATGGTAGAGATTTAGGTTGATAAGGCATCTTTCTCTTGAAATGGTTCAACGGCCCTAAAGTGACAAAGATCGAGATGCTTCAAAAGGTTAATTTGTTCATACACTGGATCAATTTAAACATAAGAAACTATCATATAATGAGTGTCCCCGACGACTTTAAACTAAAAATTCCTATTGAGTCCATTTTCTAAAATTATATCAAATTTAAAAAAATAATGATTTCCATTTTCATTTAAAGTTGTTCATTTTACAATTATATATTTTGTATCTATATTCCATGTTTTGCTTTTCCCCTAACCTTGATAATATATCCTCTTAGTTACTCCACTCACGAACCCACCTTTACAATACTTCATCAAAAGTTACAAGGGTCATTCTTATATGTCAATAATGGTACATGAATCTATGAATAAAAAGGTAAGCTTCGTACAATATCTTCTTAATTATGTCCACTCATTTCATGTGTCACCGGTTAATATTTATCATGAAATGAATAACCTAAGAGAGGAATATGTTCCTAACATTACCTTACTTCTGCAAGATAGTTTTGAAGATCTTGACTTCATATTATAGCTTGGTAAAAGACCCTTGCAAGCATTTGACATAGTATACAAATACAATTATTCTGATCTCCCTAATGGGTGTTTGATCCAATTTTTAGTTAAGAATCATACCCAAAGTCATCCATCAACCTTAGTTACTATATGCATATATTTTCTTTCACCCTATTCTTCTAGTTCTCTGTGTCTCTCAAAGAAACCCATGCATCAATTCCCATACACATTTGAATGCATAAGTACTAATGATAGATGACAAAGAGTGGCTCAAGTGGTCAAGCACAATGTTTCCTAACAAAGGGAAAAAGGTTTGAATCCCATTTGCCGCCTTGATTTACCACCCTCACGAGTGTTCATCCTTCACCACGGCATGGGAGAGGGAGAGATAATGTCTCTCTTACTCCCATAGATACTAGCGATGGGTTTCATTTCTTCTTAATTTATCCATTTTTCACTCAAATTTTTTATATCTACAAAAGACCATTATCAATTTCTGTATGGTCAAATGAGCCCATCATATCAAATGATATATGCTTATGGGCAATGCATATGAGCTCGTTGCTAATAGTAACCATGTATCGATATACATGTCCTAAAAATTTTAACTATCAAGAATTTGGAGTCATTGTGCTCGATAACAATAGGTTTCAATTCTTCTTATTTTATCCATTTTTTCACTCAAATTTTTTATATTTACAAAAGATCATTATCAGTTTGAGTATAGTCTAATGAGCCTATCATATCAAATGATATAGGCTTATGTGAAATGCATATGAACTCATTGCTAATAGTAAACATGCATATTCTCAATATACAGTCCTAAAAAGTTTAACTATCAAGAATTTGGAGCCACTATGCTCGATAACAATATTAAAAGGATGCACTTATTGTGGCTCGCCAACATTGATGATTCATTAAAGAAATCATTAGAAGAAAGTCATTACACATGATATGGACACTATGAAAAATATTACTTTTAGGAAACAAAGAGTTTGAATATGTTTATATATGAATCCCATAGGTTATTTCATTAATAACTTATTTTAACTGGAGGAAGTGGCAAAATAATAAAGGGTCAAGGATAACCGTGCAAAATTTCATTACAAGGGTTCTTTTTTAGAGTATGCCAAAAGTCCACTATTATAAATGCCATTCACCTAAAATCTTTTTGGAATAGGATGTACATCTTCACGCATCCTAGATGTTTTATTTATTTAAGAGTTTTTTTTAGGGTTATTGAAGAATTTAATATAACCCAAGTACATATTCAACATATAGGCACACATGCACGTTGAAGTGGAGAAGCCATGCCATACCGTTAGTACATTATTTTTAATCTCAAGATAAAAATTGATCATATATTGAAACATAAGTTATTTTATAGCTATAACATTTCAAACAATCCAACCAAACGAAAGCATGCCAAGACATATATGTAGAACAATACATTCCTATGATATTGTTGTACAAAAGTTGAAGAAAAAATGTGCAGAATATACAATTAACACATTTATAAAAATAATGAGGATCAAAGGATAAACTAAACCTCTAGTATCTAGGTGTTGTTATTGCAAAGAACTGCAGGAGGAAATCACCTTTTTTCGATGAGCCCCTTGGTGGGGTCATACTTGGAAAAATACAACCTTCTCCTAGGGTTACCGATGGACATGCAGACTTGTACTTTACCACTCATGGGACCACACTCATTAGCCCAAAGACGAAAGCAAGAATATGAATGATTGGTTCACGAACATCCTACTGAATGATATTTGGTGATTTATTTGGCGACCCAAATGCCCCCAAAAGTTTGAGGATAAGTGCCTCAATGTGGACAAGGAATGGAAGGAAATAATTTGTATCGTGAATTCCATCCAAAGATAGAAAAGCGTTCAAAAAGATGGACGACCGTGTTTCTACAACTTTTTAGCACAATAGGGTTTGAGTAGATGAGATGATGATAGGGCTGGTTAGATGGCATCCCTAGATTTTGCCAACCTCAAGCTCAACTTAGAAGTAGGTTGCAGAAGATTTCTTGATGGCAAACAAAAGAAGATGGACCGTGGGTGATACAAGGAGAGAGGAGGAATCTTTCAGCTTGTTATAATAGGACATGGTTAAACGCCCAAGGTTATGCACAAAAATGCGCACACGCATATGCGTTGAGGAACTTAGTATAAACATCTCCACAATGGATACGTGATGACCCTCTTTTTGTGAATATGGTGTGGGCTTCTATACCACACCCTGGAGAATCACTGCATACACGAAGAGATCGAAGGTTAAGCGAATAATGATGACATCCTTGGGCACCGCATACCAAAGCTAACAAAAGTAACCGCCACAAAGAATGAGAGTTGCGGTGCCTCAATGCAGGATCTTCACATATTTAATGAGGCCATTGAGTTACCGGTGCGCATATGTTTGCTTTACCGAATTCAACGCGATTAAGAAGAATGCTGAACTTGAGTTTAAATTGCACATTGGAGAACTGGCGCGTTTGGTTACTTGGATTAGATTGTATTTTGGATTCCAGTTCAGCAAATTTTATGTTTGGTTTGCGGGATTGGATAAATAGGGTAAATCCCAGAATTTTCAGATAGAATAGAAATCTCGCATTTTGGTCTCTATCAAAATTTTCCAGACGCCAAAATCCATCATGGACAAGATAGAAGATACGAAAAAAAATAAATTCCACACTTACAAAATCAAACAAACCATACATAAAATTTTACTTTAGAAGATTTTGAGAATACAATATTTCAGTAATACAAGATAGATAAAATATATGATTTCAGTAAATCTGGCTAACCAAACGTGCGCAAGAGTATATGTTTAGTTGAGATACGTGGTTGGGCGTGCAACAAACTCTGACAGCTAGGTTCTGCCAGGAAAAACAAAAGTACAGCCCTTCAGATTTGCTGTTCTTGGAATTTCACGGAGCAGGCTGTTCCGCATGGCATCGAATGCCACGTGGTTGTCAATATTGACCGTGACCTTTTGGATTGTAACTACTCCAAAAGATGTACGTAGATTATAATAGAAGCAGCGTGCTCCTGTTTATATTAGGAACAACAAATCTGCGCTCAAAGTACTGAGGATGGGAGCCGATTTTTGCGGAAACGAGCACAGCTAATCTGAATAAAGCAATAAAAAATAATATTTTTCTATTGGCCGAGGGAGAAAAGCCAGCTGTCACAATTGAGCATACCACATCAACGACACAAGCAGGAGGACGGGGTTCGACTATTCTGAAATGGAGATTGATATCCAGCACGGACTGTATATTCCAAACTGCTTGATTCGTAGCCTTTTTCCTCTCCGGGTAAAGTAAACTTAATATTTATGCTGCTGGATTAATAAGTGCAATCTATTACAGCTATATCCTTTAAAACAAACGTGCCCTAAGAGGACTTACGCTAATGGACAGAAAAAATATATCATATATCAATACACTCTATTGAGATACATAGGAGGACAATTTTCTTTCTATGGACGAACAGTTGTGTATAGTCTTCTCTTGACCCCTTTTCTTTTTGCTGAGAGGTTGAACCTTTCTACATCAGGTGATGCTTCCTTAATGTAATAAGTTTGCTTACTTCGTCTTATATGAGGAGGGCAGGATGAATATATCACCTCCTCGCTAAATATTTGTTAAAAAAAAAAGGACCACTCTCCTGGAAGACGACGGGAGACCGAGGAAGGAGTATTCTAGGGAAGTGTTGTGCACCCTCTAGAGTGTCTTGTTGATCTTTTGTTTAGTTCGTTACCGTGATAATCATGTGTCGCATGCATCCCGGCTGACCTGATTTCTTTCCAAACGAGACACGTACCCATGCCCTTTTGGCGTCGTACTTGGTAAAGGATAACGGGAAACCTTGGTCATCTGCTATGTATCAACCCATTCAGGCCAAAGAGATATTCTCGAAACGAATAAACTACGCTATCGGACATGTCAATCCCACTTAGATCCGATGTCAGATCCCTCATTTGGGTGATATCATGGGCATGCATGGTTTGAGCCAACCCTGAAAGTTGGCGTATCTTTTGTGGTGATAGTGTCCTTTGAATGGGTTTGAACGAGTCGTGTCATCATTAGTTAAGCACGAAAAAATATGATTTGCCACATGCTTAAGGATTCAACCCACGCTTGCACCTTGACACATCCTTAGAATATTCATTTGCCTATAAAGAATACCAGAATCCCACGCCAGTAGACAAGGACATCCATATCAACATGATGTATGCAGCGGCTTATGCAAGCGTATCCGGTCTGTGTCACTGGACCATATTATATGTTTATGTTTATCGGCATGTCACTGGCAGCAAGCAACCTTTCCCACCTTTTCTCGTTGTCGTGGTACGACCAAAAGGGTGTGCGATTTTGGGTATCCTTTTTGTACTTCAGGTTAATTTTCTTAAGAGATTTTGAAATACTACCAGATTAATTAACCAAGAGAACTATTATCATAGTAGAGCAGCGTTGGTTTGTGACCAAGTCCACTAATCAATGAGAGTTAAATACACCAAGAACGGCAGTTTTTTTAGCTTGAACCCGCCTCGTACACCAACCGCTACTTGTAGTGGTTTCAAGCTAAAACCGCTACATGATTAGTACGAGTGTGTCAATTTGTACTATGCTGGCACAGAACCACGTCAATTCAACTTTACATCAGACGACGGAAAAGAGATTGAGATAGTTCATTGGAAATGGGGAAGGATTTTAAGTATAGATGATTTAACAAAGTAGAAGATAGCATAATGCGGAAAGGAATCTAAGGTATAGTATGTAGTTATGATGAGTTTGTTTTCCCACATCTTTAAATGAGGTACATGACCACCCAATCAAGTCACGCAACCATCAGAAAAAGAGATAGGGTAAAACGACTAAAGACAAACACCAATGTCATTGTGTGCATATTGTGTACTTAGGATCACAATGGTCCATGGGTGATTGTTAGAAAGCCTTGAACATTTCCCTTGTTTGGAAACAAATTCAGATATCAAAATTAGGACTAGTCTAGCTTGGGGATGGGACAAGCATGGTTATGAAACAGACAAAAGGCTATTTGGAAACTCAATCCAATTCTGGTGAGAATCTGATGTGACATCCATGCCAGAATAGAGAAAATAATTAGACTACAATTTGAAATCCATGCTAGAGCATGATTCTACTGGGTTCAATATCTACACTTAGATGAGCTTACACCAGTGCATATCTTAATTTAAATCTAACTTTTGTTAAACACTTGAGCATGACATACAACAATCATGCCGAGGTAATTATTAATAAAAGACAAATGAAGTCCCAATTGTGTCTCGTTCCCAACATTCCACAGTAGACTTGCAAAATAAACATCTAACAAGGAACCGGCCATAGTTAAAGGAAACATCTAGAAAAGGAAATATAGTAAACCATACCAAGGATAATTTACCACAACCATATTTTCTTTAATTTCAAGTAAATTGTGGGCCAAGAGAAGTGTAAGGAAAATAACTATCTTTCAAGACCTCAAAATGAGGGTTTATAAGAGAATGTGGACTTTCTCTCTCCTCTAGTTATGTTTCACACTGTAGAGATACTCAACTATATTGAATAACCTCTCTCTATATCATTTGGATGGTTTTGAATCGCATTTTCTCATTTGATGAGTTGTGATTGATGAAATATCACTTTGGCAACATTTGTATAAAATTGAATGCATTCAATGTATATCTTAATGAAATTAAAATTATGAGACCAGTCAAAATCATCATCTTGACCTTATTCTTTTTGTATAAGAAGAAGAGGAAATTTATGAAATATGGATAAAAATATCACCTCAATTGGAGCTATGATTTGGAATTTATGATTTCCTAAGTTAAGTCAAGAAAACCAAATTTGAAATCCTTTTTAACCCCTTGCCATGTCGGCAATCCGAGTTGGGATTATGTCGGTCGATCCCAAGCCTTGGATTCACCAGTCATGGATCTATCCTAGATATAGTAGAGTGGTGCTCTCCAGCCAATGGTGTTACACACTACTCAATTGAGATTTTGAATAGATGCAACTCCGCGGACAAAAGCACACAGTGGATTCACTTTCAAATTTATAATGACTTAAAATCAAACAACCTACTTCTACAAGAATGCTAACCCACAAGCACACAAGGTCGTGTCGTAGTATATGTAAGGTGGCAAGTATAGGGTCGATCCACAAGGAGAAAAGGGGGCACTAGAGCTAGGTTAGTTTTTGGTGCTAGGTTCCTACTACGGAGTCTAGGGATGAAGGGTTTAAAGGTGATGTTTTAATTGATTACACTAAGTTGAGCACGAAAACAAGTAAAGAAAAGCAAGCAAGAACAAAACCTAAGTTAACCTAAATAGTTAATTCTAATGAGCAAGAAAAGATAAGATAAGGCAAGAAAAGGTCTACACTCCACTAAGCTAGCAAACATGGAAAAAGAGCAAGTAAAGACCTAAACTAGCAAGAACAAAGTAAGAACAGGGCAAGAATCTATCTAATCAAGAAAAGAGCTAATTAAGCAAATACTAGCAAAGCAAGATGGAAACTAGGGTTTTAAAGCAATTAAGGGAAACATGGGTTGTTTAGGGGATACACTTATCAATTAAGTCGGGGGTGACATATGAACAGTACAATTCCATTTAAATTATCCAAACCAAACAAGAGCTAGAGTCTAATGAATTAGCCTAAGCTACTAACTAGCCATGGATATGCTAGGTTGTATATAGGGGAACTAGTCCCTAACACTCCCTACTACCCTTGCAAGGCTCAATTGGGTTAGGGTGTAGGTGTGATTCAATTAGAGTCTAAACCAGCCTAGGTTTCTAGGTTAGATGATTTTAGGATGATTAGGGGCTAAGACTAGTAATGGGAGTGGAAGTGAGGTTATAGGTCTCCCATCACTCACATTCTAGCCTTGAGAAAGTTCCAAGCTAAGCACACCAAATTCATCTAAACTAGCTACTTAGATCTCTCAACTAGGGTTAGGAAGATTGACTAGGATGTAGGAGGATGGGTAGCTAGCTAGGGATCCAAGAACTGGACCTAGGAGCAAATCCTAAAATTCATACATATAATCAATTCCCCTAAATTCTTAGGTGATTTCAAGCACAAACCAACAAACAATTTATGAAGAGTGAGATAGAAATATAACATAATAATTAGCAAATGGAATCACAAAGTTTGCATATCATTTTCTCCCAACATGGTATCAAAGTAACATTTTACACCCAAACAGCTCACCCAAGGGGCCTAGCTACTCATAACAATGAAAAATACAAAAATAAAGGAGAAAGAGGTATAAGAAGCCATGGAGCTCGGTGTAGATGAAGAATTCCTCCACTTCATCTACTGTAGGGCATCCTCATCTCTCCTCCAAGGTGCAATGGCATGGGATGATGGTGGAAATGGGTGGAAATGAGAGGAAACTAGAGTTTTGGTGGTGAAAATAGTGAGAAGGAGTGTGGAATGGGTAATAGGTGAAAATGGGGAACTAAGAGGTGGTAGAAGGTAGCTAACCTTGTGCTAGAGCTGCCACCTAGGTATATATAGGTGTGAGGGAAGCACTAGGTCAAGTAGGGGTAGTATGGGAAATGCAGTGCAAAAGTAGCTAGGTTTTTATAGGTAGCACGGCAATGGTGGGGAGGGATGAGAACGGTCATTGTGGATGGGAATGACCGTGGTGAGAAATGGTGAAAAATCATAGGGAATAGGTTGATTTTGTACTGAAGGTGGCACGGCCGTGGTGGTCACCAAGATCATGGTGGTCACCATGGTCTTGGTGGCTCAAAATGCATAGCATGTTCTCTGCTCCACGACCATTCTACCTTTGCTCTCACATGGTTGTGCAAGGTGGCACAGCCATTCTAGGTAAGTTAACCGCAGCCATTTTGTGTGGCACGACCATGATGATTCTAGCTTTGGTTGAGGATGACTCTGTTGATTTGCACGTGTCCAAGCACGACCATTCTGTGGTACCATGACCGTCCTGGTCTCTGGATCAACACTTGGACTTGATTCTTTGGATTTTCTTGGACATCTTTGCTTAAATGGATCTTTGGCCACTAGGGGTATGTTGAGGGAGCATCAGACTTCACTTTAGGTATCTCTAAGGGTAGAGAAACCCTAGGATCACTCTTTCTCTATCTCTTCCATCAAGCGTGATCCAAATGTCTGAAAAACATGCAAACAATGTCCATAAGTGCATTTTACACAAATATGCATATTGAGGGAAATAACATGTAATCTATCAGGTATAGATGTGATTGAAATGCAAAATGACAAAAGATGAAGCCTTAAAATAGGGCTGAATCACCACCCCAAACTTACAACATTCTTGTCCTCAAGTATGCTCCAACTCAATCTCTCTATAGTTTTTCCACAATCAAGAAATGACAAATGTAATGCAAAAGATGATTATTGCTGAATGGGATCAATAGTGACTAAGTGCATGTATTCCACCTCTCTCCTCTCCTACTTTCACTAACCAATCATGAAAAGAGCACAAAGCATATGAACTTCAAATATAGTGCATCAAACACACAAGCTATCTATATTTCTTTCATGTAGTTATGGGTAGATCGTTTCATAATGGCGTTAATCAAGGATGACTAAGAGTGTTGTTTCACCTTCATACATTCAACCTTATGTTTCAAATCACACCAAATGACCCACGTGGCTACGAAAAGGGCAAAATGAGCTAGGTTTGATGTTTCCTAGCTCAGTGGGTATGAAAATGGAAGAAAGGATTGCGGTAAGGTTTTGGAGTGCTTTTAAACACTCATCTTTTCTTTATTTAGATGCTCTTAAACATGAGCATATTTTATTTTCTTTTTGCATTTTTTTCTTTTTTTTTCTTTTCCCTTGGAGTAGATAGGGCAAATGGTGATGAGAGTGAAGCAGTGAGATGTAGATGTGGCCACCCAAACTTTTAGAGGTGGCCACGACTGATATGTGCACTTTGGGATCCTTTCATGAAGCAGAGGGGTAAGAAGGTGGTGAGTGAAGAGTCGGGTCAAAGAGGGGTCACTGGTGTGATTCTCAACATAAGGTTTCCTACATGAAAATTAATCCAACACTTCATCCAACAATTTCACACCACATGAATGAACAACCTAAAATTGATACTTCTATCAAGTGATTTCATAGGCACTAAGCGATCATAGCTTGCTCATGTCACAATTCAGCCAAAATATCCACAAATACAAGAGAGGTGGTGCGCATGTAAAAAGTCAAGAATGACACCATTTATTAATAAATAATGATAATTCATTTACATTTGTCAAAGGTCATCATTTTTAATCCAAAAAGTAGATATATGGTCGAAACACACTTTTAGGCAAGAAATCTCAAATTTGGGAAAAATTGGCTAAAAAGGTGCCAAATTGCCTTCAATCACATCTAAGCCTATATTATTGAACTTAAAGCAGTAAAAAAGAAAAACCTGACTAAAACATGCAAAAATTACCAAAAATCTACATGATATGCAATGCATGGCAAAAAGGTTTTTTTTTTTTGAAAATTTTGCAAAAATATAAGAAAGTAAACTACATAACATGCAGGTATGCAAAGCAGGTAAATTCTAAACTAAAGCATACAAAAGCAAACAAACAAAAGTAAATTGTAGGTGAAATGCAAAATGAGAGTGAAAATGAGATAGGACATACCGCCCCTACCACCCCAAACTTTTGAATCATGATGTCCTCAGCATGACACTAAAGTCTAGAAATGATAGGGTAGATGATCACTACAGTGGTGGTGCTCCTCCCTGTGATGGAGGGTGCTGGTAGTAGGAACCTCAGTAGTCTGACTGTGGAGGTGGGTAGTTGTCCTGATATGCTGATAGTGAACTTCACCAATATTCCCCCCACTGGGGGTGCCTCTATGACTGGGCATGCTGGAACTAGTATAGGTGGTTGACTTGATAATGCATCTACTAATGGTCTAACCACATGGCATCTTGAGTGCTCTGGAAACCCTCCTGTGCTTGCAAAATACCCTCCTAGGTGCTCAATATGCAATCTTGAGTGCTCTGGATGCCCTCTAGCTGGGCATGTATGGTGGACATGTCATATGCATTGGTTGTGGGCTAATGCTACTGCTGTGATGTCTCTGCCTCATGACGCCTCACTTTGCGGTTCTCTCACTCCTCAACTGTCCTCCTCCTCTCAGTAGCTGCATGTGACTCTCCAAGCCCTTCCCACAGATCTTTAGGCAGCTACTGCCATGTATCTCTAGGATGCTCTTCTTCCCACCTCCTCAAGATGGACAAAAAGTCTAGAGATGGACCACATCCCTCTAGGAGAGGTGTGGCATGGTAGGGGAGCTCAAGTGAAACCCCATCATAAGGAGGGTTGACCTGGTAAATAATCTTCTGATCAATGATTGATATCATTGATGAGTGAGTCAAGTAATGCAGGTCAACTAGCTTTCCTCCTTTTGCCTTTATGTAGCCAGATACATAATGCCCTAGGGCTAAAGCAATGGAAGTTACAATCCCTCCCATAATAAATGGATTCTTGCTCTTGGACAGAAATGTCTTCATATGATCAATAATAAGGGACCCCAGGTTTATAAAATTTCCCTACACCATCCATCCCAACACAAAATGGTTTTTCCTTGTGCAACTGCCTTGATTTTCATATCAAGCGAAGATAGTATTTGCCAATACCTTTTGAATGTATCTCAAGACTAGATGTGGATCAGACTAGTCTTTAATTTACCCACCACAAAATTGCTTTTCCCGATGAGTTTCTTCCACATTGCAGCATAGTTTGCATTGGTTTCTCTATTAGTGCTTCCTTGATGAAGTGACGATGTTGCCTCGAGAGTCGGAGTAAAGATGCCATTCAGAAAGGATGCAGTAATGAGGTAGGTGCTACTCCCCAAGGTGACACTAATGGCGTCCTATGAAACTTCTCTAATGTATTAAAGAACTGATGTGTAAGCTCTACATAGGTCTCCTACACTGTGGTCAACACCTCAATTAGCTCAACGGGCTCCATGACATCCTGAAAAAAAAATCAAAGATGCCCAAAGCTTTCATCGTCTCCTGGCACATGTAGCGAGTGGAAATCACTAAGCGTGTCAAGCACTTTGGGTGCTTTGGCTTCTTCTCTCTCTTGCTATGACTGTCAGGTGTTGCCTCATGATGCACTTTAGGTGCATCCTCTTGTTGCACATGTATCATTGTCTCATATGTATCATCTACTAGTAGTCGTCGTCGTGCTCTCATATGCTACTGTGGATGTAGTGTCATAGACATTGTAGGCCGTGCAGCTGAAAATGACGGATGAGCTACCAAAATTGATGGTCAGGCTTTCAAGACTGATGGTCGAACTGCTTCCCTACCTCTCCTGGGTTGTCTAGAAGACTCCTCCATCATGGAATCCACTTCCACAGCCATATGGTATGATTCCCCTTGTGAACTGGAGGCTTTCGATGGTGCCAGGAGGGTAAGAGGGTTGTCGGAGCAAAAGAGGATACATTCTTTAGCCAACTTTCATAGGAGATGACCTCCTTGGACTTAGACACAACCTTCTTATCCATTTGCTTCATTTTGGATTGATATTGGTGAAGAAAAATGGGATTTTAGGTTTTCTCCAAAGAATAGGGTTGTTGGGGCAGATTGGAGAGAAATGGGATGTTTTGCAGATAATATAGGTGGAATCTAGAGATTAAGGTAGTGGAAATGGTGGGGGATTGATTGGAGTGATTTGGTTGTGATTCGAGGGTGGTGGAGTGGCTGGGAGGTGCTGCATGGATGTCGTTTAGAGAGAACGGTCGTGGTCCTCACAGAATGGAATATAGAATTGAGTTGTGATTTTTGCAAAACACTGACTTAAGTGCTGGAGTTGAGTTATAGCACGGTCGTGGTGGCTCACTCGCTATACGGCTGTGGTATCCCACATAGATGTTCTGAGTGGCTACATGGTCGTGCTTCCTTGCACGGCCGTGGTGGGTCTATGCTTCAATTTCAACTTCTTTGATTTTTTTATCGATTCCCCTGTTGATTGTGAATGCATTACCACAACCGTTCAATGTCACCACAGTCATGGCGAGTACTGTGACTGTTGTTTCACATTTTAATCTCACTAAAACATCAAATATTTGATTCAAAATGATTTTTTGTGGATCGCTTGTAAAGATATCATCTAATTTTCTTCATTTCACTCTATTTTCACCTGTACATCTTAAAACTAAACAAAAACTATTAAAAACAAGTGTGTGTGTTTTCTTGGAAAGAGTAAAAACAAAGAAAAATTATAAAAAATGGAAGGTTGGGTGAAAAATTCCCAAACCTAAGTGGGTTACCTCCCACAAGCACTGAGTTTCATGCCTTCAACTAGGCATTTTGAAGATTCTTCAATTTTTTATCCATTTGGCATCCTCATGTACCCATTTTTGCAATAAATGCATCTCTCATTTTCATTCAACCTATCCTTCTCATCCCTTTGATCACCAAAGATGTCATCAAATCCTTCATCTTGACCTTCTTCTCTTGAATGACCAATCAAACTCTTGAAGTGACCATATCCAATATCATCATCTTGAACTCACCGGATTGAAGACTTGTAAATGTTGATCTTTATCTTCATGTCCAAGAAAGAGACGGTCATTATGCCGCTACGAACATGTATCTCGGCATCATTTGTAGATAAGAATGGTCTCCCCAAGATGATGGGGATCTTCCTATCATCTGGCTCCATGTCAAGAATAATGAAATCAGTCGGGAATACTGCTCCTCTTTCCTTATCAGTCATCACCAAGACATCATCTACTCATCCTCTAGGCACTTTGGTGGAGTGATCTGCAAATTGGAGAGTGCAATGTTTCAGTTTCAACTTGCCTTAACCCACCTCAACATAGACACTATATGGCATAAAATTCACACTAGATCCCAAATCAAATAGGGATTGGCCTATGTGATGTCCCCTAAGATAGGTATGATTGGGAATCTTGGGTCTTTCCTCTTCATAGGGAGTGAGTGTTGGAGGATAGAGCTCACTTGTTCAGTCAACTTCACTTTCTTTGGAATCCTCACCGTTGACCTTCTCTTCACAGTGCATAAATTTTTTAGAAACTTGGCATATGATGGGATTTGCTTGATAGCATCCAATAATGGAATGTTGACCTTCACTTGGCGAAGCACCTCAAGAATTTCAACATTGTGCTTTTGCCTCCTCTTTACTTCTGGTGGCTCATCTAATGCTTCAATGAATGGTGGCTCACCTGCTTTGGCCTTGCTTGCATCAATATGAGGTGGAACACTAGGGATGGTGGGAATTGCAAATGGAGTATGAGGTGGAGCACATGGTATCCCAAAATCAACAGAATGTATCACAGAATCATCTTCAACAATTTCACTCATAGTATCACCACTTGGCTGCCTTTGCTTTGCTTTGTCAACCTTTCTTTGACTTGCGGTCTGATCAAGAGGTTTCCCACTCCTTAGAACTATCACAACACTTCCTTTCTCATGGTGGAGAGGGGGAGCTAGTTGTGGCTGTGGAGGAGGTGGAGGTGACACTTGGTGTTGAAATTGAGGTGGAGGGGAGAATTGAGTTTGGAAGGTGAATTGTTGAGAAAATGGTGGTGATGGAGGGGAGATGGTGTATAAGGTTTGGGATCATCTTGAAAGTGATAGATGGGCTGCACTTGCATGGGAGGTGGACTATAGAAAACTTATGAGGAGGGTATTGGTCCACTTCCTTCATTGAAGCTCAAAATGGGTTTTGAAGACAAGTTTTCTTCTTGGAGAGAAATTATAGAAGATAGGTGCTCTATCCTCTCCTTTAGCTTTTTCACATTCATTTTTATGTCATCAATGCTCTTTAGCCTAGAGAGGGCCTCTTCCTCAAACCTTGAGCTATATCTTGGACTTTGTGGCTCTTAGTATCTATAGGAGTGAGGTGTCTTCTTTTCTTCACCATACTCAGTCAAATTGACCGGGTGACATGGAACTTTTGTCACCTGGTTCTTCATGAAGCTCACCATGTCACCAAGAATCTTCATCACTTGCAAGCTTGAGTCATTATGAGTAGGAGGTGTCACACCAAAGGCATAGACCTCATCATTTATCATGCTAGAAGCTCGAATTCTTGATCCTTCAGCCTGCTTCTCAAATAAAGGCTATATCTCCTCAGGTGGCCTAGCCATGAAAACTCCCCCACAAGAAGAGTCTACTATATCTTGGTCCTTTAGAGATAGACCAGAGTAGAATGATTGAGCTAGTTGTCACAAAGGGATCTCATGGTGTGTGGGCACTCTCTCAAGATCTTCTTAAATCTCTCCCATGCATTGTGAAACTGCTTATTTCTCATTTGACTAAAACTTGTCACGGCACGCCGCATTTGGGTTAATCTTACTATAGAGTAGAATTTCCTTAGGAAGGCAATCTTCATTTCTTTCCAACTCATGATGTCCCTCCTTGAGTCATACCAATATTTGGCTTTATCTTTGAGGGAAAATGAGAACAAGGTCAATCGTATTGTATCATCACTAGTCTTTAACATCCTAAAGGTGGAGCATACTTCAAGGAAGGAGTCCAAGTTCTTGTAGGGGTTCTCACTCTCCAAGTTGTGGAAGATGGGCAAGAGCCCAAGAAGACCTAGAGGGATGGAGAGTTGTTGCCCTGGAATTTGATCAACCCTGCTAGCAATTGGCAATTTGTAGTTGCTAGGCATGAAGTAATCTTGAAGTGGCTTGTGGGGTGCATTTTGGCATTCCATATTGTCTTCTCCCGAGTGGCTTGTCACATGCACAAAGCACAGCCAAACAAAAGAGAAAAAATTACCAAACCAATATGCACAAAGAATGCAAAGAATAAAGAATAAATAATAGCGATGATGAGGGAAGTAGGAAAAGTCAAAGCAAAACTAACTAGCTAGGACGAGCAACTTTTCTCCCCTGCAATGGCACCAGAAAGCTTGGTGCACTCCCTCCAATGGTATTACACACTACTCAATTGAGATTTTGAATAGATGCAACTCCACAGATAGAAAAACACAATGAATTCACTTTTGAACTTATAATGACCTAAACTCAAACAACCTACTTCTACTAAAATGCTAAACTACAAGCACACGGGGTCGTGTCGTAGTATAGGTAAGGTGGCAAGTATAGGGTTGATCCACAGGGAGAAAAGGGGACACTAGAGCTAGGTTAGTTTTTGGTGCTAGGTTCCTACTGCGGAGTCTAGGGTTGAAGGGTTTAAAGGTGATGTTTTGATTGATTACACTAAGTTGAGAAAGAAAGCAAGTAAAGGAAAGCAAGCAAGAACAAAACATAAGACAACCCTAAACAGTTAATTCTAATGAGCAAGAAAAGACAAGGTAAGGCAAGAAAAGGTCTACACTACACTAAGCTAGCAAATAAGGAAAAAGAGCAAGTAAAGACCTAAACTAGCAAGAATAAAGAAAGAACAAGGCAAGAATCTATCTAATCAAGAAAAGAGCTAATTAAGCTAACACTATCTAAGCAAGATGGAAACTAGGGTTTTAAAGAAATTAAGGGAAATGTGGGTTGTTTAGGGAATGCACTTATCAATTAAGTTGGGGGGTGACATATGAACATTATGATTCCATTTAGATTATCCAAACCAAATAATGATCTAGAGTCTAATGAATTAGCCTAAGCTACTAACTGACCGTGGATATGCTAGGTTGTGTGTAGGGTAACTAGTCCCTAACACTCCCTACTACCCTTGCAAGGATCAATTGGGTTAGGGCCTAGGTGTAATTCAATTAGAGTCTAAACCAGCCTAGGTTTCTAAGTTATATGATTTTAGGATGATTAGGGGCTAAGACTAGTAATGGGAGTGGAAGTGAGGTTTTAGGCTTCCCATCACTCACATTCTAGTCTTGAGAAATCTCCAAGCTAAGCACACCAAATTCATCTAAACTATCTACTTAGATCTCTCAATTAGGGTTAGGAAGATTGATTAGGATGTAGGAGAATGGGTAGCTAGCTAGGGATCCAAGAATTGGACCTAGGAGCAAATCCTAATTTTCATACATATAATCAATTTCCCTAAATTCCTAGGTGATTTCAAGCACAAACCAACTAGTAATTTATGAAGAGTGATATAGAAATAGTACATAATCATTAGAAAATGGAATTATAAAGTTTACATATAAAATTCCCCCAACATGGTATCAAAGTAACATTTTACACCCCAAATAGCTCACCCAAGGGGCCTAGCTACTCATAACAATGCAAAATACAAAAAGAAAGGAAAAAGAGGTAGAAGAAGCCATGGATCTCGGGGTAGATGAAGAATTCTTCCACTTTAGCTACTTTAGGGCATCCTCCTCTCTCCTCCAAGGTGTAATGTCATGGGATGATAGTGGAAATGGGTGGAAATGAGAGGAAACTAGGGTTTTGGTGGTGGAAATGGTGAAATGGAGTGGAATGGAGGTGAAAATGGAGTGGAATGGCTATAGGGTGAAAAATGGGGAGCTAAGAGGCGGTAGAAGGTATCTAACCTCATGCTAGAGGTTCCACCTAGGTATATATAGGTGTGGGGGAAGCACTAGGTCAAGTAGGGGTAGTATGGGAAATGTAGTGCAAAAGTAGCTAGGTTTTTATAGGTAGCACGGTTGTCACCACGACTATGGTGGGGAGGAGTGAGAAAAATCTAGTGGATGGGAACGATCGTGGTGAGAAATGGTGAAAATCACAGAGAATAGGTGGATTTTGTATTGAAGGTGGGATGGTCGTGGTGGTCACCACGACCATGGTGGGGCTAGGGTAGCACGGCCGGGGTGGCTCGAAATGCATCTCCCATTCTCTGCTCCATGACCATTATGCCTCTGCTCTCACACGGCCGTGCAAGGTGGCACGGTCGTTCTGGGTCAGTTCACCACAGTCATTCTGTGTGGCATGGCTGTGGTGATTCTATCTTTGCTTGAGGATGACTCCATTGATTTGAAAGTGTCCTAGCATGGACGTTCTGTGGTACCACATCCGTGTTGGTCTCTGGATCAGCACTTGGACTTGATTCTTTGAATTTTCTTGGACATCTTTGCTTCAATGGATCTTTGGCCACTAGGTGTAGGTTGAGGGAGCATCAAACTTCACTTTAGGTCTCTCCAAGGGTAGAGAAACCCTAGGATCACTCCTCTCTCTCTTCCATCAAGTGTGGTCCAAATGCTTGAAAAACATGCAAATAATGTCCATAAGTGAATTTTACACAAATATGCATATTGAGGGAAATAACATGTAATCTAATTGGTATAGATGTGATTGAAATGCAAAATGACACAAGATGAAGCCCTAAAATAGGGTTGAATCATTGAGTCATCTCCACCACATGTTTCCAAGGATAGGAGTAGGTGGCCAGAGTAGCTCCCAATGTGCACCTTACACGCCAACTCAACACTTATTGATACTCCCTTACTTCTTATTTCTTCTTCCCTTGCCTTTTCTTCTCTTTTTACCCTCTTTCATGATCAAGATCTCTCCCCAATGCTCCTTCCCCCAGTAACGGGGGCATCACTATGGAGATCGAATTTGGGGCTTCTTTCCCAGCTCATCCTCGGCCATGGGAAATTCCATCGACATCTCCATGGAAGCAAGTCAAACCTAACTGACCATTTTCTCAAGCCCACTCAACCCCTCCTCCCATTTTCCCAGTTTGCTCAGGTGACCTTTTCGTGGATCTCATTACGGCTGCATCCCATAATGGGTGAGTGAAGAGTGCAAAGGTGAGCCATTAGATATTGACCAAGCCGCAAGTAATGACTGAGATCACCCAATGCTCTCTTCCTCACAACCTCTCTCCTTTGGTGCCCACACAAACCATAGGGTCCCTTCGATCAATATTGACCCATGTCAAGGAGGGGGGCAATATGTGCCTCCACGTCACTCTCCCACTGATGAGTGGGGTGAAGAGATTCTTACCGTGGATTCCTTTATTCAACAACCACTATTATTCATATGTTCAGTAAATCCCTTCTCTCTCTCTCAATATTTCCATGTAAAGATATTAGATCTTGCATTAATTTTCAAAATCAATTATTTGTCCAAAAATAGACATATTATATACAATTTTGAACAAAAAAACTTATGGATTATTGAAAAGAATAAGACATGTTATTTGGATATTTCTCTTCAACCTTGAAGAATTGTATTTTTTATTCTATAATATTTCCATTAATAATCTTTCCAAAGCTTGGATCTACTTGGTTCTACTATTTTCCTAAAATGTCAACTTTTGATATCATTTGCAAGAATAATGGAATTTAATGCTCAAACTTGATCTTTTATGTTTAATATGTATTCTTGCCAAAGATCATTATGTTTTGACATCTAACGAGCCAAGATCCAACCTTCACCCCTCATATGTGCTTAATGTTCACTTAATATCATGAATGTGACATATTTTTTGACTTTTAATGATGTACCTCTAAAACATATGTGAATCTTGATCTTACAATGTTGAAATCTACTAAGTGGACTCCAAATCAATAACTCGATTACTTGTAACATGATATATTATGTTTTAACTCTTATACTATAATAATGACTTAGTGACTTGAACATGACTTAAATATGTATGTTGATGATTAAGTCATCTAATATTGATCAAATCTCATCATTTCTCTAGTAAGAAACCTAATTATAAGATCCCTGGTCTAGTTGAGATGTTTCACCATAAGTCATCAATCATTATAATGTAATATGGAACATTATGATGAAATTACTTCCACTATTTTATAAGTTGAAATCAATGTAGTAATAAATGACACTTAGAATAGGTGAAACATCTAAACCTTGATAGAAATGATACATATGACGAAATCTTGCTAAAGTTAAGCAGATATCACATGTTTGTAATCTCAGGATTTCCTTTTATGACTCTTGTTAAAGATATATGTCAAATCCCTCTTTACAAGTTGTAAGTCTAGATATTCTTAATCAAGGTATGTTTACCTATTATTGAACTTGATTAAGATTGTGATGCATGTATGTATATGTATGAGTCCCTCTTCTTGGATATGTGTACTTGTTTGAGCTACTTATTCCCTACAACTACTATGTTTTGCTTTGATTATAGTATGTCGACAAAGATGAAAAACAAAATCATATGTCCAATATACAACCCTCATTGTACCTGAATGTATTCTCAAGGTAAGGACACGAGGATCAATGCACTGACTTGTTTATTAACCAAGGGAACAACCTTGAAGCAAGGTTATATATTAGACTTTATTTCTAGAGGTACCTTGTTTAGAAACATGGCTAATTCTTAGTGTTGGATTTGAATCTCCCTCATGGAACCTTATTTTGGGAAGATGATAAAAAACATGATGATGTTGTAGTTTGGTATAATGTAAATGAACTTAAATACACTTGTGCTAATAAAAAAAGTCATTTATTGTTGTCATTTTCCTTATTTTAGTTCTTGGTTTTATATAATTTTAGCCAAGGAAGTATGCTATTTTAAACCTACAAGTTTTCAAATCTTTTTATAGCATACCAATGTGCTTGCATTGCTTGTAACTATTTTATTATTTTAGGTACAACAGGTACCCTATGATTCTTTCTAAGATCATGTTTCTTCTATGAAATATGAGTTGATAAACTATGAGTATGTTACACAAATTTCTAATCACAAGGGTTTTCTATATCTTAAAGGCGCTGTGATTTTCATGTTAGGTATGAAGTTTCATTTTCTTTTAGCTTGTATCATGTTGTGTACACCTTGTGGATTTTTAATATAATGGTATACCTGTTGTTTTATTCATGCATATGCTATTTAAGTGTGCTCCATTATGGGGATGGATGCTCAATACCTCTTTCCATGAATTTTCAAGTCATAAGGAGTGAGGATTTCATTAATAAATAGTTCTTCTACAATTTAGGTGTCAACCTCACACTTGAAATTATAACATAAAGACATTTAATAAACATAACATTAAAAAGAGACTAGTGAGTTGGACTAGTTTTATTTACATATTATGAAATTCATTTTTATAGTCTTTCCAAGTTTCTAAAATTGTGTTGCATGCCTTATAAACTCTCCTTCCATAAGACCCTTACAATTATATTTTCTATTGAGTTTATTTTCCAATTTTGTGTATGTGCAATTAGGGCTTATGCATAATTAGTAGCATTCATGCTAGACGATATCATCAACATGAATATGTTTAATAACAACTAAAAAATGCTAAAAAAATATATGATACTTTTTTAATTCATACAAATAATATAAAGGCAAGTTTACATGAGGTGCACTAGGTATATTCATATATTTCAATGCATATTTTTATACTACAAGTATTTAAGCTAGTAATATCATGAAGGTATGTTTTAATGGGGGCATATTATTTGCAAAATGGTTTTATATTACATTATGTAGGAGACAAAGTAACAATATATTTTTAACAACTTAACAAGGCACAAGTATATAAGGTACAAAAATTTGATCACGGAGCTTCATTTTTATTAGTTGTTTCCCAACGCCTTTCAATAAAGCTTATCTCAATCTAGTATTTTATCATCCAAATTTTTCATAAACAATATTTACACCTTCAAGCATGAAGAAAACATAGGTGTGTTATGATGGAGTACAAAATCACCCCACACAATTTAGTTTTCTTATCAAAGATGTTGAATTCCCAAAGGTACAAGGGGATTAGGACATCTTAATTCATGCATTGTGATGCAATATGGTTTAACTAGTCCCCTAAAACTGAGACTACAATGAATTTGGGCATAAACATGCTTTCATGGAAAGTATATTTTATGTTCTTGTAGGTGGATTGTAATTGATTGATAATGTGATAATAAAAGTAGGGAAGTTAATTTTATTGATGATTATTAATATGAGGATTGTGATTTAGTTTTAAGTAATTAGAAATGAGAGAAAAATGAAAATAAGAAAATTTGAGGGAAAATACGATGTGATAGAATCAATGAAGATATTTTCTTTGAATGACTACATTTATGTTACTTATATTATGCTACATATTTTGATAATGGTAAATTAGTAACTAGGAAAATGCAAGGATAAAGTGGTGTATAAATGATCAATACATGTGTAACTAACAAAAGGATGACATGCATACATGTGTGCATATTTATGTGCATATAATTATATCACTTTCAACAGTAAAGAATATGTAATGATCTTTAATAAACTGCAACTATTATTCAATCTTTTTCCCAAAAATCCTATTATGACGAAGAGTAACAAATAGATGGGGATAATCTAGAGATCACAAACATTAGTAAGGATTATATATATTTATGGATTTGACATGTTTAACAAGTCCCTTCATATATCACAAGTTTACTCTTATGCATTTAAAAAAATACAGACATCCCATATTTAAACCTTTCTACATGCACTTAAGTAAATCATTAGTTAATTATAATACTTATTTTGCAACTATACATGTTGAATCAATAGTATGCACACAAAAAATTGAGTATATCAATAAAAGCATAAATTTAGTTTACATTTTGAAGTTAAATGTCAATGATGTTGGATAACATGAGTAACCACATATACAAACTCAATATTATAATGTGTGAATGAACCATATCTTGATTTCTTACCTAAAACCAAATTGATGATATTGAAAATTTAACCGGTAGAGGATTATTTGTTGTCATGCAGTCGATCAACTTATAAAAAAACCATGTACCTCAAACATCAACTTTTAATTTATGTCTTTCTTCATATTGTCACTAGTAGAAGATTGGTCAGTCATAGAATTACAAGCAAGATACAAAATAAAGGTACTCTTGTTCATGTGTGGGATAGCACTAGATATGATGCATTCCAAAAGTGAAAATAATTTAAAATCAAACACATAACTCTACTAAAAGTATTAATTCCAGCGTTATGTGTTTACAAATAAAGGCGTGTGCACTAATTAATACTATTTTAGACATGTTGACATATTTTGTTTGAACATACATCAAGCATTAAATGAAAATCATTCATAAAAGACTTTGAACCATCATTGTAAGTGTTATTTATAAGTTTAAATTTTCTAAAACTTCTATTGGTTCTACATGAGGAAATCTAGTAAAAATATTCAAGATTTTGGCATGATGAAGTCTTCTTGGATACTTTCTCAAAACAACCCCTTCCTTATTTTGAAGTATTGAGAAACCAATGTAGCAGATAAGAGATTAGAACTAATAAGAAAAAATGAATCATGAAAAGTATCCCATTACATGTTCTTTTAGAATCCGTACATTTCAGAAAGAAGAATATAAACAATTGAAATATAAGCATAAATATAAAATGAAAATGGTATACTCAAGCACAAGCCTGAGTCCCAAAACTTAAAAAGAGAAGCCAAGATTTGATTTCTACCTCAAGAAAAGAAACTAGTTTTAAATCTGAAATCATGATGGTGAAGAGCATATATCTATATTTAAGACATCATTAAATGTATTACATGTCTAAATTCCACACCATTTGACTCTACAAATCAAATCATTATATACTTTGGCTCGAGTACTCATTATATGGGGGAGGGGTGTAAATATTACATTGCAAACATGTTAGAAAGAAGATATCACTCTATCCTAGTGCACTAATGATATTTGACCCATGAACTGCGTTACTACCTGAACTAATTGTTAAGTAAGATTTTTTTAATATGGATCCCACTTTTTTGAAAGTATACATATATCCGAACATCTTTGAGGCATATATATGGATCTAGATTTCTTATAAGCATATTAGGACAAACAACAAATATCAATTGTTTTCTAATTATATACCAAACAAGTTACTTCAAAAGAGAGAAAAATATCACTTATTGCAGCTAAAATGTATCAACTAAATATGCATTAGGTGAAGTGGAGTCTAACTCATTGAAAGAGGACAAACTGCTCTGACTCCAGGGTTGATTCCTAGTTCTTGGCACAATGACCATCTTATCCATTGTGGTAGTGATTGGGAGTGTCACTAAGTGGGGCCAATACGTCCCCAAGAGGCACATATTATGACCTATGTAAGCGGGCCAAAATTTGATCCTATCACCACAATATCATGCTTAACGCCTCCATTTCTAGTTGTTATTATGCACTCCACCTAATATATCTCCCATGATACTTTTTTGCAGTAGTTCTGCTATTTTAGTGTGTATTAGGAGTATTCTTCTTCTAATTTTTATGCTTGTGATGATTCTTCTTCTTTTATGTACTACTTTTTCTAGTTTATTTTTGGGTCTTTATGATAGTTTGTTGTTCTTTGTGATGCATGTATGTTTCCTAAAACTACTAGATATCATGATAGGGCTTATTATGATATGAAAAAAATCAATCATGAAAGTTTGACAAATTTTGAAGTAAGATTCAATACTCTCCATTTGAAGTATACAATATAAATGTAGGGTCTTAACTTCATGAAAGACAGTATAATGAAATAATTATAAATATTGACTAAGGTATTTTAGGGATTTTTTTGGTAGGTAAGAAGTGGTATTAATGTAGAAAGCATATAGAACAAGATAGGGGGGTGGAGAGAGCCTATATGTACATTTTTTTGTACATATACAAAAATAATTATAGGAGGCACACTGAATGAAATAATTATAAATATTGACTAAGGTATAATGAAATAATTATAAGTATTGACTAAGGTATTTTAGGGATAAATAGTGACAATGTGATTTACTAATAAAAAATCAAGATAACTCGATGGTTGTTAGTTGGAAAAAATGTCTCATGGAAGAATAATGCATAGGAGGCACATTGAATGAATGTGTTACAAAGAGAGATGAATTGGACTAATATGTCCCCATTGAGGTTGTGCATGACCAATGTGTCCCAAAGTAGGTTTTATTTCATACAAAAGTGGATAGTGCTTCCTTCTTTAGGGTACATTAGCCCCACCAAGGACAATGCATCCCATATAGGGACATATTGATCCTGCAGACTATAGTGCCTATTGCCTCCTTTGTGGGGATACTTCAACTACAAAAATAAATTGATCTTTTGGCCAAATTTTTAAGAAGTGACATTTTAGGTATAAAAATAGAAAAGTAATTCTATTAAGATTTTTTGTCCAAGGCATGATTTTTGATATTTGATTCATAAACAATATAAAACAAAATTTTCAAGAAACTCTAACAAAAGTTTTATATTAATCAGGTTTTCTAAATGATGATAGTAGTCATCGAATTCAAAGCATATCTTTTCTGGAAATACCTTATGCAAGTTCTTCATACCATCAATAGTACCATCTACACTCCCCCGGTAAATTTCAAGGACTCAATTTTTGTTCAAACTTGTGGTACAGTGAGATTTATCTTTATTATAAAACTTTACATAATAATTCCCAGACTAGGAAGTATTTGGAAACCGATAAAGTATTTATAGTTCTTATATCCAATAGGAACAAGCTTTTCTAGTGTGCCCTATATGCTCTCAACTTTACTTTCAAGAAGATACCCAATTTTACACTACATCTTCCTATGGAGTGAAATTACACATTCTCATATGAAAAACATATTTCTAGGTTATGGGTTGATACTTGCACAATAGATAATGCTTACCACCACTTATCTTTCAGGGAATTGAAAGTAATTATGGGTGAAATTTAATATAATTATATCTACTCCATCTATACTCATGAATATTTGGTTATGAAACCTAATTAAATTATTTTTGGTACTCATTGGTATACTAGAGGAAGTGTAGGTCCACATCATTGTGTCCTATGATTAAGTGAAACTAAGGACATAACACACTTATTATTTGACTACAACTTCATGACAAACATATGGAATAAAAATTTTGTAATTTAAGATTTTTAATTCAAATCCTTATCACTAGACTAATTGTATACTATGTAATATCAATTTGTGTCAGAATCGTAAATGGAGGAAACATTAATCTACCATTTCTGATGTGTCTTCTAGATTATATAGTGTGAATGGAATAAGAGATTAGATGGTAACAAATAATAAACATTGATATATTATTCTTTAATATTACTCATTTTTTTATTCTCTTGTATTCCATCATCACATGTGATGCTGCCTCAACATCTAAGAAGAAGGTGAATGACCCTCCTCGAGCATTAATTGGTTAAGAGGAAGACAAATATAGGGATTATACAGGATATATATCCAATAATCTCTCTAGGATACTTTCAAAGATGATGTGGCTTGAGTTTCTTGCCACTCTAATCATTTACATGGTCATGTTCAGATGTTGGTATAGAGGGAGGTGATTTGTCTTCCAGATATGAAGATGGAGATGTTTTTTAATAGTAAGACTTGATTAAACCTCATTAATATTTACTCACGTTATTGCTTACAATAAATAACACATGATGATTTTCATTGGAAGTTATACATATGCATATTATATAACTAATCTAGTCTACAAATCATATAATGGAGATCTGGATCTTTATCCTGGTCTTGAGGTAGACTCTCCTTTATGTTTTTGCATGAGTCCATCACTTGGTTGACAAACATGACTCTCTATATTTTTGGGCTTGTGATGAATTATGGTAGACATGGAATGTATTTGGTCTAATACCCCCCTCAAGAAAGGTGTTCACTAGGTTTTAGACGAAGATTGTGTTGAATGAACCCAAAGCATGATCTTGCTAGTGATTTAGTCATGATATATGTGAATTGGTCTTTCATACATATATATTTGACTTGAAATTCCATATGGAAAAATGATCTCTAGCAAAATAAAATCAATCTTTACATCATTAGTGGATCATAGAAATCATGATTTATAGTGCCATGTTTCTCTAATATTGTCAAACCAAAGTGTAGGTTGTTGGTGAAGCGGTTTCCACAGTTCCATTACTAGTTCTTGAAGCCAAAGTGCTCTTGTAGTAGTATTTGCAAGGGTTTAATTCCATGATTCATCTGATGAGTGGGATATTGTTTGTTGTTTGCAAAATGACTATGAAATGTGAGTGGATCTATAGGTATTTATATTTCTAGACACATGGCCTGAATGAAATCCAAAATGGAAGAGAAAGTGAGGAAGATGAGGTGATGGATAGGGAGTAAGAAATTGTGCGCTTCAAGTAATGAAGGATGCATTTGATGGAAAACAACTGTTCATCCATTAGTTTCCATTTATTGGAAAATTGTATTCATGAAAAAAGAGAAATCCAGATGAGTTAGTGAAAGATATTGGAGTTCCTCTACTATATTTGGGTATGTGGTAGGATCATACAAGAATTTTAGTTTGTACAAGTTTGTTGGTATGGAGGAACAATGTGAAGCTGGTTTTAGAACAGGCCATGTATCTACATTGGAAGAGGCCAATGAGTATTTGAGTTGTGAGAAAAGAGGCCATGGAGTATTGGTGATAATTCAATGTTGAGAAAGGAATGAGGCAACCTAGTTCCTTGAGTGGGAAATGTGTACTCTGTAGGGAAGAGAGACGTCAATGGTTTTTATGGTACTTTCTGATGGTGAATATGTCATCAACATAAACAAGGCTAGTGAGTATATCTATGTCACACATATAAATGAAAGGATTTGTTGATTTTAGATGTCCAAAATCATATGTTTGAATAATGCAATTAAATTTTAAAAATCATTCACATGGAGACCGTTTGAGGTCATAAATGGAAAATTTGGTACGTATGAGATTTTCCAATGAATCTAGTAGGCTTAGATATAAATACATATTCATTAAGGTCTCCATGAAGAAAGGCATTATTGATACTGAATTGGTGTATGGGTCAATATTTGGAAATGGATAAAATAAGGACAACAAGAATGTTAATATATTTTATGATTGTGATAATAGTTTTACTATACTCTGAACCTACTTGTTGATGATACCCTTTAGTGAAACGCCTTTCCATGTGGCTTGAAAGTGAACCACCAATATTGAATTAGTTATGGAAAATCCACTTACATCTAAGGTACTCATATTTAGTTGTCTTGGAACTAGTGTCAATGTCCCATTTGTTAAAAGGACATTTAGTTTATCACTCATGGCTTGGCTCCAATAAGGACGGTGGGAGTTAGTTGGTTATGGGTGATGCTGAAGAAATTATGATATGGAAAATGCATACAAATATTTTTTGTGTTGTTTGGTGGGAGAAATTATGCCTATTTTTTTAGTTTTTTAGAGTTGTATTATATAATTGCATGGGAAATGTATTAATAGGTGCATTTGCTAGTGTGGTGGTAGTGTAGGAAAATATGGCAACAAAGATGGAAGTGGAAACATAAAATATATCTGGCCATATTCCCCATGAACAGTGAATCGTGTCAATGACTATATATTTGGAAGGAAGGTTTGCAAGACATATACCTGGTCTTCGAGAAAGTCCAACAACTATCCTTGCAGCGACGTGTTTCTTTCATAAGAAACACCTAGATGGTTGTCGATGGAGGCCTCATGGTGTAGCACCACAGATGGTGGTGATGTCCTCCTAGTGGTAGCAATGGCCTCGACACCTCTAGTAGTCCACATAGACTATCAAGAAGTCTTGTCGTTCTTTTAGAACTGATAGGAATGAGTTGTCCCTTCAATGTAAACGTGATAGAACTGACTTGTTCTCACTTTATTGTCTCTCCCTTTTATGGGTAAGACTTTCTTCAGACTCTCACATGACCACAATGATGAGAGGACAATGTTTGTCAAAATTAGTTGTGTCTTATGAAAGCCTTGAATACCCCTCTATTTATAAGAGGGTCAAGACTGGGGTTTCCAGATCAACTAGGAGTTGAAAATATGGGTTTTCATTAATTTTTGGCTACTGCAATCATGAATTGGTTGGTGCACTTCTGAATAGGTGGGTTCACATGTGAATCGATTGATTTAACACTTGAATGAGTCGGTTAACTTTTTTTCCTATTGGAAAACATGTTGGCTTTTAGTGTGATGATTAATGCACAACATAATGTTAGCATAAATACTTGATCCAATCTTATCAATCATTAAACTGGGTGATTCATAATTGGAACCAGACAATTCATAATATGACCGGTCAGTTCATATTCTGAACCAGTCGATTCATTTTGTGGTTCTGTCAATATTCAACTATTGTTGTTTAAGTTGACTCGAAACTTGAATCTGTTGACTCAGCACTTGTGTTGGTCAACTCAAATTCATAGTCACCCAATTTTCATCTAGTGTTGTTTAAATTGAATGCCTAACCACTTTCATAATCAAGTTAAACCTTATTCATGAGTAAACTCTTATTCCAATTTTATCCTATGTGTGTGACCCTATAGAAACCCAATTATGTTGGTAGTGAATGTCCATAACTAATTAATGACATCACAAGAGAAGAGCGGTATCTAACAACACATTATTGCTACCCAAGTAATTGGAAATCTGGAGAACAACTTCAACCTTCATTAGTGATTAGTATTTTATAGTGTTAGTATAGTTCCTTTGTCTCTAATATCCAGATTGAACTCTATGAATGGAAATGCCATCCTCTCACCGTTCAATCCATGTTCCTTGAACTAGAGCAGACTATCTTAGATGTATGTGAGTTCATATACCATATATTGATTCACATGAGTACAACCTTACATTCCTTAGTCTCACTTCAGGTGGCCAGGTTATCAACTCCAGTAGGAGGGACAAATCCCATCTACATCAGTCATAGTCAATCTACATGTGTCACAATGTATCTGAGTATCACCTTTGTAGTAATTCTTATTCAAGGTCACGCTGGATGATGTTAAAATAATAACTACCATTCTATGGTTTTCATGCATCACACTCAAGGTGGGTTTGTTCGGTACACTATTCTCTAACAAGTACCTATGTGTTTGGTTTGATATCACATATCATGACTAATGAAATTATGTCATCAACCGACACCCACTCTAGTCTTATGTATTATTGTTTCCTATTAGCTTCCACAATAACATCTGACTAGGGACAGAACATGAATGTATGTACTTTGACCATACATATTATCTCACTATTTAGGTCCTCAACTTGAAGACATATGTCATCAAGTAGCGTCATTCTTTAGACATCTATCATGTTATACCATTATCTCATTATTAAACAAACATATAGATGAAGATTGCCTTTATTATTAATTAAATCATTTAGAAGATATGATTGGTTGTCTGGGTATACCAATAGGTGGTGCAAGACACTACAATCAAAGATGTAATTTCCTAGGTACTAAGGCTCCCTATAGAGTAATTTTTAAAGGAACAATTAGCCAAACCATAGTAACATTGTGCACCTCCGTTAGGTTTCCGATCAATAGGTAATCCATGGTTGACTGTGCTCATCTTAGAGTAGTACTAGGATGGGGGATTGAGGGAATTTAATCCCTATTTCTGTCTGAGTGAGGAGAAAATGCATGCTTAAGGATAGTGTTCATATATAGGGCCAACCGTCATTCCTAAAACTCTCATAGAGGATAGCGATGTGGGTATGGGTGTTATAAATGGTATTAAAACTCTAGTAGGTGGGGCCAACAAAGATATGTAGATGTAGTTGTGAATCATGTAGTCTAGACATGAGGAAAGGGCTATTCACTAAGGTGAGATAAACAAATTGTTGCATTGCAGCCGTAAATGGGTGATGGGTGTGCATGGGTCATTTTAGAAAAATGGAGAAGTAATATGAGATCACATAGTTGGGCCTAAAAGAGGATGGAAAGAGTATAAGTAGGGTATTGTAACTATAACAACCTCAGATTTTAGGCCTTAGATAAAATGATCTTAAAATGAATGATTGGACTACCTATATCACCAAGGTGCACCTCCTTTTCTGGTATTTCATGAAAAAGTACTCTAGAGTTAAGAGTGCTTGGGTTGGAGTAGTACAAGAATGAATACTTGTTGGAAAGTTGAACCTGAGTTGTGTGAGAGTGAGGACAAAGAGCACAATTAAGTCAAGTGGTAGTCTGTAAGGTCATTCATAATTTAAAAAAGTACACTAATCTTGTGGATGTGGGGCCATTCTATATCAGGTGGGACCCACATGGACATGTGATATTGTAATCTTGAGCCATGTGGTTCAAGCATGATAAAAGGGATATCCACTAAGGAGAGTTAGAACCCCCCTTGCATTAATAGGTGTGAATGGGAACTGGTGTCCATAGGCCATCCTGGGTCTGCACTAAAATGTGCAAGAGATTATGAGGACCTATAGTTGAGTCTTGATGAGGATGTCAAGAGTCTAAGTTGGGAGGTTGTAACATCCTTGGATATGAGGCCTTCAATTAAATTAAATTACCATAAAAGGAATTATTAGAATACCCATACCACCAAGGTGCACCTCCTTTCCAGGTAGCCAATCAATATGTAATATAAAGTTAAGTGTGATCCTCTTGGAATAATACTAGGATGGGTGGCATGTTGGTAAGTCAAACATGGGACATGCTTGAATAAGGATAAAGTGACTTGCCAATATCAGTGGTGACTAGAGGGTCCAATCATCATTCCTAAAATTCTACTAGGGCTTCTAACTTTGTGTCCATGTGTTACATTAGAATGAGGATTTAAGTCCTTAGAGGCAATGATCTTAAATGAAACAGGTACACTACCTTTCAATGAGGTGTACCTCCTATTTAGGTATCCCCACAATAGGTACTCTATAGTTAAGCTGTTTTACTATGATGGGAGACCTGTTAAAAAGTATAACTTAGGCTATTTGTGGGTGAGGACAAATTTTGTAGAAAGGTACATGTTGATATCTGAGGCCGTTCATCAATCTCAGAAATCTACTAGAGCCAAGCATTTTGGGCTTGGGAATCAAAGAACAAGTGTGCATGTTGCTTGATGAAGTGGCCATGGGATTAGTGAGAGTAGAGAAGGAGTTTGGTTCTCATGTAGATGTTGAGGTGGTGGAGTGAAATGTAAGGATGACAGTTTTGAGTAGATAAAGAGAGTGAAGGATGGGGGGACGATAACTACAATAAAAAATCATGTTCAGTTAGAGGTCTAGGGGGTACCAATTAGGAAAGATGATGTTGAAATATGGAAGTATCTTCCACAAATTAAAAAAAATGTCTTGGAATATTAATCTATTGGTGCATTGGTCAAGGCATTGATGGCCATGGTATTATGATAGATATACCAAGATAATGCATTATTTGATAGAAAATCAAATTTATGGGATACGAAAATGGAAATCTAACACATTTGAAAACTTACAAGAAAGCATAATCAAGAACCATTCCATGAAGACATTTGATTAGAGAGAAGTTATTGTGACGAGAACATGAAAGTTTATTTATTAAATACATCACAATTTCAAAAGAAAATTACCAATAACATTCAAATACATGAGACTGTGCAAGGAGAGTGAGGCCTATATCCACCACACAATGGATCTTTTATTGCACACCACTATTTTGGTCATGGTTGTGGGAAAATAAGATAAGGAAATGAATGAAAACATCAACATAATAAAAAGTTTCAATAAAATTAAGAACCTCCATTTGTTCGAATGGATTTGACTTTGTGAGTGAATTACATTCAATAAACTTCAAAATTCAAAAAAACTCAAATGACATCAAATTCATAGAAGTATGGGAAAATCTAGGTATATTTGGAATAATTATCTAAAATGATAAGAAAATAACATTGTTCCATAAATGAAGCAACCAGGGAGGGACCACATGCATCAAGAAAATTAACTGAAAGGGTTCTACACTATGGGTGTTTGTAGGAGGCAAATGGATACAAGGTGGTTTAACCATGGAACATGCAGTGTAATTATTAGTAGACACCACCGACAAAATATGAATGTGTTTAGATGTATCCATTATGCAAACAATGCATGAGTGAGGGTGACCCATCGGTAGTACCAACAGTTCATAAAAACATGTTCCAACATATGAAAAATTGAAAGCTTTCAAAGAAGAAGACGATATAGGTCATAGCTAGTGTTACAATGAAGATGAGGATATGTGTCACCTAATCAATGAGAACAAAGAAATTAGAGTAAAATTCAAAAGAAGCACTTATAGGTAGGTCTAAGCCACTAAAATGATAACAAAGATTTAATTAAATAAGGAACATGAAGAATGTTAAAGAGAGAGAAAGAGAGTGAGAGGAAAGAAGGGGAGGAAGGATTTTCCAATGCTTTGTACTACCAAACTTCTACCATCACGACCTTGGAGTTGATCAGTACCTTGATAGGGTGTTTCTTGTTGTAGATAGTGGGAGCCTAAGTTTGATTAATATATAGCTTCTATTTCTGGATGTTGAGGTTCAAATAGAAAGGATGGAGACACATGAAATATTGATATTAGTGGTAGACATGGGGTTCAAAAGAGAGGAACATACATATGATGTGCTTGAGCTGAGCAGCTGCCTTGGCTTAGGAAGTGAAAGCAATTCAGAAATTGTCCAATAATCCTAGGATTGGACAAGGGTCTCAATGAGAGCCTTGTCATCATCTACTACCTCATGACAACATTTCCGTATTCACAAAAAGTGTGGGTGTGGTTGTATGTGTGGTAATTACCACATTTTCTATTGGGGAAATAACAGAGTATGATTGACTAATTAAGGATCATCTGGCTCACATGGATGCTAATAAGCTTAGGATAGTAAACATGGCTGGCACAAGAAATGGAGAAGCCACCATTTCATAATTGTTGACTGAGGTTAGTTATATTTAATGGCGTTAAAAGTCAGCACAACAAGTGGTGTTTGATGCAACAAGTTAATGTCGAGTCAAGGTCTAAATTGACCAAACCCTTATTTTGATGATGACTAAACCATTCCACTTATTTGTGTCTAATGCTTCTACTTGAGTGATTTCAAATTAGGTAAAGGCACACTCCAAATGCCCTAACTTGTGCATCTCAACATGGAGAAAACACAAGTCAAAGTCAACACAAGTGCACATTTTTGGAATATGATGTAAATCCATTAGAATCATGTTGTAAATCAATTATAATGATAATATGACTTGTAATTACGCTTAGAAAAAATCAAGGGCACTTAAATCAAATATTTAAGAACTTTAATGACATTTCCCAAAATTCATTACATACACTTTATCGATCGAGTTACAATCTCGACCGATCCTTGATGGATTTTGAGAATGTCATAGTCCGGTCGAGTTGTCACTTCACAAAACTCGCACTGGAACAAAATTGATTTAAGTGACCGGTCGAGTTTCATTCAAGATAAACCTGACGGATTGGTCAAATTAGCTTTGTCGCATAGTGCATTCGTTCGAGTTACCTTTATAGAAACTCGACCGATATCACTATATGGAAAAGTGCAGAAAAGTTTTTCTAGCCATTGTGGAGTTGCAACAATCGCAAATATATCTATTGCAAGCCACAAAATGGCTAGGTTTCATTCTTAAGTGTTCCCAAAGGTTAATAGGAATACCCATCTATAAATAGGACCCCTAGGCTTCATTCCAAGGTTGATTTTTCAAGCCAAGTGCTATGAAGGTCCCGATTCTATAGTTAAGTGATCCTAGAACCTACTCTCTCTCTCTCTAAGCTTAATCACTTGCATCATACATTAGAGTGAGTAGGATAATTGTAAGATAGATAGTCCTACATGTATATCTTGTGAGGATCTCACTTCCACCACCTCCCATTCTCTCATTTCAACCATGAAGATGAAGGTTCTCTCTGTTAGCTAAGAGAGGTAAAGAAGAACAAGGGAATGAGTCCCTTGGTGAAAATCAAGGTTGAAGAATTAGAGAAAGAGTGGGTAAGCCCTTGGTGAAGGAAGAAGACTCCTTGCTCAAGTGTGTAAGTCCTTAGTGGAAGCTTCTCCGATTGAAGGTAAAGTCAAAGGCTAAAGATCCAAGAAGAGTGGGCAATTCCTAGAAGGCTGAAGACTTGTGCAAGAGTGGGTAAGTCCTTGGAGAAGGTAGAAGACTCGATACAAAGTGGGTAAGTCCTTAGAAAGGTTGAAGACTCTTTGTATTCAATAGGTAATTCCTTTTGTGGGTCATGTATTGTAAGTCTTATGAATGAATATAAGAGTGCAATGGTTAAGAAATCCTAGAGGTTGACCTCTCTAGGTAGTGGACTGACATACTTCTAGTTTGGAGTGTGGAACCTCTCTACATAGCTTATCAAATGGTGCTTGTTCAATGTCTCTCTCCCTTTCTATGTATGTTTTAGTTGCACTCAAAATTCCTATTTAGAAACCTTATCTTGTGATATAACTTGAAGGTCTAATGAATTATGTTTAAGTTTATTCATCTCTATTCACCCCCCTCTAGAGCATCCAATCACCCATCTAGGATCCAACAATTGGTATCAGAGCATGTCTTCTCCAAGCATACTTTAAATAGGAAAAGATGGGTGACTACCAAAATGGGAGATACCTCATCAACCTTCCAAGCATACTTCAAATAGGAGAAGATGGGTGACTACCAAAATAGGAGTAACTTCCTCTATTGGAAAAGAAGGCTACAATGATATATCCAAGGATCAAGTCTTGAGGTATGGCAAATGGTGGACCATCCATACAAACAACCAGAGACCAAAATAGAAGAATGGGATCAGGCTACCATGAAGAAAGTCACCTTGAATGCAAGAGCAATCAACATCCTCTATGCCACCATGAACCCCACCGAGTTCAACCAGATTTTCTCTTGTGAGACGGTCTATGAGGTATGGAGAAAGCTATGCATCACCTATGGGGGGAAAACTCAAGTGAAGGAAAGCAAGGTCTACATGCTCAAAGGGATGCTTGAGAACTTCAAGATGGGAATGGAGGAGAAGATAGCCAATATGTACTCAACACTCAACACAATTGTAAATGGCCTTGCCGTCCTAAGTCATCCTATGAGTATAGGAGAGATCAACTCTAACATCCTTAGAACTCTTCCCAAGAGATGGGAACCCAAGGTGACTTCCATTGAATTAGTAAGGTCTCTTGATGATATCCCCATTGATGAACTTACTAGAAATCTACAAGCCCATGAAGCCACATTTGACAAAAGAGAAGTAGTTGAAAGACAAGAGCAGAAAGAGCTAAAGAGAATGAAGAAGGCTGAAATCAAGGCTCAAATTGAAGCTATTATGGGACAAGCCTATCCATCCTCTCATGTTGAACAAGATGCCATGTACTCCAAGGGTAGATTATACAAAGGCAAGAATCCCTCTTCCATCAGGTGCCTCAAGTGTGGAAAGAAGGGTCACTTCAAGATAGATTGTCTACAAGGCAAGAAGACCCATCATCACAAGGAAAGAGAAGAGAAGTACAAGAAGAATGAGAAATGACACAAGATATCAAGTAACTCCTCCAACTCGAGCTCAAGTGAAGAATCAAGTGAAGGATCTAGCTCAAGCTCTAGTGATGAAGGACAATATCATTTTGATCTTATGTCTTCAAAAAATGAAGACTCATATGAGGTAAATCTAAACTCTTTAGATAAAGAACCTTTAATTGCTATCATTAATACTACTCGTGCCTCTCTTAAGTCTTCTAAAAAGAAAAGGAAAAAGCTTGCTAGAATTTTTGATAATGTGCATGTAGAATTAGATGGTCTTGAACATGCTAAAACTTGATTACTTGATGATAAAAATGCTTGACTTAGCAAAGTAGACTCTCTTAAATTTGAAAATGCTAGTTTGCTTGATAAGATTAGATTTCTAGAAGCTCAATCTCTTATGAGTAGTTCTAATGAAGAGCATACCTTAATTGTTGATTATCTTATGCATGATATTGATGTTCTTAAATATGAAAGCAAGGACAAAGATTTTGTTTTGCAAGGATTAGAATCTAAAAATGGTGTTTATCTTTCTAAGATTACTTTTCTTGAAACATGAAATGCCTCCTTGCTTGTGAAAATCAATGTGCTTGAATCTTGTTCTAGTTCTACTAGTAGAGAGAATAATATTGTTGCTCTTCATATTGATAGAGATTCTTATTTAACTAAAGATCTTTGTCTAGAAAATAATCTTTTGCATGCTAGAGATAATATAAATAATTTATCTTCTACTATTTCTTCTCTTATGCATGATAATCATAATTTGAAATCTTCTTTGCAAAGATTCTTAGTTGGTAAAAAGAATCTTAATGATATCCTACACCATACTACTAAACAAATTGGTAGACATGGTTTAGGGTATGATGGCAGTCAAAGGAACAACAAAGGTAAAGGACCTCCAATATTCCATGGAGAATCCTCTAGTTCTAAGACTATGGGAACATGCAACTATTGTAATGAAATTGGTCACTATTCTAATTGTCGCCCTTTTAGGAAATCACCAAAGAGCAATAGGGCTTGGGTTGCTAAGCTAACCCCTTCAGACCCAAAAACATGATTGGGAACCATTTCATCTTTCTTCTTGCAGGCTACTTGCATATACATTGATTAAACTATTGAATTGTAAATTGACTTCTCAATCCACATGAAAGAAGAAAGGTGAGTTCTATAGAGGGTGAAAAAAAGTGGAAAAAGTAATGGTAAGAACAAAGGTAAAGGTTTTCTTGCTTATAACCAATCCTAACTTGTTTTTTTCAAGTTAGGGTGCACTATGGATGTGGTTTTTGAGTCAAAAGTGGTATGTTGTGATTCTCTTCATACTCTTGCTCAAAAACTATTTCTAATGCTTTCACAGTGCATTGCCAAATTGCTTACACATGTTTGGATATGGCTTATATTTTTAGCATGTCTCTAAATATGCTTTTATGAAATATATGAGCTTTTTGATAGAAACTTTGTCGGTCGAGTTTGTCCTATTTGAATCTCAACCGATAGGCACCAATGGTTGTTGCCAACAGCTATTGTCGGTCAAATTGCCTTAACACAGGACTCAACTGATGGAACTGTGCACAAAATACACAGTTGGCTTATTGAATGAGAATTTCCCTCTCAACTAGATTTTCTCAACCAATAGCCTTATTTTTTGGCACTCACTTGGTACCTTTGTATGCATATTACCATGTTTTAAATTGCCTATCTTTCTTACAACACTATCTTTCTCATTACTATAATTTGGTATCCCACTAGTGGTATTCCTATATCTTGTAATAACATATTTTGAGTTGTTTTGCAGGTTTTGATGATGATCTCTTTGGATCTCTTGGTTGTGTCATAAATTGCTTCCGTTGTACTCTAACTTGCTACATCTATATAGTTGTATATCTTGTTTGCATACAACCTTTAGGTTCATAGTTGTAATCATCTGTTGGTAATAATGCATAATTGATAGTCAGTTATCCTTTCATGCTTCTGAAATTGCATATATCTTTATTAAGATATATCTCTGCATTGACTGACAGCTTGCTTTATCTTGTGTATTTATGGTATCTCTTTCTATGATCTAGATCCTACTAGTACACCTAACCTGTGATAACATCTACTAGTAGTTCATATACATGTAGTTCTAGCCTTGTTCATCAAGTTGTTTTGACTATATGCTATTCTGGTATCTTGTTTTATATTTGCTCAAACTTGTTTCTTAAATTGCATATCGACTGCCATGAGTTGCTTACATAACTTTGTGATGCAGGCTATATAGAGATACATTGTATGTAGAATTTCGAGCATACTCAAAATTTTATGCAGATTTTTCTCCAGTGTCATATTTTGATGCAAGACTAGTGTTTTATGTACAGAAAACAACATTCTTAGCAAGGATCATCACTTTGCCATGAGCCCTAACACATTTTGGGAAAATTATGGCATCTTGAGGGTCAAAATTGTGATTTATTATTTTTCTACAACACTTTATCTTGCATTTTGGGTTGTTCAAGTGCATGCTTTAACTTGCTTTTATTATATGCTTGGACAATCCCCTAGATGTGCTCTTCTACTCTCTTTATATAACTTTTTGTTATTTCCTTTCATTTAATATGTGGTGTTTCTTATTTATTCATACCCCCACTTTTTTAAATGACAAAGGGGGAGAAAGGTATGTCTTCTTTTGACAAAAGAGGGAGAAGGCATATCTTACATGAAGAGGAGAAGCATGTCTATGTGTAGAACATATATGAGTAGAAGACATAGTATTCTATAAATGTTATGAAAGCTAACCATGCAGGAGAAATAGCATCAATTGAGGGGGAGTATGAGAACTCCACTAGCATCAATTAAGGGGGAGCATATCAAATCAATTCTATTGAAACCCCTTGGTTTCTCCAAAGGTGAGACTTTATTTAAATGCTTTCAATACATTTATGGAATGGTTTGTCATCTTCAAAAAGGAGGAGGATGTTGACTCAAGGTCTAAATAGACTAAACCCTTGTTTTGATGATGACTAAAGCATTCCACTTACTTGTGTCTAATGCTTCTACTCAAGTGATTTTAGATTAGGTATAGACACACTCCAAATGCCCTAACATGCACATCTCAACTTGGAAAAAAGACTAGTCAAAGTCAACACAAGTGCACATTTTTGGAATATGATGTAAATACATTATAATCATGTTGTAAATCACTTGTAATGATTATATGATTTGTAATTAAGCTAAGAAAAAATCAAGAGCACTTAAATCAAATATTTAAGCACTTTAATAACATTTTTCAAAATTCATTACAGACACTCTATCAGTCGAGTTACAATCTCGATTGATCCTTGATGGATTTTGAGAATGACATGGTTCGCTCGGGTTGCCACTTCATTGAACTCAACCGATCCCTTCACTGGAACAAAACTAATTTAAGTGATGGGTCGAGTTTCATCCAGGATAAACCCGACCAATTGGTCAAATTATCTTTGTCGCATAGTGCATTCGGTCGAGTTACCTTTATAGAAACTTGACTGATAGCACTGTACGAAAAAGTGCGGAAAAGTGTTTCTAGCCATTGTGGATTTGCAAAAATCACAAATGTATTTGTTTCACGTCACAAAATGGCTATTTTTAGTTCTTAAGTGTTCCCAAAGGTTAAGAGGCATCTCTAACTATAAATAGGACACTTGGGCTTCATTCTAAGGTTGAGCATTCAAGCCAAGCACTATGAAGGTCCCTATTCTATAGTTGAGTGATCCTACATCCTCTTCCTCTCTCTCTCTCTAAGCTTAATCACTTGCATCGTCCATAAGAGTGAGTAGGAGATTTGTAAGAGACCTAGTCCTACATGTGTATCTTGTGTGGCTCTCACTTCCACCACCTTCAATTCTCTCATTTCAACCATGAAGATGAAGGTTCTCTCTCTTGGCTAAGAGAGGGGAAAAAGAACAAGGGAAGGAGTCCTTTGCTGAAGATCAAGGCTAAAGACTTGGAGCAAGAGTGGGTAAGCCCATGGTGAAGGAAAAAGACTCCTTGCTCAAGTGGGTAAGTCCTTGGAGGAAGCTTCTGTTGGTATGTATGCCCTGAGAGCCAATCATGGGATGATTGGTGGGATACATTAAGATTGATTTGATAAACATCAAAGGCAAGCTTCCAATTCATTCCGGTTCAGTCATATGAGATAGTGATAGAACAGATTGAATGTCTAGAGAATGACAGTACTCAATGACGTATGCTTTCAGGTTGAGGACCTGAACGATGAGGTCATACGGATGCTAAGAGTTTGTACATTCTTGTTATGTCCCTAGTCGGATGTCATTGTGGAAGGTAGATAGACAACAATGACACATAAGACTAGATTGTGGTGTTGGTTGATGACAGAATCTCATTAGTCATGATATAGAGATATCAAACCAAACACATAGGTACTTGTTAGAGAATAAGGTACCAGACAGACCCACCGTGAGTTTGACACATGGAACCATGAGATGGTAGTCACAGTCAGTATTCACAGTGATGGTGGTGAGTGTGATTCTTAGACCTGAAATCACTGCACTCAACACATGTCGTTGGGCACACTTTGACATCATCAAACGCAGTCCTGAAACATGGGTTGTTATAAAGGTGATGATTGGGTGGCTTTGACACATGGGGCTTTTGAGGGGTGAGTGATAGATATGGGATTTGTCCCTCCTGAGGGAGTTTGATATCCAAGGCCACTTGATGAGTAGGATTGAGATAGGCGTGCGCACGCATGTGTGAATCAGTATGTGATATTGATGTCATACATATCTCCTTCAATCTACTCTGAGATCAAGAAAGTGAATGAACGTTGACAGGATGACTGTTCCATGCCTTAAGTTCATTCGGGATATCAGTGACAATGGAATTATACATTCACTGTAACACCATTCACGGATTGTAGGATGAAAGTTGTTCTCCAACTTTATACTTTCACTTGGGTAGCACTGATGTGTGACTAGGCACCGCTCTTTGCTTGTGAAGTCATAAGTGTTATGGACTTTCACTGCCAACGTGAAATGGACCTGCATGGTCACACACATAGGATTTAACCTGGAAGAGGAGTTTTGTCCACAAGCAACGTTTAGATTGATTACTAAAGGATTTTAATAGTTAAATTAAACACTCAATCAGTCGATAGCTCAATATCATATGGTTCAAGGTGTTGGACGCATTGATTGGAGTATCGGATTGATTGAAATCGCAATTGACTGATTTTGCCCAACCTGTGCTCCCAACCGATCGGCTCATGTGATGAACCGGTCGGCTGAGGTGCTGAACCGGTCGGCTGGAGTGTCCAGGCCGATCGGCTCATGCCAGGTTGAAACGACCGGTTCAAGGGTTGAACCGATCGGCTCAACTGGTGCAACCGACCAGTTGGGAAAGTCATGTCGGCAAGAATTTTCCTTTGGTTTCAAATTGCCCAATTCGATTGGGAATAACATTGGTATTCGATACCAATTGAGAGCGAAACAAGGAAAGTCTTTTTGAGCCGGATTAGGACCATGAACCGATCGGTTCAGGGCACCAACCGATTGGTTGGAGTGCCCCAAACGATCGGCTCAGGTCCAACCGATCGGCTCAATGGCCGAACCGATCGGTTCAGTTGTGAACCGATCATTTCAAGTTGCGAACCGGTTGCTTTTTGTGGAAAATTCTCGAACCCTTCTACTCCTGCTTTAGTCCCGTATTGCCGGGCACAGAGAACCCTGTCCCATGACCCGCCTATATATATAGGGGTATTGGGGGCTTCTCAAAGTACAACTCAATGCAAGCTGGTTGCTTTGCGAAGTTGTCGTTCTCTCTGGTTTTGGTAATCATGAGAGATCCCGAGCAAGTGCTTCCCGCAAAAGGGAGGTGCAGCAAGGGAAGGACAACTGCAGTTGCAACTGGTAGCAGGAGAGTGTGTTGGCGACTAGTACGTCAACAAGAGGGTGTGACTCCTTCCACTTCCTTATGGGACAAGGAGAGTGGAGTTCCAGGTGGTCCGTGTGGACTACTACAGAGGCGGGAGGACACTGCCGCTCAGGAGGACAACTGTCATCCGACAGTCCGGTAGGAGGAGGAGTCGTCAGTCCCGGTGCGACCAGGAGCTGCACAGACACCGTCCAAGACCGGAGTTGAAGACCGTGCATTGCGCGAGGTATTGTCGCCGAGCAAGCCTCGGGACAAGGTATGATTCCAAAAACCATCCTTTCCTATTATATAGACGTTGACGCGTTTCCTCGGTATGGGTTGGGGAGAAATTTTTTTGTTTCCGTTGCCTTCTCTGTCTCCCCTAAAACCCAACAGTGGTATCAGAGCCACGTCAGCTGTTCTATATTTTAGGAATATCGATATGATCGATTTTGGTTTGTCGCCTTTATTTATTGCATACGATGCGAATAATATCGGCTTTATGCATGTCCAATCCTAAATCCACAAATCCCTAATTACATATATGATATGTATTATTAATGCACTCGATACGCGTCGCCCTTAAACGAGTTTTGTGGTGGATGTGTGTAGCATGATTATGGCCTATAAACCCCTATCTGTGTGTGGTTGTTTGTGGTTGCTTGCATCTCGGTCTGCGCACCGATCTTCCCTCTCTTATTCCTGATGTAACTCGAAATAATTCGAAATTATTTCCTACCTTTGCTCCCCCCCGAATGTAACTCGGTGTTTCCCTTTTTAAAGCAATGTAATAAAAAGGATAGATTTTATTTCTTGTTATGTCAAAGACCGGCAGACATCAAGACGACTGCTCAGACGATCGGTTCAAGGCATGAACCGATCGGTTGACGTTCCAGACGGTCGGTTCAAGGAGTGAACCGATCGGTTGATGACCGGTTCGAGGAGCTAGACGAGCGGGTGGCGGACATGACGAGATGCACGACGACCAGGCCAACCGATCGGTTGGAGGAGCCAACCGATCGGCTAGTGGCACCCAGACGACCGGTTGGAGAGTACAGATCATTCATGTGATGAGTTGATCAACTCGGATGGCAAGGCACATAGTTCATCTTGTATAGGTTGCATGTGATGTTGACCTAGATGACCGTGATTCCTCTGGGCTCGAGGAATCACATTAGGATGGCCATAATCATCGCTTTTTATCGTTTGTGCATGTTTTCTGTGGGATATAGCATGTATATGATACGTACTATATATTGTGGTGATTGGATATGTATACGTATATAAAAACCAAATCCCTCATTAAAATATTAAGTCTTATATGCCTTCCATTAGCGGCACACATGAAAAGCTCGATCGACCAAGTGTAGGTTACGCCAAAGCGTGGTGCTCCGTCTATCTTGTGGAAGTGTGAAGGGTAGACATGTAGGTTCTGCCAAAGCAGGGTGCATGTTTACCGTGTCGGCTTTTGGGTTAGACTTAACTGGTGATTCTTAGAGCGTCTAAGCCCAGAGGCAAGGAATGTTCATGGCAAGGTGTTGTGCATGTTCATTCAACAAGAGTTGCATATGATGCAATTGGCAAGAGTTGCCTACCTGAGAGATCTAAGTTGTGGGCGATCAGCCAAAGCTGACTCATGACTTAGAGGATTTCAGGATCTTGCCCACTAGAAGGTTGTACGCTGCAATCTTCTGAATTGATGGTGAGGGCTATCAATTTGAAGTAAAATAGTGGGAGAGATAATTAATTAAAGGCCTAATTTTATCGTCAACTTTTCAAATCAATCAAACAAGTCAAAAATGAGTTTTTGGACTAAAATTGCATATATTTCCTTTTGTTAAAATAAATGGTTAATCAACAAATCACTTTATTTGCGATGGGTCTTTAAGACCAACAAATTAAATGGGAATAATTCCACGATGGGTTAGGATGATGAGAAGTGTTCTCAGTCAAAGAGTGAAAGCTCTAAGTCCTAGTTATACCAGAACCAGATGAACTCGATCCCACCACATCAATGGTTGAAAGTATGCTTATGGAAGCATACCGAGGATGACATTGATGAGGAGTGCTTGATGTTGTGTTCTCTGAACTATGAGTTGCAGAGACAACATGAGACATATGATGTCTCCAAGACACTATCCTAGTATGTCATGACAGAAGGAGATCCAGTAAGGGATTCACACACTCAATGTGATTGGGTATGTTGAAAACCTGACTGAGAAGGATTCCCTCTGAGCCAAGGGTTGGCTATTGGTATGATACTGCAAATGTTGCAAGAATCATACAATTCATGATAAGCTACAACATGAACAACTTTGACAAGCGTTGACAGAGTTGTTGGACATGTTGAGGACAGTAGAGGCAAAGATGAAGAAAGACAAACCATAATCTTTGATGTGATCAAAGAAAAGGTAAGTCTTAAGGGCAAGGGCAAGGGCAAAGCTAAGAAGTGTTCTGATGCTAGCCAGCAATCCAAGCCGTCTTCAGCCTCAAGGCACATGGGGAAAGGGTGTATGAGGGAACTTCCCTCTATATCTGGAAGAACAAAAGAAGATGAAGGAGGGGATGGAGATCTCCACCTAAGGTATCATGAAATGAACCACTTCTTTATCCGAGGTATATGATACCAAGATATGGATATGTCATATATGATATGCAATATCCGCAAAGAAGTGATGGCCTTTGTGAAAGGACCAAGAAAGAAGTACCCATCATTGGAGCAAGTGTTGCGGCCATAGATAGGAGTATCTTTCAGTTTATTTCAGCCTAAAGGGCACGAAATAGAGTTGAGAACTGCTATTTCATATATTGCCAATAGATAGAAACACTTTATTATTGCATATTGTATGACAATGATGGCAATTAATAAAGTTGATGTTTCAATCTTAAAGATATAATCTTTGTGGCAATGCCTTGTTTATCTTGTGATACATGGTATGCATAAGATAAAATGATACCTAAAGTTATTGATAACTCAAACAATCAAATTAGCATAAATCATGAGAAATTCATTTCTAGTTTCCATATGATGGATAAACCTAGACTCTTTTGGTTAGAGAACCATTAAGAGACATGAATATCTTGGACATGATTAATAAATCTTCACTAAAGGTAGTGGGAGAGTGATTATCCTATTAGGTATAATACATGTGATGTATTTACATACCAATTGGAACAAATGCTAATACTTCAAATGGTGTTTAGAGAAATACCAATATGAACATCTTGAAGTGTTCAAGATTGTCATAGATGAAGTAAAAATTTGGTAAAGTATTAATTCTTGATGAGATCAATGAATGAAATACTTGGACCAAATGTTTGAGATCCTTATGAGTGATTATGATAGTGTATCATAGTGAACTCATGATTAAGGCATGGTGATGTCTAAATCAAGAAGGAATCATACTCTAAGGAGTTGGAGAATGATTATCAAATAACTGAATTCTTCTTAATAAAAGAATACCCCACACTAATAAAGGACATTAAGAATCACAAGGGTTGTGAATTCTTATATTCTTGACAGATACACCTCAATTATCTATGTGATGAGTTGTTCATATGATGAGTCAACTATCTAGATGAATATGAGGAATCAGATTTTGAGTTATGGTATAAGATCATTACATCCTAAATGATTTCCATGTGAACCATAAGGTATGACCTTGATGGTAGCACTCATTGGATGAAATCCATAAGTGCAAATGAGTCTTAAGTGTTAAGACACATGGATAACATTTTGAGAAGGATGATGCTTGTTGATTGCAACTTAATGACTGAGACATTTGGCATATAGATACTAAAACCACATTCCTATCAGGAATAAAACAAGGATGTGTACGTGACACAACCTATAAGGTTTATGAATCCACTAATGCAAATGAAGTCTATAAGTTACAATGGACTAATCAATGTGATTGATTGAGTACAAGCAACTCAGAATTGGATCTTTACTTTGATGATATAGTCAAAGGGTTTGACTGACATGTCAAAGATAAAGAAGGGATCTGTGATTTAGTGGGAGCGTGTTCACATTCCACATGTTGATGTGAAATGGAAATGTTCTAGAATGGAAATCCAAAAGTGGAAATTATCGTTAAGGAAGATAGAGATGTTTCCTATATGATAGGAATAGAGATCTATAGAGATAGTTCTCGACAAATCTCTTGACCTGGAAAAGAGAGAGCATACATTGGCAATCTGTACTGAAGGGTTCAGTATGCACAGATTCAGTGGGAGAAAACTTGTCCATGTTATATGGATATTAGTATCCCAAGGCCAAGTGTCCAATTCTTATGAAGAATGGGAACACTAAGAATAGATATGGATCTATCATGTATGTAATCATCCCATTGTCTTGCATGTATGACATGGCAAGAATAAAATGCATTCATCATCTTGTATGTAGGACATGGAAATATGATGTTCTCATCCTGATAACTCGTATGTAGGACATGACGAGTGGATGTCTGTCTACTTCCAGTAAGGGTTACTGGAATACCATAAGAACTTGATAAGTACTTGGGATGTACTAGTTCTATGGAGATAAGGAAGAGTTCGATGTAAAGAGTTACATTGATGCGAACTTCCGAAAGGACAGAAAATTAATCGCAAGATATACATAAGATGTATAAAAGTGAAAGTTTGTTGATAATTGGAAGTGTTCCAATAAAACCATTTAAAAGGGAAATGACGAGTATCTGTGTGTTAGAGAACAGCAGTGGATACTATATGGATCTGAAGGTTCATGAGATGAACTTATATTCCACTCATTGATGACAAGTTTGGAATCCTTGATCATGCAATGTGGCTAAAGGTTAGCAAAGGAATACTAGATCGCATATTATGACAACTCCATCTCATACGTGTGACGTACAACAAAGAGATGAGAGACATGCAATTTATACTGACTTTGGCAAGGTGTTTCCATTACTCACTATGTTGGCACTAGAGCACAGTAACATGTGGGACATGTTTGAAGATCACTATGAATATGATTCAAGAGTGATTGGCTCACAGTGCAAGTGGGAGTCTGTTGGTATGTATGCCCTGAGAGCCAATCATGGGATGATTGGTGGGATACATTAAGATTGATTTGATAAACATAAAAGGCAAGCTTCCAATTCATTCTGGTTCAGTCATATGAGATAGTGATAGAACAGATTGAATGTCTAGAGAATGACAGTACTCGATGATGTATGCTTTCAGGTTGAGGACCTGAACGATGAGGTCATACGGATGCTAAGAGTTTGTACATTCTTGTTATGTCCCTAGTCGGATGTCATTTTGGAAGGTAGATAGACAACAATGACACATAAGACTAGATTGTGGTGTTGGTTGATGACAAAATCTCATTAGTCATGATATAGAGATATCAAACCAAACACATAGGTACTTGTTAGAGAACAAGGTACCGGACAGACCCACTGTGAGTTTGACACATGGAACCATGAGATGGTAGTCACAGTCAGTATTCACAGTGATGGTGGTGAGTGTGATTCTTAGACCTGAAATCACTGCACTCAACACATGTCGTTGGGCACACTTTGACATCATCAAACGCAGTCCTGAAACATGGTTTGTTATAAAGGTGATGATTGGGTGGCTTTGACACATGGGGCTTTTGAGGGGTGAGTGATAGATATGGGATTTGTCCCTCCTGAGGGAGTTTGATATCCAAGGCCACTTGATGAGTAGGATTGAGATAGGCGTGCGCACGCATGTGTGAATCAGTATGTGATATTGATGTCATACATATCTCCTTCAATCTACTCTAAGATCAAGAAAGTGAATGAACGTTGACAGGATGACTGTTCCATGCCTTGAGTTCATTCGGTATATCAGTGACAAAGGAATTATACATTCACTGTAACACCATTCACGGATTGTAGGATGAAAGTTGTTCTCCAACTTTCTACTTTCACTTGGGTAGCACTGATGTGTGACTAGGCACCGCTCTTTGCTTGCGAAGTCATAAGTGTTATGGACTTTCACTGCCAACATGAAATGGACCTGCAGGGTCACACACATAGGATTTAACCTGGCAGAGGAGTTTTATCCACAAGCAACGTTTAGATTGATTACTAAAGGAGTTTAGTAGTTCAATTAAACACTCAATCAGTCGATAGCTCAATATCATATGGTTCAAGGTGTTGGACGCATTGATTGGAGTATCGGATTGATTGAAATCGCAATTGACTAATTTTGCCCAACCTGTGCTCCCAACCGATCGGCTCATGTGATGAACCGGTCGGCTGAGGTGCTGAACCGGTCGGCTGGAGTTTCCAGGCCGATCGGCTCATGCCAGGTTGAAACGACCGGTTCAAGGGTTGAACCGATCGACTCAATTGGTGCAACCGACCAGTTGGGAAAGTCATGTCGGCAAGAATTTTCCTTTGGTTTCAAATTGCCCAATTCGATTGGGAATAACATTGGTATTCGATACCAATTGAGAGCGAAACAAGGAAAGTCTTTTTGAGCCGGATTAGGACCATGAACCGATCGGTTCAGGGCACCAACCGATCAGTTGGAGTGCCCCAAACGATCGACTCAGGTCCAACCGATCGGCTCAATGGCCGAACCGATCGGTTCAGTTGTGAACCGATCATTTCAAGTTGCGAACCGGTTGCTTTTTGTGGAAAATTCTCGAACCCTTCTACTCCTGCTTTAGTCCCGTATTGTCGGGCACAGAGAACCCTGTCCCATGACCCGCCTATATATATAGGGGTATTGGGGGCTTCTCAAAGTACAACTCAATGCAAACTGGTTGCTTTGCGAAGTTGTCGTTCTCTCTGGTTTTGGTAACCATGAGAGATCCCGAGCAAGTGCTTCCCGCAAAAGGGAGGTGCAACAAGGGAAGGACAACTGCAGTTGCAACTGGTAGCAGGAGAGTGTGTTGGCGACTAGTACGTCAACAGGAGGGTGCGACTCCTTCCACTTCCTTGTGGGACAAGGAGAGTGGAGTTCTAGGTGGTCCGTGTGGACTACTACAGAGGCGGGAGGACACTGCCGCTCAGGAGGACAACTGTCATCCGACAGTCCGGTAGGAGGAGGAGTCGTCAGTCCCGGTGCGACCAGGAGCTGCACAGACACCGTCCAAGACCGGAGTTGAAGACCGCGCATTGCGCGAGGTATTGTCTCCGAGCAAGCCTCGGGACAAGGTATGATTCCACAAACCATCCTTTCCTATTATATAGACATTGACGCGTTTCCTCAGTATGGGTTGGGGAGAAATTTTTTGTTTCCGCTGCCTTCTCCGTCTCCCCTAAAACCCAACAGCCTCCAAGAGAAGGTGAAGTCAAAGTCTGAATATCCAAGAAGAGTGGGTAATTCCTAGAAGTTGGAAGACTTGTGCAAGAGTGGGTAAGTCCTTGGAGAAGGCTAAAGACTCGTTAAAAAGTATGTAAGTCCTTGGTAAGGTTGAAGACTATTTGTATTGGATAGGTAAGTTCTTTGGTGGGTCATGTATTGTAAGTCTTATGAATGAATATAAGAGTGCAATGGTTAAGAAATCCTAGATGTTTACCTCTCTAGGTAGTGGACTGACATGCTCCTAGTTTGGAGTATGGAACCACTCTACATAGCTTGTCAAATGATGCTTGTTCAATCTCTCTCTCCCTTGCTATGTATGTTTTAGTTTCACTCAAACTTCCAATATAAAAACCTTATCTTGTGATATAACTTCAAGGTCTAATGATTTTTTTAAGTGCATTCATATCTATTCACCCCCCTCCAGAGTAACTAATCACCCATCTAGGATCCAATAATTGGTATCAAAGCATGTCTTCTCCAAGCATACTTCAACAAGTAGGAGAAGATGGGTGACTACCAAAGTGGGAGATACTTCATCAACCTTCCAATCTTTGATGGGAGTAACTTCCTCTATTGGAAAAGAAGGCTACAATTCTACATACAAGGATCAAGTCTTGATCTATGGAAAATGGTGGACCATCCATACAAGCTACCGGAGACCAAGATAGAAGAATGGGATGAAGCTACCATGAAGAAATCCACCTTGAATGCAAGAGCAATCAACATCCTCTATGCCACCATGAACCCCACTGGGTTGAACCTCATTTCCTCTTGTGAGACAACATATGAAGTATGAGGAAAGCTATGCATCACCTATGAGGGGTTAACTCAAGTGAAGGAAAACAAAGTCTACATGCTCAAACGACTTCTTGAGAACTTCAAGATGGGAAAGGAGGAGAAGATACCCAACATGTACTCAAGAATCAACACAATTGTAAATGGCGTTGTTGTCTTGGGTCACCCTATGAGTAGAGGAGAGATCAACTCTAGGATCCTTATAACTCTCCCTAAGAGATAGGAACCCAAGGTGACTTCCATTGAAGAAGTAAGGTCTCTTGATGATATTCTCATTGAAGAGCTCATTGGAAATATACAAGCCCATGAAGCTACACTTGACCAAAGAGAAGAAGTTGAAAGATAAGAAGAGAAAGAGCTAAAGAGAATGAAGAAGGCTGAAATCAATGCTCAAATTGAAGCTATTATGGTGCAATCCTCTCCATCCTCTCATGAGAAGATTCCATGTACTGCAAGGGTATATTATATAAAGGCAAGAATCCCTCCTCCATCCGGTGCCTCAAGAGTGGAAAGAAGGGTCACTTCAAGATAGATTGTCTACAAGGCAAAAAGACCCATCATCACAAGGAAAGATAAGAGAAGTACAAGAAGAATGAGAAATGGCACAAGATATCAAGTGACTCCTCCAACTCAAGCTCAAATGAAGAATCAAGTGGATGATCTAGCTCAAGCTCTAGTGATGAAGGACAATGCTATTTTGCTCTTATGGCTTCAACAAATGAAGACTCGAATGAGGTAAATGTAAACTCTTTATATAAGGAACCTTCAATTTCTATCATTAATGCTACTCGTGCCTCTCTTAAGTCTTCTAAAAAGAAAAGGAAAAATCTTGATAGAATTGCTGATAATACGTATGTAGAATTAGATGATCTTGAACATTCTAATACTTGCTTGCTTGATGATAAAAATGCTTGTCTTAGCCAAGTAGACTCTCTTAAACTTAAAAATGCAAGTAAACTTGATAAGATTATATTTATAGAAGCTCAATCTCTTATGAGTAGTTCTAATGAAGAGCATACCTTAATTGTTGATTCTCTCATGCATGATATTGATGTTCTTAAATCTGAAAACAAGGACAAAGATTTTGTTTTGCAAGGATTAGAATCTGAAAATGGTGTTTATCTTTCTAAGATTACTTTGCTTGAAATAGAAAATGCCTCCTTGCTTGCTAAAATCAATCTGCTTGAATCTTGTTCTAATTCTACTAGCAGAGAGAATAATTTTGCTCCTCTTCATATTGATAGATTTTATTATTTAACTAAATCTCTTTTCCTAGAAAATGATCGTTTGCTTTCTAGAGATAATATAAATCATTTTTCTTCTACTATTTCTTCTCTTATGCATGATAATCATAATTTGAGATCTTCTTTGCAAAGATTCTTAGTTGTTAAAAAGAATCTTAATGATATCCTACACCATACTACTAAACAAATTGGTAGACATGGTTTAGGGTATGATTGTAGTCAAAGAAACATCAAAGGTAAAAGACCTCTAATATTCCATGGAGAGTCCTCTAGTTCTAATACTATGGGCACATGAAACTATTGTAATGAAATTGTTTACTATTCTAATTGTTGCCCTTTTAGGAAAGCACCCAATAGAAATAGGGCTTGGGTTGCTAAGCTAACCCCTCCGGACCCAAAAACATGATTGGGGACCATTTCATCTTTTGTCTTGCAGGGTACTTGCAAATGGATTTACTTGAACTATAGAAATGCAAATTGACTTTTCAATCCACATGAAATAAGAAAGGTGAGATGTGTAGAGGGTGACAACAGGTGGAAAAAGGAATGGTTAGAGCAAAGGTAAATGTTTTCTTGCTTATAACCAATACTAACTTGTTTTTGTCAAGTTAGTGTGCACTATGGATGAGGTTTTTGAGTCAAAAGTGGTATTTTCTGATTCTCTTCACACTCTTGCTCTAAAATGGTTTCTAATGCTTTCATAGTGCATTACTAACTTGCTTACACATGTTTGGACATGGCTTATAATTTTAGCATTACTCTAAATATATTTTTATGAAATATATGTGCTTTTTTATAGCAGCTTTGTCAGTCGAGTTTGTCCTGTTTGAAAGTCGACCGATAGGCACAATTGGGTGTTGCCAATAGCTATTGTTCATCGAATTGCCATAACACAAAACTCAACTGATAGCACTATGCAAAGAATACATAATTGCTTATTCAATGAGAATTTCCCTCTCAACTAGATTTTCTCAACCAATAGCCTTATTCTTTGGCACTCCCTTGGTACCTATTTATGCATATTGCCATGCTTTAAATTGCCTATCTTGCTTACAACTCTATCTTTCTAATTGCTATAATTTGGTATCCCACTAGTGGTATTCCTATATCTTGCAATAACTTATTTTGAGTTGTTTTGTAGGTTTTGATGATGATCTCTTTAGATCTCTTGGTTGTGTCTTAAATTGCTTTCATTGTGCTTTAACTTGCTACATCTATATAGTTGTATATCTTGTTTGGATACAAGCTTGAGGTTCTTTGTGGTAATCATCTTTTGGTAATAATGGATATTTGATAGTGAGTTATCGTTTCATGCTTCTAAAATTGCATATCTCTTAGTTAGGATATATCTCTACATTGACTCATAGCTTGCTTTATCTTGTATATCTTATGGTATATCTTGATATGTTCTAGATCCTACTAGTAGCCCTAACATGTGATAACATCTACTAGTAGTTCATATACAAGTAGTTTTAGCCTTGTTCATCAAGTGGTTTTGACTATATGCTATGCTTGTATCTTGTTTTATATTTGCTCAAACTTGTTTGTTAAATTGCATATCTACTATCATGACTTTCTTACATAACTTTGTGATGTAGGATATATAGAGCTACAATGTATGTAGAATTTGGAGCATACTTGAAATTTTATGCAGATTTTGCTCCAATGTCAGATTTTCATGCAAGACTAGTGTTTTTTTATGTAGAAATGACATTCTGAGCAAGGCTCATCGCTATGCCATGAGCCCTGACGCTTTTTGGGAAAATTCTGTCATCTTGAGGGTCAAAATTGCAATTTATTGTTTTTCTACAATACTTTATCTTGCATTTTGGGTTGTTCAAGTGCATACTTTAACTTGCTTTTATTCTATGCTTGGACAAGACCCTAGCCGTTGTCTTCTACTCTCCTTATATAACTTTTTGTTATCTCCTTTTCTATTAACAAGTGGTGTTTCTTATTTCTTCATACCCCCACTTTTTGAAATGATAAAGTGGGAGAAAAGTATGTCTTATTTTGACAAAAGAGAGAGAAGGCATGTCTTACATGAATAGGAGAAGCATGTCTATGTAAAGGGGAGAAGACATATATATATATATATATAGAACATATATGAGTATAAGACATAGTATTCTATAAATGTTATGAAAGCTAACCATGCAGGATAAATAAAATCAATTGAGGGGGAGTATGAAAACTCCACTAGCATCAATTGAGGGGGTGCATATGGACTCAATTCTATTGAAACCCCTAGGTTTCTCCTTAGGTTTGAATTTATTAAATGCTTTCAATACATTTATGGAATGGTTAGTCATCTTCAAAAATGGGGAGAATGTTGACTCATGGTCTAAACTGACTAAACCCTTATTTTAATGATGACTAAACCATTCCACTTATTTGTGTCTAATGTTTCTACTTGAGTGATTTTAGATTAGGTATAGACACACTCCAAATGTCCTAACTTGCCATCTCAACTAGGAGAAAAGACAATTCAAAGTCAACACAAGTGCAAGTGTTTAGAATATGATGTAAATCCATTAGACTCATGTTCTAAATCACTTGTAATGATTGTATGACTTGTAATTAAGCTTAAAAAAATAAAGAGCACTTAAATCAAATATTTAATCACTTTAATAACATTTTCCAAAATTCATTACAAGCACTTTATCGGTCGAGTTACAAATTCGACCGATCCTTGATGGATTTTGAGAATGTCATGGTTTGGTCAAGTTGCCACTCCATGGAGCTCGACTTATCCCTGCACTGGAACAAAATTGATTTAAGTGATTGGTCGAATTTCATCCAGGATAAACTCAATCGATTGGTCAAATTAGCTTTGTCGCATAGTGCATTCAGTCGAGTTACCTTTATAGAAACTCGACCGATAACACTGTATGAAAAAGTGCAGAAAAGTGTTTCTAGTCGTTGTGGAGTTGCAACAATTACAAATATATATGTTGCATCCCACAAAATGGCTAGTTTTCATTCTTAAGTGTTCCCAAAAGTTAAGAGGCATCCCCAACTATAAATAGGACCCCTTGGGATTCATTCCAAGGTTTATCATTCAAGCCCAGCACTATGCAGGTCCCTATTCTATGGTTTAGTGATCCTACAGCCTCCTCTCTCTCTCTCTCTAAGCTTAATCACTTGCATTATCCATTAGAGTGAGTAGGAGATTCATAAGAGAGCTAGTCCTACATGTATATCTTATGAGGCTCTCACTTGCATCACCTCCCATTCTCTCATTTCAACCATGAAGATGAAGGTTCTATCTCTTATCTAAGAGAGGTGAATAAGAATAAGGGAAGAAGTCACTCGGTGAAGATCAATGCTGAAGACTTGGATCAAGAGTGGGTAATCCCTTGGTGAAGATAGAAGACTCCTTGGTCAAATGGGTAAGTCCTTTGTGAAGCTTCTCCGAGTGAAGGTTAAGTCAAAGGCTGAAGATCCAAGAAGAGTGAGTAATTCCTAGAAGGCTGGAGACATTTGTAAGAGTGGGTAAGTCCTTGGAGAAGGCTTAAGACTCATTGCAAAGTGGGTATGTCCTTGGTAAGGTTGAAGACTCTTTGTATTGGATAGGTAAATACTTTTGTTGGTCATGTATTGTAAGTCTTATGAATGAATATAAGAGTGCAATGGTTAAGAAATCCTAGAGGTTGACCTCTCTAGGTAGTGGACTAATATACTCCTAGTTTGGAGTGTGGAACCACTCTACATAGCTTGTCAAACGATGCTTATTCAATCTCTCTCTCCCTTTATTTGTATGTTTTAGTTACACTCAAACTTCTTATTTAGCAACCTTATCTTGTGATATAACTTGAAGGTTTGATGAATTTTGTTTAAGTACATTCAACTACACTCACCCCCTCTAGAGCATCCAATCACCCATCTAGGTTCCAAAAATTGGTATCAGAGCATGTCTTCTCCAAGCACACTTCAATAAGTAGGAGAAGATGGGTGACTACCAAAGTGGGAGATACTTCATCAACCTTCCAATCTTTGATGGGAGTAACTTCCTCTATTGGAAAAGTAGGCTACAATTCTACATACAAGGATCAAGTCTTGAGCTATGGCAAATGGTAGACCATCCATACAAGCAACCAGAGACTAAGATAGAAGAATGGAATGAATCTACCATGAAGAAAGTCACCTTAAATGCAAGAGCAATCAACATCCTCTATGACACCATGAACCCCACCGAGTTCAACCAGATTACCTCTTGTCAGACGGCCTGTGAGGTATGGAGAAAGCTATGCATCACCTATGAGGGGACAACTCAAGTGAAGGAAAGCAAAGTCTATATGATCAAAGGGCAGCTTGAGAACTTCAAGATGGGAATGGACGAGAAGATAGCCAACATGTACTCAAGACTCAACACAATTGTAAATGGCCTTGCCATCCTAAATCATCTTATGAGTAGAGGAGAGATCAACTGTATGATCCTAAGAACTCTCCCCAAGAGATGGGAACCCAAGGTGACTTCTATTGAAGAAGTAAGGTCTCTTGATGATATCCCCATTGAAGAGATCATTGGAAATCTACAATCCCATGGAGCCAAACTTGACAAAAGAGAAGCAACTGAAAGACAAAAGGAGAAAGAGCTAAAGAGAATGAAGAACATTGAAATGAAGGCTCAAATTGAAGCAATTATGGTATAAGCCTCCTTATCCTCTCATGTTGAAGAAGATGCCATGTACGCTAAGTGTAGATTCTACAAAGGCAAGAATTCCTCCTCCATTTGGTGCCTCAAGTGTGGAAAGAAGGGTCACTTCAAGATAGATTGTCTATAAGGCAAGAAGTCCCATCATCACAAGGAAAGAGAAGATAAGAAATGACACAAGATCTCAAGTGACTTTTCCAACTAAAGCTCAAGTGAAGAATCAAGCAGAGGATCTAGATCAAGCTCTAGTGATGAAGGACAATGCCATTTTTCTCTTATGTCTTCAATAAATCAAGACTCAAATTAGGTAAATCTAAACTCTTTAGATAAATAACCTTTAATTGCAATCATTAATGATACTTGTGCCTCTCTTAAGACTTCTAAAAAGAAAAGGAAAAAGCTTTCTAGAATTGTTGATAATATGCATGTAGAATTAGATGATCTTAAACATGCTAATAGTTGCTTGTTTGATGATAAAAATTATTGTCTTAGCCAAGTAGACTCTCTTAAACTTGAAAATGCTAGTTTGCTTGATAATATTAGATTTCCAGAAGCTCAATCTCTTATGAGTAGTTCTAATTAAGAGCATACCTTAATTGTTGATTCTCTCATGCATGATATTGATGTTCTAAAATCTGAAAACAAGGATTAGAATAGGAAAATGGTGTTTATCTTTCTAATATTACTTTGCTTGAAATGGAAAATGCCTCCTTGATTGCTAAAATCAATGTGCTTGAATCTTGTTCTAGTTCTACTAGTAGAGAGAATAATGTTGCTTCTCTTCATATTGATAGACATTCTTATTTAACTAAAGCTCTTTGCCTAGAAAATGATCTATTGCATGCTAGAGATAATATAAATCATTTGTCTTCTACTATTTCTTCTCTGATGCATGATAATCATAGTTTGAGATCTTCTTTGCAAAGATTCTTAGTTGGTAAAAGGAATCTTAATGATATCCTACACCACACTACTAAAAAAATTGGTAGACATGGTTTAGGGTATGATGGTAGTCAAAGGAACAACAAAGATAAATGACCTCCAATATTCCACGGAGAATCATCTAGTTCCAAGACTATGGGCACATACAACTATTGTAATGAAATTGGTCACTTTTCTAATTTTTGCTATTTTAATAAACCACCCAAGGGAAATAGGGCTTGGGTTTCTATGCTAACCCCTCCGGACCCAAAAATATGATTGGGGACCATTTCATCTTTCTTCTTGTAGGGTACATGCAAATGGATTGGCTTGTACTATTGAATTGCAAACTAACTTCTCAATCTACATGAAGGAAGAAAGGCGAGATGTGTAGAGGGTGATAACATGTGGAAAAAGGAATGGTAAGAACAAAGGTAAAGGTTTTCTTTCTAATAACCAATCCTAACTTGTTTTTGTCAAGTTAGTGTGCATTGTGCATTTGGTTTTTGAGTCAAAAGTGGTATTTTGTGATTCTCTTCACACTCTTGCTCAAAAACTATTTCTAATGCTTTCATAGTGCATTACTAACTTGCTTACACATGTTTGGATATGGCTTATATCTTTAGCAGGTTTCTAGATATGTTTTTATGAAATATATGTGCTTTTTTACAACAGCTTTGTCGGTCAAATTTATCCTATTTGAAACTCGACCGATAGGCTCCAATGGGCGTTGCCAATAGTTGTTGTCGATCGAATTGCAATAACACATAATTCAACCGATGGAACTGTGCATAGAATACATAGTTGGCTTATTGAATGGGTATTTCCCTCTCAACTAGATTTTCTCAACCAATAGCTTTATTCTTTGGCACTCCCTTGGTACCTTTGTATGCATACTGCAATTCTTTAAATTTCCTGTCTTGCTTACAACTCTATCTTTTTATTTGCTATAATTGGTATCCCACTAGTGGGATTACTATATCTTATAATAACTTATTTTGAGTTGTTTTTTAGGTTTTGATGATGATCTCTTTGGATCTCTTGGTTGTGTCTTAAATTGCTTATGTTGTTCTCTAACTTGCTACATCTATATAGTTGTATATCTTGTTTGGATACAACCTTGAGGGTCTTAATGGTAATCATCTTTTGTTAATAATTCATATTTGATAGTGAGTTACCCTTTCATGCTTCAAAAATAGCATATCTTTTTCTTAGGATATATCTCTGCATTGACTCATAGCTTGCTTTATCTTATGTATCTTATGGTATATCTTGCTATTATCTAGATCCTACTAGTATCCATATCATGTGATAACATCTACTAGTAGTTCATATACATGTAGTTCTAGCCTTGTTCATCAAGTGGTTTTGACTATATGCTATGCTTATATCTTGTTTTATATTTGCTCAAACGTGTTTCTTAAATTTCATATATACTCTCTTGAGTTGCTTACATAACTTTGTGATGCAGGATATATAGAGATACATTGTATGTAGAATTTGGAGCATACTTGAGACTTTATACATATTTTTCTTCAGTGTCATATTTTGATGCAAGACTAGTTTTTTTTATGCAGAAACGACATTTTGAGCATGGCTCGTCGCTTTTCCATGAGCCCTGATGCTTTTGGGTAAATTCTACCATCTTGAGGGTCAAAATTTTGATTTATTATTTTTCTATAGAACTTTAACTTGCATTTTGGGTTGCTTAAGTGAATGCTTAAACTTTCTTTTATTCTATGCTTGGACAAGCCCCTAGCTATGCTCTTCTGCTCTCCTTATATAACTTTTTGTTGTCTCCTTTCTTTTAACAAGTGGTGTTTCTTATTTCTTCATACCCCAACTTTTTGAACAAAGGGGGAGAAAGGTATGTCTTCTATGGACAAAAGAGGGAGAAGGCATGTCTCACATGAAGAGGAGTAGCATGTCTATGTAAAGAGGAGAATACATATATGAGTAGAAGACATAGTATTCTATAAATGTTATGAGAGCTAACCATGAAGGAGAAATAACATCAATTGAGGGGGATTATGAGAACTCCACTAGCATCAATTGAGGGGGAGCATATGAAATCAATTCTATTGAAACCCCTAGGTTTATCCAAATGTATTATTTTACTTATATACTTTCAATACATTTATGGAATGGTTAGTCATCTTCAAAAAGGGGGAGAATGTTGAATAAAGTTATAAATTGACTAAACCCTTGTTTTGATGATGACTAAACCATTCCACTTATTTTTATCAAATGCTTCTACTTGAGTGATTTTAGATTAGTTATAGACACACTCCAAATGCCCTAACTTGTGCATCTCTACTTAGAGAAAAGACAAGTCAAAGTCAACACAAGTGCATGTTTTTGGCATATGATGTAAATCCATCAGAATCATGTTGTAAATCACTTGAAATGATTGTATGACATGTAATTAAGCTTACAAAAAATCAAGAGAACTTAAATCAAATATTTAATCACTTTAATGACATTTTCCAAAATTCATTATAGAAACTTTATCAGTCGAGTTACAATCTCGACCGATCCTCAATGGATTTTGAGAATGCCATGGTTCGATCGAGTTGCCACTTCACAGAACTTGACCAATCCCTACACTAGAACAAAACTGATTTAAGTGATTAGTCAAGATTCATCTCGGATAACTCGACTGATTGGTCATATTAGCTTTGTCGTATAGTGCATTCGGTCGAGTTACCTGTATAGAAACTCGACCGATATCATTGTACAAAAAAGTGCACAAAAGTGTTCTAGTCATTGTGGAGTTCAACAATCGTAAATATATCTGTTATAAGCCACAAAACAGCTAGTTTTTTTTTCTTTAGTTTTCCTAAAGGTTAAGAGGCATCCCAAACGATAAATAGGACCCCTTGGGCTTCATTCCAAGGTTGAGCATTCAAGCAAAGCACTATGAAGGTCCCTATTCTATAGTTGAGTGGTCCTACAACCTCCTCTCTCTCTAAGCTTAATCACTTGCATCATCCATTAGAGTGAGTAGGATATTTTTAAGAGAGCTAGTCCTATTTGTATATCTTGTGAGGTTCTCACTTCCACCACCTCCCATTCTCTCATTTTAACCAAGAAGGTGAAGGTTCTCTCTCTTTGCTAAGAGAGGTGAAGAAGAACAAGGGAAGGAGTCCCTTGGTGAAGATCAAGGTTGAAGACTAGGATCAAGAGTGGGTAAGCCCTTGGTGAAGGAAGAAGACTCCTTGCTCAAGTGGGTAAGTCCTTGGTGGAAGCTTCTCTGAGTGAAGGTGAAGTCAAAGGCTAAAGATCCAATTAGAGTGGGTAATTCTTAGAAGGCTGAAGGCTTGTGCAAGAGTGGGCAAGTCCTTGGAGAAGGTTGAAGACTCATTACAAAGTGGGTAAGTCCTTGGTAAGGTTGAAGACTCTTTGTATCAGATTGATAAGTACTATGGTGGGTCATGTATTATAAGTCTTATGAATGAATATAAGAGTGCAATGGTTAAGAAATCCTAAAGGTTGACCTATTTATGTAGTGGACTGACATACTCCTAGTGTAGAGTGTGGAACCACTCTACATAGCTTGTCAAATGGTGCTTGTTCAATCTCTCTCTCCCTTTCTATGTATGTTTTAGTTGAACTCAAACTTCCTATTTAGCAACCTTATCTTGTGATATAACTTGAAGGTCTAATGAATTTTGTTTCAGTGCATTCAACTCTATTCACCCTCCTCTAGAGCATCCAATTACCCATCTCGGATCCAACAATTGGTATCTGAGCAGGTCTTCTCCAAGAATACTTCAACAAGTAGGAGAAGATGGGTGACTACCAAAGTGGGAGATACTTCATCAACCTTTGAAACTTTGATGGGAGTAACTTCCTCTTTTGGAAAAGAAGGATACAATTCTACATCTAAGGATCAAGTCTTAAGTTATGGAAAATGGTGGACCATACATACAAGCTACCAGAGACCAAGATAGAAGAATGGGATGAAGCTACCATGAAGAAACCCAGCTTGAATGCAAGAAGAATCAACATCCTCAATGCCACCATGTCCCACTGAGTTCAATTGGATTTCCTCTTATGAGATGGCCTACGAGGTATGGAGAAATCTATGCATCACCTATGAGGGGACAACTCAAGTGAAGGAAAGCAAAGTCTACATGCTCAAAGGTCTATTTGAGAACTTCAAAATGAGAAAGGAGGAGAAGATAGCCAACATGTACTCAAGACTCAACACAATTATAAATGGCCTTTCCGTCCTAGGTCATCCTATGAGTAGAGGAGAGATCAACTCTAAAATTCGTAGTACTCTCCCCAAGAGATGGGAACACAATGGGACTTCCACAGAAGAAGTAAGGTCTCTTGATGATATCCCCATTGAAGAGCTCATTGTAAATCTACAAGCCCATGAAGCCACACTTGACAAAAGAGTAGTAGATGAAAGACCAGAGGAGAAAGAGATAAAGAGAATGAAGAAGGCTGAAATTAAGGCTCAAATTGAAGCTATTATGGGACAATCCCCTCCATCCTCTCATGTTGAAGAAGATGCCATGTGTTACAACCCCAATTTTTGGGATCATCTGGTGAGAAATGTAATTTCTCATATTAAAGATATTTGAACAAATAATGATATAATTTGGTTCAAATAAATGGATTTTGTTTACAATAGTCTTGATGTTTGTGTTGTGGGCTTTATTGGCTATTGGGCCCAATAACAAGGAAATAACAAAGAAAATTCAATTAGTAAATGAATAATTGAATATTTGAGAAAAGAAAAATGTGGAAACCTCTAGAAGGCAAATCCAAAGAGGATTTCGTGCCTCTTGGGTTCCTTGGGTACCAAGGAGTCCAAGGTTGCAAAAAGAAAGCAATAAGAAAAGAAAAGATTAATTAAGTATTTCTTTATTAAGAAATAAATTGAAAATAATGATAATATGTGGAAAATAAGTGAAAAGAGGCATAAATGAGATTTCTTGGTGAAATTTCGTATCCATGAGGTTACTAATATTAAAAGGAATGCCAATGAGGAAAATAAAAGAGAAATAAAGAGAAATTCTCAAAAAGAGATGTTTTAATGGGAAATAAACAAGATAATGTGAAATAATGCATAATGATGCATCTAGAAGGATAATAAGTATCCAATAAAAAGAATTTCGAAATAATGGAGTGTCATGGGATCCAAGGAGTCCCAATAAGGAGGAAAGAAAGAGAAAATACTAAAAAGGCAAAATAAGAGGATAATGTGTTGCATTATTAATTAATTATGTGGTATTGTTTAAAAGGATGATATTTTCTATAAAGGAAAATAGGACTACGTGGTTAATGGATTAAAATGCAAGAACAATGATGATAAGAGAAAGGATTTTCGAAATCCTAATATTTATAGAAAAAGGTATATCAAAAGGATAAAGAGGAAGAGAGAGAGTATATTACTTCTTATGGGAGGAATATGTTTCCTTTACATATGGGGCTTGTTTCCTCTGGAATATTGTGGATAAGCCACCTAGGCCCTATCTACCTCCCCTATATAAGGGGTACGACCCTGGGCCAAGCCCAGAGAATCCCATACATCGCTTTCCTCCATTTCTTACATCTTCAACCCTAACCCCGAGTATCACCTTGAGCATGATGCAAAGAGAGGGAAACAGAAGGGTACGACGAAGTCCTGGTGTTCTACGGAGTCAGGGAGAAGCGTTGCCATCAAATCCGTGCACTAGGGATGGTGCGGTAGCAGCACCTAGGCTGCAGCGACGGCTGCAAGCACTTGGCCTAGCGAGCAAGAGAACGGCCGTGCTGGCTGCAACCAGGCGGTGCCCCAAGTGCGCAAGGGGGCGGCGGACGCAGGGCAGAAGTCGGAGGTGAGTTTCGAGGTCCATGGGGGCAAGGAAAGCCCCACGCAGGGATGTTGTCGGTGTCCAGGGAGGGCCGTCCGAAGCTTGAAGACGACCAGGGCAGACTGGACGGTTCTACCCTCAGCGTGACAAAGGACGGAATTCTTAAGTGGAGGGCAAAATCGACAATTGGTTATGTTTCCTGAACTAAGGGCAACGTTGCAGGGAGCACACGTGGCGCAACCTGATTGGCCCAAAGTAAGTAACCTTGCAAAAATCATACCTCTTTATTCGTAACTCGGAACATAGTGAAGCTATATATCAAATTGCTCAGAAAAATGAGAGGAATCCAATAAAAATATGTTTAGAAGCTAATTCCTCTTGCTATGTGAAAAGTAGTGTAAATCATCATCTTTAATGAATTAAAGATTACGAAACCCTATTTTGATATGATTAATGTGTTTAATAGGGTTTAATGGATTATTAGAGTTGATGTTAACCTATTAAATGTAAAAATGTACATTATGTTAAAAAAGGAAGAACTTTGCACATGATTAGTCTAATTTAGAGTTTATATGCTTGAAATTGGAAAAGTACATAAAGTTATCATCTTTAGTGTTTTAATTAAGGGAAAACCCTTAGATTTGATGGTAAATGGTCTTAATGACATTATTTGGATAATTCAAGGTGATATTAACCTGTTGTTAATAAAAGTGAGAATAGGATCTAAAAAGATGATCTTTTTATATAATTGTTTAATTTAGAGTTTCGTGCATGATTATGCACTAATGAGCTTGAAAACCCTAATTTTGATGAATATGTCTTTTAATTGGTTTAATTGTTCAAATCCATGGATAAATAGGGATGTGATGATCCTAAGTCAATTTGGGTATAAAAGACTATTAAAATGAATAGTTGAGCAATTAAGGTTCATAAAAATGGAAAAGGATATTTTAGGGTTTGTTAACTTAAAAAGGATAAAGTTTGAGAAATTGATCTAAGAAACCCTAATGAATATTAATGAAACCTTAATGCGGATTAGAAACCCTAGAAAGAGAATCCAAGTCAATAAAGTAGATTCTTGATAAAGTGTGTAATAAAAAGGGTACATATTCTTTTCAGGAATTATGTGATTACTTGCTTGGATCTGTTGATTGGCTTTATTGTATATACATGAAGTATGTGTTAAATAATCTACATGACTCATCAAATCAGGTATGTGGTTACGCATATGAATAACCGTTCTAGTTTCACGGTGATTTCTGAATGTTTTACCGGTTGCTTTAAATAAACTGTTGGATGTTTATTTAGTTCATGCAAATTATAATGTGGTTATGACTATCACAAAGGATATATGCCTACAATCTCATATCCTGGTTCTCTCTGTGGCAGTATAGTTGACCTAGTACATGGCTACCTATTGGGTTGGTCCATCAGGTCAGAGGAAGACCTAGCACATGGCTACCTATTGGGTAGGTCCATCAGGTCAGAGGAAGGTCTAGTACATGGCTACCTATTGGGTAGGTCCATCAGGTCTATGGATTACTTAGTACATGGCTACCCTTGAGGTAGGACCATCAAGTCACATTGAGTTAGATATTGGGCTACCTCGAGTAGTGCCACGCGACTCTACCTTTATAGAGGTATTATATAAGTCCACTGTAGGGACAGCCCAGAGTTCGAGAATGTGTATGGATTGAGTTGTATGGCTTAAAATGTAATCTGGACTGTTAAATGATTAATTGCATGATTACATTGTTATCATAGTTGCATGTTTATTGTTTCCCCCACATACCAGCTTTGGCTGACCGGTTTTGTTTGTCGGCGTTTTAGGTACAAGCCAAAAGGACAAACAGTAAATCGTCATACTATGTAATACATGAAGTGAAATACAAGGAGGATTAGTTAGAGTAGAGTCCTTAAGTGGATAGAAGTTTAGAGATCCATGTTTTCAAAAGGTATGCAAAAATTTATTTTCTTACAACTTTTCAGTATAGTCTGTTAAAATTTGATAATTATTCTTGGTTAATTGTCGAACCTTTGATCCGGAAGTTATGGGTGCATCTTCGACCTCTCGGTCTCCCTTATTTGAGGGTTATTGGGAGGTGGGGTCGTAATACCATGTACTCCAAGGGTAGATTCTATAAAGGCAAGAATCCCTCCTCCATCCGGTGCCTCAAGTGTGGAAAGAAGGGTCACTTCAAGATAGATTGTCTACAAGGCAAGAAGATCCATCATCACAAGGAAAGAGAAGAGAAGTACAAGAAGAATGAGAAATGGCATAAGAGCTCGAGTGACTCCTCCAACTCATACTCAAGTAAAGAATCAAGTGGAGGATCTAGATCAAGATCTAGTGATTAAGGACAATGCCATTTTGCTCTCATGGCTTCAACAAATGAAGACTCAAATGAGGTAAATATAAACTCTTTAGATAAAGAACCTTTAATTGCTATCATTAATGCTACTCGTGCCTCTGTTAAGTCTTCTAAAAAGAAAAGGAAAAGGCTTGCTAGAATTGTTGATAATATGCATTAGAATTAAATGATCTTAAACATGCTATTACTTGTTTGCTTGATGATAAAAAATACTTGTCTTAGCCAAGTAAACTCTCTTAAACTTGAAAATACTAGTTCGCTTGATAAGATTAGATTTCTAGAAGCTAAATCTCTTATGAGTAGTTCTAATGAAGAGCATACCTTATTTGTTGATTCTCTCATGCATGATATTGATGTTCTTAAATCTAAAAATAAGGACAAAGATTTTGTTTTGCAAGGATAAGAATATGAAAATGGTGTTCATATTTCTAAGATTACTTTGCTTGAAACAAAAAATGCCTCCTTTATTGCTAAAATCAAAGTGCTTGAATCTTGTTCTAGTTCTACTAGTAGAGAGAATAATGTTGTTGCTCTTAATATTGATAGAGATTCTTATTTAAGTAAATCTCTTTGCCTAGAAAATGATCTTTTGCTTGCTAGAGATAATATAAATCATTCGTCTTCTACTATTTGTTCTCTTATGCATGATAATCATAATTTGAGATCTTATTTTAAAAAATTCTTAGTTGGTAGAAAGAATCTTAATGATATCCTACACCATGCTACTAAACAAATTGGTAGACATGGTTTAGGGTATGATGGTAGTCAAAGGAACAACAAAGGTAAAGGACCTCCAATATTCCATGGAGAATCCTCTAGTTCTAATACTATGGGATTATGCAACTATTGTAATGAAATTGGTCACTATTCTAATTGTTGCCCTTTTAGGAAAGCACCCAAGAGCAATAGGGCTTGGGTTCCTAAGATAAACCCTCCAGACCCAAAAACATGATTCGAGACCATTTAATCTTTCTTCTTGTAGGGTACTTGCAAATGGATTGACTTGAACTATTGAATTGCAAATTGACTTCTCAATTCACATGAAAGAAGACAGGTGAGATGTTTAGAGGGTGAAAACAAGTGGAAAAAGGAATGGTAAGAACAAAGGTAAAGGTTTTCTTGCTTATAACCAATCCTAACTTGTTTTTATCATGTTAGTGTGCACTATGGATGTGATTTTTGAGTCAAAAGTGGTATTTTGTGATTCTCTTCACACTCTTGCTAAAAAAATATTTCTAATGCTTTCATAGTGCATTACTAACTTTCTTAAACATGTTTGGATATGGCTTATATCTTTAGCATGTCTCTAAATATGTTTTTACAAAATATATGTGTTGTTTGACAACAGATTTGTCAGTCAAGTTTGTCCTATTTGAAACTTGACCGATTGGCACCAACGGGTGTTGCCAACAACTATTTTCAGTTGATTTGCAATAACACATAACTCGATCGATGTCATTATGCACAGAATACACAACTGGCTTATTGAATGAGAATTTCCATCTCAACTAGATTTTCTCAACCAATAGCCTTATTCTTTGGCACTCCCTTGGTTCCTTTGTATGTATATTTCCATGCTTACAACTATATCTTTCTAAGTTCTATAATTTGGTATCCCACTAGTGGTATTCCTATATCTTGCAATTACTTATTTTGAGTTGTTTTGTAGGTTTTGATGATGATCTCTTTGGATCTCTTGGTTGTGTCTTAAATTGCTTCCATTGTTCTCTAACTTGCTACATCTATATAGTTGTATATCTTGTTTGGATACAACATTGAGATTCTTAATGGTAATGATCTTTTGGTAATAATGCATATTTGATAGTGATTTATCCTTTCATGCTTCTAAAATTGCATATCTCTTTGTTAGGATATATCTATGCATTGACTCATAGCTTGCTTTATCTTGTATATATAATGGTATCTCTTGCTATGATCAAGATCCTACAAATAGCCCTAACCGGTGATAAAATCTACTAGTAGTTCATATACATGTAGTTCTAGCCTTGTTCATCAAGTGGCTTTGACTATATGCTATGCTTGTATCTTATTTTATATTTTCTCAAACTTTTTTCTTAAATTGCATATCTACTATCTTGAGTTGCTTACACAACTTTGTGATGTAGGATATATAGAGCTACATTGTATGTAGAATTTGGAGCATACTTGAAATTTTATTTAGATTTGCTCCAGTGTCAGTGTTTGATGCAAGACTAGTGTTTTTTATGCAGGAACGAAATTCTGAGCAAGAATCATCGCTTTGCCATGAGCCCTGACACTTTTTGGGAAAATTTTGTCATATTGAGGGTCAAAATTTCGATTTATTATTTTTCTGTAGAACTTTATCTACCATTTTGGGTTGTTCAAGTGCATGCTTTAACTTGCTTTTATTCTATGCTTGGACAAGCCCCTAGATGTGCTCTTCTACTCTCCTTATATAACTTTTTGTTATCTCCTTTCTTTTAACAAGTGGTGTTTCTTATTTCTTTATACCCCCACTTTTTCAAATGGCAAAGGGGTAGAAAGGCATGTCTTCTTTTGACGAAAGAGGGAGAAGGCATGTCTTACATGAAGAGGAGAAGCATATCTATGTAAAGGGGAGAAGACATATATGTGTGCAACATATATGAGTAGACGACATAGTACTCTATAAATGTTATGAACGCTAACCATGCAGGAGAAATAGCATCAATTGAGGGGGAGTATGAGAACTCCGCTAGCATCAATTGAGGGGGAGCATATGAACTCAATTCTATTGAAACCCCTAGTTTTCTCCAAAGGTATGACTTTACTTAAATGCTTTCAATACATTTATGGAATGGTTTGTCATCTTCAAAAAGGGGTGGAATGTTGACTCAAGGTCTAAATTGACTAAACCATTATTTTGATGATGACTAAACCATTCCACTTATTTGTGTCTAATGCTCAAAGTCAACACAGGTACACATTTTTGGAGAAAAGTCAAGACAAATCTATTAGAATCATATTGTAAATCACTTGTAATGATTGTATGACTTGTAATTAAGCTTATATATAATCAACAACACTTAAATAGAATATTTAAGCACTTTAATGACACTTTCTAAAATTCTTAGACAGCTGAAGACTTGTACAAGAGTGGATTAGTCCTTGGAGAAGGCCGAAGACTCATTGCAAAGTGGGTAAGTCCTTGGTAAGGTTGAAGACTCTTTGTATTGGATAGGTAAGTCCTTTGGTTGTTCATGTATTGTAAGTCTTATGAATGAATATAATAGTGCAACGGCTAAGAAATCCTAGAGGTTGACCTCTCTAGGTAGTGGACTGACATACCCCTAGTTTGGAGTGTGGAACCTCTATACATAGCTTGTCAAATGGTGCTTGTTCAATCTCTCTCTCCCTTTCTATGTATGTTTTAGTTGCACTCAAACTTCCTATTTAACAACCTTATCTTATGATATAACTTGAAGTGCTAATGAATTTTGTTTAACTGCATTCATCTCTATTCATTCCCCCCCTAGAGCATCTAATCACCCATATAGAATCCAATAATTGGTATCAAAGTTGGTCTTATCTAAGCATAATAATAGAAATATGAAAATATATACAAGTTTCTAAAGAAAAATAATATACATGGTTTTTAAGATAATTAAAGGAGTAATTATCTAGCCAAGAATGGAAACACAATGTTTGAGGAATCAAACAAGAATAAATCAATCTATCTTTTGGTTTACTTCAAAATAATACTGAAAAGAAGAGTATTCTAGAATTTGAGAGAAAAAGGACTTTCCATGTGGTGTTAGTAATTAATTTAAGGGTATTCTAAAATGGCAAGTTTCATGCGTAAAAATTACCCCAATAAATATCACAAAATAGCTAAAGGTTGGGAATGAATTTAATAAGTTTCCCTCTAAGTTTCATAGAAAAGGGAGGTTCATAGAAGCCTATAGAAAATTGTGATGATAGAGGGACCTAGTTGAAATAAATGAACTATATTCCTTTTGGAAGAGATAGAAAAAGTGCATCTAGGAATATCTTTTTGATAAATAATCTTCCCTAATCATAGATCTAGTTGTTAGAAGTTTTCCTCTCAAATTTGGGATTAAGTGGATAAAGGAGGAGAGAGATATTAATTTAATAAGATTTCATAAAGTAAAGGATTATTGGGAGAATATATTTAAATCTCACAACTGAATCAAATTGGGAATAGCAAGGCATCCCTTAAATAATGTCACTTGGCTTCACAAACCTTGGATCTCAGATTGACGATCTAAGGATCTTCATCCACATCGAGCCTTAAAAGGAAACCACTCTACAATGAATGAACAATCGTTTCCTCTCTCGATCTCCCTCTCTGATCCCTAATAGCACCAAAATTTATTTCCTTTAAGTCGAGCAGGATTCTTGAGACTTGACCATACCCAATTTTCCATGCTTTCATGTAGGGTCAGGACTTTTCCCAACCCCTTATGGAGTCATATCTCTATGGAAATTGCTAGAACCCTTGATCACAATACCACACCTATATATGACCCAGAAGGGCCTTGCAAGACGGTTGCCCAGGGTTCTGCAAGATTCCACCCCTAGAGAGTACCCATCATACTGAAGGAAATTGCCACAACTTGGTTTGCCTACAACTATTTCCTGACCTAAGGAGCTACTCACAGGGTGACCAACCCAGATCACTGGATAAGGTAGACTGTGGATCTATGAGTTTTGACAACAGGGGTGGATGCAATGGAAATTTTGAATGGACGTCCCAAACACTAGAGGCGAGAGTCAAATCACCACTTGATTATCCATTGGCATTTGTTTGTAGAGAGAGTGGAGTGGAGGTTGAATATTACAATCAATGAAATGACCTCTCCGCCCCCCAAATTATATACAATGAGGTGGGGACATTACAATCCTTTATTCTTTTTTACTTAGACTAACCAAGCGGGTGTGTCTTGCCTTTTTAGCACGAGCTAGTTGGCGTGGGGCCCAGCCCCACAGATGGCATGGATAATACCCACTCTACTGAGGTGGCAGTTGTTGTTTGGCCAATAAAGGATTAATTAAAGAATATTGTAACTAATTATTGGTAAATTTGATCATGACAAACTTCATATTAATATTGATTAAAAAATGAGAGGAGTGTGAATATAATATCAGTGATGCCTACATCTAATCCCAATTCTAAAAGTATTGAAAATATGTGCTAGACTAGTGATGAATGCATACACACCTTAGTTTTTTATGAATAGGTTGTTAATCATGTTAAATATGATTCTTTGAACTGTAAATTGATGATGTAGAATATAATGGTGATTTAACATTGTTATGATAATAATGATGGTAATTAGAGTTTCTAATGTGAATAACCATGCATATGAAGAAATGAGGTTAAAGATCCTAACTTCCCATGTTGTCAATGAAATTAATCTGATCTAAGAGTTTATAACGAAAGGATATGATATATCTAATAATTAGGGTTTCACCTAATGTTGAATATGCAATGGAAATACGGCTGAAGACATTATTCCATATCCTAAACCTGAGACAAGTCTAAGTTAGGACCCAAATAGGGTTTAATGTATTTAATGTGATGGTGACACATTAGGATTTACATACATGCATATTAAATGTTTAATTGCTTGGACATGTTAATTGGATTAATTGAATATACTTAAAGTATATACATCCTGATATCAACATGGTTCTACATTGAGTTACATGGTTAGGATTATGACTACCCATGATATCATTTGTCGGGTTTTTTTGAGGATTTCTCAAGGATTGAATAATTAAAAGTTGGTTGTTTATTTACATTCTGTTCGATTTTAATTCCACTATGTGTATCACATAAAGAAAGTTATCATGTTCAAAACCCTAAGATGATATGCTTACCGGGGTGATGCACACAAGCCTTGGAGGGACAATGATCACACCCAAGAGAGCATATCTAGAATGGGTTAGAATATGCAAAGAAAATTCCAGTTCTTATTTGCAAGTAAATTAATTTATTATATGTTGTCGTATTACTTACAAACTTTTGTATGCACCCCATGTACATAATATATTACAATATGTTGATCTTTGTTTTGTTTCATGCCTTTTTAGGTAAATGTTATACATGAAGATGTCAAGATATCATGAATTATATGAAATAAGCAGAAGGCATTAAAGCTAAGAAAAGGAGGATAAGATAGATACTTCTTCTCATATATATAATTATGATGATAGAAATTCATGTAACTCCTTAGAGGAACATCCAATATTTGAATTGATGGAAATTATTTTCTATTATTTGGTTAATTATGGAGCTTTGTGAATTTTAGGAAATGGTTCTCAACTTGTAGGTACTTATTTAAATGGGGGATGCTGAAAAGTGATTTCATTATATTTAGTATCAGAGCCCCATATTTTTCAAATAATATTTAATAATTCAAAATTTCAAGAAAATTGTATAAATATAAGGATAATGACTAAGGCATGACCTGATGGTAATGGTGTCTAGAAGGGGTCATGGATTTGGAGGCTGGAAGTATTTTCCTCTACACATTAAGTTGGTATACGAGGACTCCCTTAGCCACAATGATACTTGTCTGGCCAAAACCTAGGGCTTGCCCAAACTAATGTTTCCTATAAGTCTTCTAATCTCTTATTTGATCCAATTTTCATCCTCTTGCTTAATATACCTTAGAAGATACTTCCCTCCTCATCTTAAGTTAGGGTTATTGAGAAGAAGTAGGATTAAGGCATCTTCCTCCAATTAATGTATATGTAATGTGGAAATAGTGATAAAATAAATAAAGTAAAGTGTTTTATGGGTGTTTCCCTTCTAGAGAAAACCCTAGATGGGACAGGGTTGGTTTAGGAAAACCCTAATGGGTCGTGTGGTGATAGAGTAACCTACCCATATGAACCCCAATTGGGGTAAAAGGGAATAATAAAAATTCAAGTGAGTTTAGGTGACCCATTCTCCCATGCATGTGTGTGGAAACATTCATGCATGATGCATGTAGAAGGGTTTAAGAAACATAAGAAAACAATGACAATATGAAATTTTAACTTTTAGGGTAGGTGTCCTGATCTGGGGTGGATCAACTCAAGAGTGGGAAAAGGACCTCATGGGGAGGCAAAACCCTAAACATGTGAGGTCAAGTTGTGACTATAAAGGAAAGGAAGTCATTGCAATGACTAGCGACCAGGACGGGAAACGAAGATCACTAATAGGTCAAGATGTAAAGGAAGATGTCTATAAAGTACCAAGCCCGAAAGGGAATGTCACCATGATCCCAATGTAGGGACATAAAGTAAAAAATGTGTACCCCAAGAGATGAAGGAAATTAGGTTTAAAGAATAGATAAGGAACTCATGTGCTTAAAGATTGATGAAGTTTTTGTATCTCTATAAACCCTATGAAGGGTAGATCCCTAAGTCAATTATAAGGTCTAGTATGGAGGATTAAAGGTACATAAGATCGATGAGATTAGTAGGTGATCACACCCTAAATGAATGAGACCATGGCGTCCAGAGTTAACCATCCATGTTTTCTCGAGGCCCGTGAATCAGGAGATTGACCACCTTCACGAGTTCATGAGGCCCAAGGGGTAAACTTGAGAGTCACTCCATATGTTAATAAGGCCCATGAGGCCAAGAAGAGATCAATCCAAAGGTGCATGTCCCCTAGAGACATTGAGTTAATGACTAAGGCTAATGAGACATAAGGTGTAAATGTCAAAGATACAAGAAATTATGTAATAGTGAAATCTTAAGGGAGTTGTGCAAGAGTGAGAAAGGAACTTGACTTCATGAAGTATAAGAACCTTTTGAAATTAAAAATTTATTTATGGTGTGGATTCATTTTTTAGAATGATTCAACCCAAAATGTGAAATTTGAAGATAATGTGTGGAACACCATCTCTCATGTTGGAATGAGATTTTGCATTTCGGGCTGCAAACAAATTCTTTTTTCATTTTATTATGAATGATAGAGTTTGTGTAGACACATATTATGCTTAAAATTGACATACGAGAATGAATACCCTAAGTTGAGATTAATGACATGACTTAGGATTTGAGGTGCTACCTCATCCTTAGATGAAAATAAATGAACAATAGGTTGGAAACGTAGGTGAAAAGGTAGTCACTAATTGAAATTGAAATAAAAAATGAAAATGTAATCACCAAGAGATGATATCATTAAATACTAAGGATGTGTATGTACCTTGAATTGAATTCAGGTATCAATCTTAGTAACAATGTGAGGAATTTGTATAACAATAAAAGTTGTTAAAGATATCTATGTAGGGTTGCTAACCCTAAGTTTTGAAATTAAGATGAGTTATCATTCACCTTTACCTTACTAGTTTTGAATTTTGGAGGCAAAATTCCTTTTAATGAGGGGTGAATGTAATATTTTCAATTTTGTGAAATTGAATAAGGATAAGGCATGGATTGATAAAGTATTTTCCGCAATTGTATTAGTTGATAGAATAATAATGTTACCCGCTTTTTGGAATGGGTGCGACCCATGGCCCAAGTGAGGCCCATGAGACTATTTGCTTTGCAAATAGGTCCTTGGAGTGTAAGACAAATAACTAAGACATTTTGTACATAAAATATGGTAATGCAATTATGAATCGTTAAATAATAGAAATATGAAATAATATGCAAATTTCCAAAGGGAAATAAGATAAATGATGTTTTATATAATAAAATGAATAATTATCTAGTGAAGAATGGCAAGATAATGTTTGAGACATCAAACAAAAAATAAATTAGTTTGAGTTTTAGTATACTTGAAAATAATACTGAAAATAAGAGAATTCTAGAATTTGAGAGAAAAAAGACTTCCCATGTGGTGTGGGTAATTAATTTAAGGATGTTATTAAAGAGAAATTTTCATGGTTAAAATGTGCCCCAACAAATCCCACAAAATTTATAGAGGTTGGGAAAGACTTTAATGAGTTGCCCTCCAAGTTTCTTAGTAAAAGGAGGTTCCTAGAGGCATACATAAAATTGTGAAGATAGAGGGACCTACTTGAAATAAATGAATTATATTCCTCTCTTAAGAGAGAGAAAAAGGGGCATAGAAATATGTTTTTGATATCCAATTTTTCCTAATCTGAGATTTAGTTGTTAGAAGTTTTCCTCTTAAATTTTGGAATAAGTGCATAAAGTAGGAGAAAGATAGTAATTTAATAAGATTTCATAAAGTAAAGGATTATTGGGAGAATGCATTTGAATGTTAATTATATTGGGAATATAAAGGTGTCCCCCTAATAATGTCACTCTACTTCACAACACTTAGATCTCAGACTGATAATCCAGGGATTGTCTCCCACCTCTAGCCTTAAAAGGAATCTGACTACAGTGAATGAATAACCATTTCCTCTCTTGATCTCCCTCTCTGATCCTTAATAACATCAAAACGTACTTCCTTTGAATCGGGGAGGAATATACAGACTTTCTCGTACCCAATTTCCATGATTTCATGTGGGATTGGGACTTTTCCCAATTCCCTATGGAGTCAGAGATCCATGGAAAATGATAGAATCCTCGCATGAGATCCCACACCTATATATGACCTAGAAGGGCCTCAGAAAACATCCGCCCAAGGTTTCACAAGATTCCACCCGTGAGATAGTGAAGGAAAGCACCACGCTTTGGTCTGCCTACAGTCATTTCCTAACCTAGGGAGCTACTCATAGGGCAGCCAACCCAGATCACCGGAGAAGGTAGAGAGGGGCTCTATGAGTTCGGACGAGAGGGGTGGAGGCCATGGAGATTTCACTTAGGTGTCCCAAGAATTAGAGGTGAGAGTCAACCCACTAGTTGATCATCCATTGGTGATGGTTTGTAGAGAGTGTGGGGCAGATGTTGAAGATAACAGTTGATGAAATGATCCCAATGCCCCCTGAATTCAATACAACGAGGTGATGACATTATCCTCCTTTCATCCTTTTTACTTACATGGATCACACAGGTGCAAATTGCTTTGTTAGAATGAGCCGGTTGGATCGAGGCCCAACCTCATAGCTGGCGTTGACAATACTCACTATGCTGAGGTGGAAGTTGTTAATTGGCCAATAAATGATAAATTTGATAATATTGTAACTAATTATTGGTAACTCCAATCACGATAAATATTATATAAAAATTGATCAAAATAATTGGAATGTCAATAAAATATCAGTGATGGATACATCTTATCCCAAATCCAAAAGTAGTGAAAATATATGTTAGAGTGGTGATGAATGCATTCAAACCCTAGTTTTTACTAAATAGGTTGTTAATCATGTAAAATATGATTCGTTGAGATGTAAATTGACAATGTGGAATATAATGATGATTCAAAATGATTATGATAATAATGATGGTAATTAGAGTTGCTAATGTGAATTATCATGCATATAAAGAATTAGGGTTGAAGATCCTAACTTTCCATGTTGTCAATGAACTTAAATTGATCTAAGATTTAATAAATAAAGGATATGATAGATATAATAATTAGGGTTCCACATAATCTTTAATATGTGATGGAAATAGGGTTTGAGCCCTTATTCCATATCCTAAACTTGAGACAAGTCTAAAGCCTAGGTTAGGAGTCGAGTAGGGTTTAATATGTTTAATGTGACAGTAACAATTTAGGATTTACATACATGCATATTAATTGTTGAATTTCTTAGACATTTTGATTGGATTGATTGAATATACTTGAAGTATGTATTGCATGATATTTTCACGGTTTTATATTGAGGTACGTGGTTACGATTATGACTAACCCACAATATCGTTTGACGGTGTTTTTCGAGCATTTATCGTGGGTAGAATAAATAAATTATTGGTTGTTTATTTACATTCTATTTAATTATAATTCCACTATGAGTATCACATAAAGAAAGATGTCATGTTTAGAACCTTAGGATTATGTGCTTAGAGGGGTGATGCACACAAGCCTGGAGGGACATTGATCACACTCAAGAGAGCATGTCTAGCATGGGGTGGAAAATGCAAAGAAAATGTCAATTCTTATTTGCAAGTAGTTGATTGATCTTATGTTGTTATATTACTTACATACTTATTCATGCATCTCACATACGAAGTATATTTTAATATGATGATCTATGCTTCATTTCATGCTATTTTAGGTAAATGCAATACATATATATGTGAAGATATCATTAGTCAGATAAAATAACCTGAAGGAATTAAAGCTAAGTAAAGGAGGATTTGATAGGTATTTCTTCTCATATGTACAGTTCTGATGACAAAAATTCATGTAATTTCTTATAGGAGCATCTTAACAATATTTAAATTAATGGAAATTATTTCTATTATTTGTTATTTTGTTAAAAATAAATCCTTAGAAATTTTAGGTAATGGCTCTCAACTTTAAGGTCCTTTAATCGGTAGATGTTGTAAAGTGAGTTTGTTCCAATGCTTATCTTTACTAAGAAAGACGATATGGATTGATCACCTTGTCTGATGGAATGGAGTTGGTTGTTTAGTTGGACAATTTAGGTGTGAGAGGGAGAGTCATATGCAAAGTGAAGGGCCCACCATAATACCTTTCAAGTAGTTAATCTAATAACCTTAGTAAGAATTTTCTCTACCAGGGAAGCAAGTGGACATATCAACAACAACCAGTCCTTACGTTGCTAGTTTGCATGCTCTGAATTTGAGGTTGAGGAGCTAGAGAGAAAGGTTGTGGACATAGTTGGGAACTGTCTATAAGATCAAGGAGAAATTAGTTATGCAGAAAAGGAAGAAGCTATATTTTCCAAATTATTTAGTTGGTGGGGGAGAGTTTAATAAAAAGGTGACAATGCACTTGATTAACATTGGAAAGGAAAGGAAAAACATAAAGTGAGGAAGAAATTGGATTTGAGGTAGATGATATGGTGGCAAAAGGAATTGTTGAACTTGTTGCAGTGCCACACATGGCTCTAATACCATGTAAAAGTTGATTGAACTCCAATTCTATTTATCCTGTAAGGAGTGGGACTCGAGAGGGGATCCACTCCCTACTAAAAAAATTGAAGAATAAAACATCCATTCCAAACACACTCAAAGGTACGTTGGAATAGGCATACAATTATCAAATTTCAATAAATGGTATTCAAAACAACCAAAGTGTAGCAGTGGAATCAAACAAATGACTATATTTAATTTTCATAAAAGATTACAAAAGTTCATCATAATCTCCCATAAGGGTTTACATGTATGATACAACATAAGGATCTAAGTAGAGGGAAGTCTAAAGTACTTCAAATTTGTCTCCAAGAAACATCTCCAATTTTTAGGTTCATGTTGCAAGCTATGTTCTCCTTGGTCATGTTCAACACCTCGATCTAAACCTAGGTGGTTGGGAAAACACCCAGTAAGAGAGAGAAAAATAAGCTATGTGTCAAATAATGAATAAAACAAAAGATAAGGAAATAACTTGAAAGTAAAGGCTAAGATTTCATCATAAGATGAAAAGAACAAGAGTATGAGGCATGATCAAAATATATGCTTGCCATAACATTAAAATAGTAAAGAAATTGCATGCATGATTAATATTGACTACATTAACTAAGTAGGTTGAGGCACCTATCAGACCTCAACCTATAGGTGAGGGGAGAAATAACACATTCCAAGACACCTACACAAATTATATATGGGGGAGAATAACACATTCCCTAGGGAAAAATAATGCATGCCCTATCTATGGGTGGTTGTACAACAGTACCACTACTATAGCTAAATAGTCTAATAAAATCAACATGCTAAAGAGAACTATGGAAAGTAAAAGTGTCATTTATTTGAAACATGGTAGTGGGGTACAATACCCAAGAAAAAGAATATCATTACCAATTTCGAGGCAATTTGACAAAAAAATCATGAATAGAGGGAATAGGGTTCATTAAAGCCCCATTAGGGAAATATAGGATTTGGTTGAAATTATCCCAACATAGGTTGTAAGGAATGCATGTACCTCTCTTACTGATATCAATTACTGATGCGGCCCAAATCATGCATCCGAAAAGGAGGCAGACTCAGAAGGAATCAAACTTTAAATTTATAACCTGAAACCTTCAAGGACCCTGACAACTTTATTACAGGGTCGAAGTAGATATATGGGTCAAACACAGGGGCATGGAGACATGTAGGATGCTTAAGATCTCACTCTTAAGTCAGATAAGCCAACCTGATAGTCGATAAAAGTATGGCACTAGAACTATTCTAGTAGATTGTCACAGAGTAAAACAAAACAAAGAAAAGAAAAGAAAACAGAGTCTGTAGGATTCTACTAATCAGAGAGAAGGAGTTCCCGACTATGTAACCACAAGTTGGGTAGTCTATGCACCCGTTCTCGGGTGTAGACAACCCTCAAACACATGAGCAAGCAACCTACATCCAAACATGGTACGTACTGTGGTATTTGTTCCTGTGGGGTCATCCCACTTGCTCTCGCGTAGCGTGACTAAAACCCATCAATGATGTGAAACATCTTTCGAGGATGACCAATCAGCACCTTAGAATATTCAAGATACCCTCTCAGGTCTAGAATATTCTAAGATGCTAGGAACAGGCATGATCTGGGAAGAAGTGAGTAGTGGGCCCGACGGAGCCCAGGTCTATTGTTTTGCATAGATCACCTCGAACCGTCCTCCTTTTTTATTCTAATCCAAACCACCTTCTCTTATCTATTTCGACCATGAATCTCTCGATATACATAGGAATAGAAGTTCAAGCAAGAAAGAGATCAACCAAACTAGCAATCATAACCAGAAAGATAAGATAGAACAGCAAACATACTAGATCTGAAATAAAATTGCTTGCTTAAGGTAAAAGTGCATAAACATGCCCAAAACGGGCTTCATGTCCAAGAAGGAGCTCAACTACCCATGGACAAGCATAGTTGGCACCGAACAAATATGAAAGAGCATCATTGTACAGAAACAAAGGAGAACAGTAGAAGAAAGGAGAAGAAGAAGAGATTTATCCTATAGAGGAGAGGTGGCTCTCGCTCCTTAGCCTCCTTATGGGATAGATCTCATCTTTGGGTTGTCCTCCTTGATCTTCTGGACTCCTCGACCTCCATTATCCTTGATTCTTCCCCAAACAACAGCTCGGTGGATGTGTGGAGGTGGAAGATGGCTGGAAATGGTCGAGAATGGGTGAACGGAGGTGGAAGTGATGATGGATGGAAGCTAATTGAAGAGATGGCCATAGGACAAGTTTGCTGACCTTTCCAAGTCCTTCAAACTCTCCCACAGGGCTTTGGGAACCAAGAGGGGTTGGAACCATGAGGTGGTGACTCCCTAGATAGGAACTTGGAACTCTCGATCCCTTCACCCCAGCTAGAACCCCTCTCTTGGTAGCCAGGGGTAGGTATTTATAGGTGAAGGCAGACCCGCAGTTGAGGACGCACTGTGGTCGAGGTGAGATCTGTAGTCATGGTAGATGATTCAGTCGAGGGGGCTCTACGATCACAGACCTTCTAGCCATGTTCGTGGTCGCAGTCGGGCTGTTATCATGATTGATTTTGCTATCACGGCCGACCCCTCCGTTGCGGTGTATGCCTTGGTTACGGTTGACCATGCAATTGTGGTGTCGGTACGGGTCACAATCGAGGTGGATGCCTCAGTCATGGTCCTTCTCACCTCGGCCATGGTCGCAATGGATGGAAGCCTAGCCGCTGAAAAAAACCATGTGTTGGGGAGAAATTTTGGAGAATAGATATCTTTTCAGGTTCGGTGCCTGCAAGTCCCGAAATTGGCTAGTTTGAGAAACTTTATCTATGAAAAGATGTAAATTACTAAAAGATAAGAAACATGGGATATTTTGGGCATATTAAGGTTATAGTGACACAAAACCATAAATAAATACTTAGCATAAATACGTAAATTTGGGTGTTATCAACCACCCCAAGCTTAAACCCTTGCTTGTCCTCAAGCAAGACTGTGCTCAAAGAACAAAAAGATAACATCCAAATTAAACATGGCGATGAGTGCTAAGGTTAAGAAAAATAGTTAAAACATCAATTCTCCTGATCCATGTCATTTCAGCATGAACCCCCACCAATCAAGCACAATCCTTCCAAAGTAAGATCAAAGGGTTACTAGGAAAGATTAAGTGAATTCACTGCAACCTGTCGATACTCATGAGGGTTTGAATCATAATTATTAAATATAAAAGAATTGTCACATAGGTGATCATGCGAGTGATGTGCAATGAGCCATCATCATGTATCCATGTAGACCAATCATGGACAATGCACCTATCACTTATTTAGATTTAAGAAGCAAGGTAAAAAGATTCCAAAGACTTCTAAGGATCCCGACCTGTGTCAGGCTGGTCCATGTAACGAGCAATAGTCCCTGCAGTCCGAGCCAGTTGACCTAGAGAAGTGAGCCAAACTCCTCGTACTGCGCTCGAACCAACCCCTCTACTAGGATGATATCATAGGTCTCCTAGGGGTTCCTAGTGACTCTCTAATGAGATTTTAGAGTGATACTACCATGCACGACATACCCGCATTCATGAGCACAGTCATACACCGACTGGGCACCATCCTAAACTCTCCTGAAAGAGAAAAACAAGAGCTCGTTTATTCACACTCAGGCTTTTATTGACTGCATTCTAATATATGGTTTGGGTGTTATCAATTACTGACTTTCACCACTTTAATTGAGTTCAAGTTCCACTTTTCCTATTTTCAATGTATTAACATGTATTAGAGTACATAATGCACATTATTGTATAGAAACTCTAATTTTAGACCTTTTATGCAAAACTCATATTTTGACTCTAAAAACCTCACCAATGAACTTATTAGGTTATCTTGATCAAGAAAATATATTTTTATGTTGATTTTGGAGTTGTGATGATTAAGATGTAATTTTTATGAATTTTATGCATTAAATTCATTTTCCAAAAATCACCCTTCGTCAAACCTTGAAATCAGACCTTGAAAATATTTTTATTATATAGAAATTAATTTTATGATTCCGAAACATATTTATTTGTTAAATTTGGATAAGCAGAGTAAAAGAAATGAATTTTTCAAAACCAATCAGGAAATGACAAGTCAGAAATCTTCAAGAGAGAAGAGAGGAGAGAGAGAGGGAGAGAGAGAAAACACCATTTGACCCAAGATCTGGTTTGGAGTTTCATAGGTGACCAAACTAGAGCTGCTAAAGAAGGAAAAATAGTAAGAAACCAAAACCCGAGAAGAACATGGTAAATAGAGATGTAGATCATTGATTTTCAACATAGAAGCATGAGTTTTAACCATGTAGTAAGAAATATATGAGAATGGGGTTATAAATCTCACCTCTAGGAAGGTGGACAGGTTACGACAGCAAGGTTCTCAATCTAGAGAGGCTCGTTTCTCCAACAAAGCTCTTTATCTCGAGCAAGAAGTACCTTCTCCACTTTAGAAGTGAAAAACCCTAGAAAAAGAACATGGAGATGAGGTGTTTAAGATTTCTAGGTGGGGTTTCTCCATGGAAGGCCATAGTTATGACCTGAAAGAAGGTGGGAGGAAGACGAACATAATGAACATAGGAAAGGGAAGGAGGAAACTTACTAGTTTTGGTCGAAATCACCAAGAAGATGCTTTAAAAACCCTAAATAGAGAAAATTCAAAACACTAAGAGTTTTCTTCACCAAGGTAGGCATCCTCTTTTACCTTGGCATAGAAACTTCATGACCAAACATAGTAGGAATGATGCTCTAAGCTAGAGGAAAGAGAAGGAGAACAAGAGTTTTTGAATTGGGAGGTGGGAAGGGGTACATATGGATTTATAAAGAAAGGTGTCCAGCATGAGGTGTCTATGGGACTTTACATGTGTCCATGTATAAGGGTGCCCATGGTCATGTAAACCTTTATGTATAAGAAAGAAGTCAAGCATGAGGTGTCCATGGAGCTTTCCATGTGTCCTTAGCCTAGGGCTTCATAACCATGCAAGAGGACAACTAATAGAGGCTTCTTGAATATCAAATGTCAGTTGTAAAATCCCATGGAGACTTCTAGGCCATCCCCACCGTCCTCCAATCAAAAAAATAACCCCATTGGTTTATAACTTTTAAAGATAAGCCCATTTATAAATAGGGTAATCCCTAAAATGTCATTGGAGAGAAATACCTTCAAACCAAGGTGCAACTAGGTGCCCCATGGTTCAAAATCTTTATAATGGTAAGGGAATATATAAGGATTATAATGCATGTGATAATTGGCAAAGAAAACCTCCCAATTGTTGGGTTTTATGGACTCAGAGTAGGCAACGGAAACAAAAAATTTACTGGCCATTAACCCATAATAGGAGATCGCATAAATGACTATGTAATGAGAACGATGGTTTTAGCGAGATATACCTGGTCCTGGGGCTTGCCCAGCAAAAATACCTTACATCTATGTGCGGCCTTCAATGCCATGTCTTGGATGGTGTCTATACAGATCCTGGTCTTTGCCATGGACTCTGGCCTCCACCTCAGACTACGGTTAACATGTCCTCCTAAGCGGCAGACATCTCCTGCCTCTGTAGATAGTGCACACGGACCACTTGGAACTCCTACCATTCTAGAAGAACTAGCAGGAAGGAAACAACCCTCCTGTTGGTGTACTAGAACCAACCTACTCTCTCGAACTCAGACTACTTTTCTACAGTTGTCTTTCCCTCACTGATCCTCCCTAGTTGGGTAGCACTTGCTTGGGCTCTCTCGATTACCAAAACTAGAGAGGACAATAAATTTATAGAGCAACTGATGTTCTGAGTTGTGTGTTCTAAGAAGCCCCCAGTACCCCTCTATTTATAGTAGAGGGTAGGGTCAGGGTTCCTAGCTTGTTCGGGAGTAGAAGGATCCAGAAATTCCATGAATAGTTTGTACTCCGGTAGGCAAACCGATCATTTCACAACTAAAACGGTCATTTGGCAAGGTTTGCTGATCGTCTCACTAGTGAATCGGTCAGTTGAGAGTGTGAACTGGTCGGTTCACTAAGTGAACCAGTCATTTCACTTCCCAGACTTGCCCACAATTGACTTTCCTTAATCGTTTCCAATTAATGTAAAGATTAATCCTTATTCCAATCGAATTGAACAAGTGAAATGAGAAAGTTTTCCTCCAACCAGAAAAAACCAAATTTCCTCGATTGGTAGGACTATGAGCCACCCGTTTCACCAAGTGAACCGATCGGTTGGATCACACCAGCCGATCGGCTCACCTGGGTGAACCAGTCAGTTGGCAATCCTGACTTTGCCAATGTAGTCTCCAATCGACCTGACACTCTAACTAGCTAGTTGAACACTTGAACTTGATAGTTATGAGTCTAGTCAGTCAATTGTATGTTTAATTGAATAACTAAACACCTTTTGTCTCAATCTAAACATCATTCATGGACAATCTCCTATTCTAGGGGTATCCTATGTGTGTGACCCTAAAGATTCCAATTTACGTTGGTAGTGAATGTTCATAAGATATTTATATCATCTTGTCATACATGATGATGATTTCATATCTTCTTGTCATGTCCAATACATACAAGATTATGAGTTTGTATATTCTTGTCATGTCCAATACATACAATATAACGAGACGAGTTCATACATGATAGATCCAATCTCGAATGCATATGGCATCTATCCATGTGTTCCTTATTTGTAAGGCCCATGAACTTGATTAATGCGTTGAATAAGCTTAATTACCATAATTGAATGCTTAGAACCCTAATCTAACCTTTTTATATGTTTTGAAATCATAAGACAAGTGTAAGTTTCAAATTTGGTCCAATTTGGACACTATTTGAGCAAGTTATGCAATTTTCTGTACATTTTGGACTTTTCTACAATTTACCCAATTGAGGGGTTTTCTTTGCAATTTGTCACATACATTATGTTCCTCAGATGTTATATTATCATTCTTGATATTTTTGAGCCATGGGGATCCTAGTTGAGCCAAGGTTTGAAGGTGTTTTCATCAATGGTATTTTAGGGTTTACCCCTTCACGGATGAGGTACCTTTAGTAGCTATCAACTAGTGAATTATGTGATTGGCTGGGAATTTCGACAATGGAAAGATAATAAGATCTATAATGATGGTTGGGGATATTATTTTGTGTGTTCTTGTATATTCTTAATAATTTAAGGCCATAGACACATGGGGAAGCTACTTTTACACCTCATGCTTGCTTCTATTCTTATCCATGGGCTATATTTACCCCTTCGTTGCCCAAGTATGAAAATATGCTTGATTTTTCTTTCCTATAAACTGGAGCAACGAATGCACTCTATTTTTCTGTGGAACCAACTGCTCTAAGGTAGAAGACAACCTCTATTTGGAGAAGAAGATCTCCTAGAGCTCCATCTAGCCCTACCTAGGGTTTCCAAGGTCATCTTCTAGGGAATTCGACCAAGGCAAGTTGTTTTATTCCTTACTTCTCCATTTTTATTGCTCTTATTCTTCCTTAGACCTTCCTCCAGGTTGGAACTCTGCTTCTCCATGGTGAAAGTCGCTCTATAACTCAAAAAGCTATCCTTCTTGTTTCTTTTTCTAGGATTTTTCTTCTTTGTGGAGAGTAGTACCTATTTGGCCAAGTTTAGATCTGAATCCAAGGTTTTCTTGCCCTATTTTCTTAATATTCTTGCTGTTTGGGATCTGACCTACTCTATAGAGATGAGTTATATAACATTATGCACTGATATTGCTTACTAGAAGCTTGTTAGTTCATGTTTATGCCTTAATGTGTTGAATTAAGCATAGAGAAACCATGCTTGTTTAGAATTACGAATTTTTGTGGTGTTCCTTGATTTGTTCCAGTTCTATATGAACTTGTAAACATATCTACGACCTTTCTAAGGTGTAACATGATCTGGGACAGGTTGATATCATCGACCTATGGTGCTAAGCACAAAATAGTTGATGGTTCAAATTAGGGTTTTCAAGCTATTTCATTCCCTATCACACCACCGATGGTCATACCATTCAAAAGCCAATGGTGTTGCTATTTTGGCAACTGATTTTCATGATCAAGGGTGTCAAATTTATGGTGACAACCTATGGTCACCCCCTTAGGTCAGGTTTTATCTCAATTAGACGTTTAATTATCATCCACTAAGTATTGTATTGATGTTATCGATTGATGATGACATTAGCTTAATATTTGATGGTGTTAATTGAATGTATTATTGATTTAACAACCAATGGTGATATAATGATCACAATTAATGGTGGATCAGGTCATCACCATGTATGATGAGTTAAGAATGTAATTATAGATTTGACTAAACCTTGAACCAATGGTTCCTTAGTTCAATTGACCGGATTAGAATAAATCACATTGTATTATATGTGGGTCCTAGTGATGATAATCTGATGGTTCAATACCATTAATTTGTAGTCTTACCTTTTCCATCATATAATTATATTTGATAAATCGCTATAATAAGTGGACGTGTAACTCCCATGTGATCTAGCTTGTTATACCTAACCTTAGTGTAATTATATGATGTTGATTGGTTATAATCAAAACTCTTGAATGATAAATGTGATAATGAATTATACTCTTCTTGTGTTGAAACCACAATGTAGTACTATTTGAATATCATAGTGCCTTGCCTTTTTAATATCTATGGATACATATGTGCTAATGATATTTTGAGCCTTGTTTAAGGCATAGAATGATGATGATAACATTACTATGAATAATGTGATGGTCTTAACGACCTTTGGGCATGTTTGAATACATGGTTGAGGTGAAATCCTCTTCATGTTCGACTAAGGGTTAAAACCCTGGAACTTGTGATAAGATATTGGTATCTTGTAAAAGTATGATGATAAGTGTGGTCCATTAATTTGCAATGAATGATAGCATGTGGTAATGTGATTAAGATTTATATCTCAAATGTTTTATATCTTTTGAAGTTGTTATACATATACTCTTGTTAGAAAAGAATTAGGGTTTGAATGTCCATTTGTATGATTTAGCCTTAGTTCACCCAATTGGCATAACTATTTAAGTGAAACTCTAATCATGTAGTGCCATGTGCCAAAGATCTATCTGAGTGTCAGAAATTGCCAAATAGTGAAACGAGTATTCCTAAGGGATACTTAGAGCGCATAGTGATGAGTATGCGGGGTTCTTGTCATCCTGAATTCAAGTGTTAGGGAGGATGACATTGGTCATACCTATCCCTCAGTTTGAGAACGGTTGCGGTCGTATCTCGATGATTATATATATATATGATGAGATTGAAGGAAAACTTTGGTTGTACCTTGGATGGTAGGGTATGCATATCCACCTCCTTTCACTAGTGTCGTTACCTGTAGCAAGGATAGACTACGTTGTTAGCAGCTTGACCTTATGTGTCATTGTGGCGGACTCGTACTGACCAGGGTCAGAGAAGATCTTAGGAGTTTGGCTCTTCCTAGATCTTGTATGGCACTTATTTCGACTTAGTAGTGGTCAGTTGGTATTTGAGTGGTATTTCTCAAATCCCTCAGGGAAATGTAATAAAAGAAGTGATACCAGTCATGTAGTATAATTGCTAGGGTTTAATACATATCACTTTGGTTGATTAACCCTTGTCTTTACACTAAATAGTTCTTACATGATGCAGACTTATGAAAATTGTGCAATTCTACTTGATGTTACAACTTATTTTCTTAACTACATTTGTATGGTCATGACCAATGTTGCATGATTGTGGATTGTGATTGTATATTGTTTATATAATGTGTATATGATATTCTAATAAGAATGTGGTGTTTGGATATGTATATGTATATATATGTGTGTATTATAACCCCTCAATTAAAATTTTGAATGTAATATGCTTTCCAATAACCAAAAGTTATGAAAAACTTGATCTAAAAAGTGTGTGCACGTAAAAGTTAGGTCCATTGTCTATCTGGTGGAAGTGTGAGCATTAGGGGGGGGGGGCAATTGGGTCCAGGTTGAGCGGGTCTTATTTTGGGTCGATTCAGGTCAGCCCAAAAATGCTTGACCTAAACCTAACCAAAAAAATAATTTTGGGTCACACCTACCCGACCCAAACCCAAATTTCATATTTCGGGGTTCGAGTCATTTTAGATCATTTCAGTTGACAAGTGTAAACATAGACCTGGCCCACAAATAAATTCGATTTTTTTTTATTTGAGTCATTTCATATCAGATCCAAAAAATCAAGACCCAGACTCGATTTACTCAGACAGGTCAAGTCAACTCGAGTGGGTCAATTCTTTTTTTGTCGACCCTAGTGAGAATAGATATGTGGGTCTGCCAAAGTAGGGAACATTTTCTATTGTGTTGCCTTCTGAGTCAAACTTAACTAGGTGACCTTAATTGTACTCAACACCTATAGGAATAAAGATGGTTATGACTAATGGTTGTGCATCCATCTATCAAGAGTTATTAGATGCAGTTGGCTAGTGTTGCATACCTAAATATTCAATTTTTGGGTGATCATCCAAAGTTGACTCATGTTTGTTGGAATAGAAATTTTGTCTCTCTATAATATTGTATGACACAAACCTTCCAAAGAAATTGTGATGGATATTAATTCAAAATAAAATAGTGGAAGAGATATGTGATTAGAGATCAAATTAACATTTACAAAATCATTTTCAAAGAAATATTAATTCATACAAATACCTATGATGGATCAAATGACAATCAACAACAACAAATATTCACTATAGTCAATCCTTGAGAAGGAAAAAAACTAAATGGGAATAACTCGATGACCGTTTTGAACACTAAGAACTGTTCTCACATGTGAGCATAAGCTCTATGTCCTAGTCACACCAGCACCAAATGAACTAGCTTCCAATGTGCCAAGGGAGGAAGGGAAGCTTGCAAGAAGCATTTTGATGATGCCATGGACATTTAGTGACTTATGCCATGCTACGACAACCATGAGATTCAGAAGAAACATCAGAATGTGGAAATTATTGAGATGATAACATGTATTAGGAACATGGACTAAGAACGAGAAAGCTAGGTGTGATGTATCCAAGACATTATTTAAGTGCAAGATGGCAGAAGGTGATTTAGGTGGACCCCATGTACTCAAATTAATTGGGTATATGGAATGTATAGAAAGATTGGTATTTCATTTAGGCCAAATGTTTTCTACATATGTGAACGTGCAACCATGTCTAGATTCATATAAACAAATTGTCATGAATCAGAACATGAACATTTTGTTAAACCTCTTACAGAGCTTTTCAATGTTCAGAGAAGCATAGGGGAAATGGAAAGACAACCCAATTCCTTATTGTTGTTTAGTAGAGAAAAGGGAAATTCCAAGCACAAAGGTAAATCCAAGAAAGGTTCTAAGGTTGTCCAAAAGTCTAAGGCTATAACATTTAAGGAAAAAGAAGAAGTGGATAAAAAAGCCAATTGTCACCATTATCATAGGGTTGGACATTTAACAAATAATTGTCCTCTCTACCTAGAGGAACTAAAGAACAAGAAGAAGGGGATAGAGATCTTCACTTTAGGTATATATGTTATAGATATAAACATATCTGCTTATTCAATATGGGTATTAGATACTCGATGTGGATCTCACATATGTCCTGATATGTAGGATCTAAAAAGAAGTAGACCCTTGAAGAAAGGGTATGTAGAACAAAATATTTCAAATGGAGAAAGAGTTTCTACCACTATTGTAGGCACCTACTTTTATCTGTGCCCTTTTTACTTGTAATAGAGTTAGAGAATTTCTATTATGTACCTACCATAAATAGGAACATCATTTCCATTTCATGTATGGACAAGAATGATTTTGAATTTCATGTCAAGAATTGGTGTTCTATTTCTAAAAATGATATCTTTTATGGAAGTTCCCCTATGTCTTATGGAATATATTTTTTAGATCTTAAGACAAATATCTATAACATAGATACTAATAAGCAATAAATCTATGACCCAAAGAAAACTTATATGTGGCATTGTCATTAAGGACATATACTTGGAAGCACATTTCTAGACTCCATAAAGATAGATATCTAGACTCATGATTTTGAATCAATTGAGACGTGTAAATCTTGTTTATTAGGTAAGATGACTAAAGCATCCTTAATTCGAAACATTGAAAGTGCAAGTAACTTATAAGGAATCATACATACTAATGTATGTGGACCTTTTAGCACAATTACTAGAGGTAGTTCTTAATACTTCATCACATATACTAATGACCTAATTATACATGGCCATGTATCTCTAATATAACATATCTTAGAATCCATTAAAAGGTTCAAGGAACTCATGAATGAAGTACTTAATCAACAAGGCAAAAGAAATAAAGTACTTTGATTAGATTGATGTGGTGTATACTTAACCTTAATGTTTGAGGCCTTTCTAGAGGAGTATGATATTATATCATAATGGACTCATTCTGGAATACCACAACATAATAGTGTATCATAAAGAAGGAATCACACCCTATTAGACATGGAACAATATATGATGAGTTTTACTATTCTTGCAACTTCCTTTTGGGGATATATTATGCAAACCACATTGTTTACACTTAATTTTCATATCTTCTAAATTGATTCAAAATACACCATATGAGATCTAGACTGGGAAAGGTCCCAATGTGTCTTTAATGAATATTTTGTGATGTAAAGCTTATGTCAACAAATAGATATCTAAAAATCTTGGATCCAAATATATTTTATTGGATATCCTAAGGAATCCAAGGGATATTATTTCTATATTCCATTTGACAATAAAGTATTTGTTTCTAAAATTGATTGTATTTCTTAAAAAGGAATATATTTCTACATGCACTAGTGGGAGGAAAATATAACTTGAAGAAGTTCAAAACCAACAAGATAACATTATATTGATGAAGGTCAACAAGGAACAAGAGGAATCACATACTGTTGTGGAATCTCAAGTTCCTCCTCTAACATAAGCACCTCGAAGGTCTAGTAGGACACATCTTTATCCAAAGAGATATAGATTTCTAGTGACTCAACAAGGGGATGTTTTGGTCATTGATGATGATGAACCACCAACCTACTCCATGTATATCAACAAGGTATGGACCCTAGTGGATCCACCTAGAGGGGTAAAACCCATAGGGTGCAAATGGATCTTCAAAAAGAAGATTAACATGGTTGGAAATATACAAACCCAAAAAGTTGGATTGGTTGCAAATGGTTTCAAACAAGTTCAAGATATTGACTATGGTGAACTTTTTCATCAGTTTCTGTGGTTAAATCATCCAGATAATGCTTGCTATTGTAGTTTATCATGAATGTACAATCTAGAAAATGGATGTTAAAATTTCGTTCCTTAATAGGAATCTCCTAGAGGATGTGTACATGAAACTACGCAAAATTTTTATTTCTAAATATGATTCCAAAAAGTTCTATAAGATACAATGGTCAATCAATGGATTGAAGCAAGCATCTCAGAGTTGGAATATTCATTTTGATGAGATATTCGAATAGTTTGTCTTTATTCAAAATGAATATGATCCTTTTGTTTACAAGAAGGGTAAGGATACATAATTATATTACCAATATTGTATGTTGATGACATAATATTTATGTGGAATGACATCCATAATCTATAGTTGGTTAAAACACAGTTGGAAGACACCTTCTCCATGAAGGACTTAGAAGAAGCATCATATATACTAGGAATCAAGATCTATAGAAATAGATCTACACGGCTTCTTGGTCTATGTCAAAGTACATACATTGAGAAAGTGCTAGAAAAGGTAAAGAACGCAAGAGTAGAAAAGAGGTAACTTACCAATGTCTCATGGAATAAGTCTCTCTAGGACTAAATGTCCCAAATCTTCTAAAGAGAAAGCACGTGTGAATAATATTACATATGTATCTGTAACTAGATCAATCGTGTATGCAATGTTATGTACGTAGCTAAATGTCTCGTGTACTTTGAGAATGATGAGGTACCATCCAGATCACGATGAAGGTTATTGGATTGATGCAAAGAACATCCTTATGTAGTTGAGAAGAACTAAGGAACATTTTCTTATATACAGTGGTGAGGAAGAATTGGTTGTTAAAGGTCATGCCAACACAAGCTTCCAAACTAACAAGGACAATTAGCAATCACGATCATATTTTGTGTTTTTCCTCATTGACAAAAGTGTGAGATTGAAAGTTCTAAGAAAGAGGCAGTAGCTAATTCTAAAATAGAGGTTGAGTTAATATTTCCTTCAGTGCAACAAAGGAATTTGTATGGATCAATAAGTGCATTGGTGAACTAGTAGTGGTTCCATCCATTGAAGATGTAGTATATCTATATTGCAACAACAATGGAGCTATTGCACAAGCTAAGGAACTCATATCACATCAGCTTTATAATAATTTACTATGTCTCTACCATTTCATTCTAGAGATCATAAAACAAGGTGATATGAATATTTGTAGAGTGTTTACTACAAGCAATGTTGTTGACCCTAAAGCAAAAGAACTTTTATAGCAAAAGCATGATGGTGATGTTGGATCACTTGGACTTAGATTCACTAGTGATTATCTCTAGTGAAAGTGGGAGACTGTTGGAAATGTACCCTGAGAGCCAGTCATATGATGATTGTAATGGAACACTTTGTAAAAGGAAATTTCAATTATAATATTTACTTCAATATAAGATAATATAATAATGTCCTAATAATGAATGATTTAATGAGTGATTTTAGGATGAGGACCTGAACATGAGATCACATTATCCTAAGAGTATCCATTCTTGTATAGGTCCCTAGTCATATACTACTAACAAAATTAGGATAATAATAATAATAATACATTAATACTAGTATGTGTATTGACTAATGACTAAGTCTCATTAGTCATGGCATTGGATATCAAGTCAAACAGATAGGTACCTATTATGAATAAGTTTACTAGACAGACCCACCTTGAGTATGATAAATGGAAGCCATAAATGGAATTTAGAATCATATCTCATGTGACAATGATGATTTTGGTTCTTAGACCTGAAGTCATTGCATGTTGTTCCTAATACCTTGACACTAAACAACATAACCTTGTGACACATGTAGTTATTGGGTATACTATGACACATGAGAATTACTATCAGTGATGTAAATGGAATTTGTCCCTCCTATTGGAGTCAGACTATGAAACACTTGTACATGTTCATGTGTGTCAACATGTGATGTTAAACTCATATGTATTTGAAAAAATCTACTCTAAGATCAAGGAATAGATATTGAACATTAAGAGGATAATGTTTCCATGCCTTGGATTCAATATAGATATTGTACACAAAGGTATTATATGATCATTTTAACATTGGTCACAATACTAGGCCGTAGTCGTTCTCTAACTTCTATAATTAATTAGATGGCAATGAAGTCATTCTAGATTCCAATCATTGTCTATGAAATCATAATATGATTATATATATCACTACTGATGTAATTTGGAGCCTATAGGGTCACATGCAAAGGATGCCTAGGGAAGAGGAGTATAAATTGATGCATGATTAACTGATTTATAAAATGTTTATGAAATCAATTAGATCATTGTTGGAATGACTAGAATCCTACCTAATAGACTAGAAAGTCTATTTTCTTGATGGGACAGATTGGTCAATTGATTGTAAGGTCCATTTGATTGAGTAGGATGAGATCCACCCAACTAGTCGAGCGACTGGATAAGATCGGTTAGTTGATCGCCTGGGTTGAATCTGTGGGTCAATTGATTGGATCCAGTAAGTCCTGACCCAGTCCATCGATTGATTAGACTAGACATTTGATGGACTACATGTATGGAGAGGTCTCTATAAAGTAGGTCATCTAAAATATCCAGTCGACTAGACTAAGCCAATCTGTAGATTGGGTATCTATGAGAAAACTTATAAAAGGTAGAAGATGTCTTTTCATTTCCCAAGGTGTATTAGAAATCATACTTCCCTACCTTTCCAATAAATAGGGATGGAATCCAAGGTTTTCATTTCACCATTGGACTAGTCATCATTACTCGCAAGGAGAGAAGAGAAGGTGGTATTGTCCAAAGGTTGCTCCTTCCCTACCAGCTTTTAGAGCATGACATGGAGCTTCCCTCATTAGTGTGTATAATATAGAGATGTGACTCTTTCATGACTACCTCAAAAACATCCTCCTCCATCAACATTCTTGTGATCACTATGTCCGTATCTACTCCACAAAAAAGGTGAATTTCACATCCATTCCTTCCCAGTATAGTTTTGCTTCAAGATCTATTCTTAGAAATGTGATTATATACAACTTTTGATACTTCCATTGTGCATGTCACATACAAAGAACCATATAGTAGTATCCAATAGTGGTTTGGATTAGTAATGTTTTTTGGTTAAACCTTAAAGAGGGTGATTGTAAGGGGATATCACATATTTTACAAGAGAATATTGACATATGAAATGGAGATGTGGAGTGTGGAGCATCTTGACACCTTTGAGTAGTAGTTTCATAGATGAAATGTTGTTCGACTATGGTCATCTTTAGAGGAGATCATCCTCTTGTTCATATTTAGGGGTTTTTCTACTTATTATTCAACTATTCTCCTCTTAATATTCTTGTGATATCATATCGGGCATGTGGGGCTAATCCCCTTTTCTTAGGACCCCGGAATAGCCTAGTGTTTCTATCTATATGACCATTTTCATCTAAATATAGATTGTATTTCTATAAATTTTCTTAATGGTGATTCATTCAATTTTCCATGTTCTTTCTTGATCACCATGAATATTCTTTAGATTCTTAGTCATTATGAAAGCAAGATTAATAATCTAAAAAGTTATTATCAACATAACTAGTAGTGCACTCTGAAAGAGGGCCAAAAAGTGTGAGGTTTATAGTCTAGAGGGAGGTCATGGTCATTTAATATCTTATAATTTTGTTGAGGTGGGTTAGTAATTAGATTAAATAGTGGAGTTCACTACAAGAGTAGGTAGTACAAACTACATATGCTTAATTCAAAGAAGAAAGAAATATTTATGTTAAATAAAGATGACTCATGTACAAATCACACTATGGTGAAAATGTAATCCTAGAGATTTTAGTCTTCTGATCTTAACTTGAGTCTAATTTGTTGTTCTATGCTTATGTTTCCTAATTTAATTAAATCAATCAATCTTTTCCTTAAGTCTAGTTGATGGGATTTAATTAGGGGTACTCTCTAGAAGTCTCATTTCTCTGAGTTTGACAACCAGGGCCTATTTAGGTCCCTTACTACTCAACACATACACTTGTATATTCACATGCACGGTATGAAAGTGTCAACAACTCCTACAAAATGATAGGCTTGTTCAAGTATGGTTTCTATGTAGTCTGTTTTTAAGATATAAATACAAGTAATGCAATAATAAAACCTTCAGACCATATATCATTTTTGTTTTCCAATGTTATATCAAGTAGCATTTTCAATAGTATTTTGGAATTGAAGCAACACAATGTTATTTAACATAACTCATAGACCATAAATATGAGCATATCAATAAATTTATTGACTCTGCACAATCCTAGATCAAATCTTACTTCTCTTTATCATATTGGATATAATGTCAATATCAAACCTAGGTCGATAGGTTTATCTTGGATAAAATTGATAATCAATATTATTTTTATAATAAAAGTAATGTCAAGTTTTAATGAAGCAAAATCTAGGGTTCAACTCCTATCATTAACCCTTGCTAAAACTCTATTAAAGGATTTTTGATACCCTTAAGTGCTAATTTGATCATTTTATTCAATTGAAAAAAGCACATGGATTATTTATTATTAATAAACTTAACCCTTCTTTGATTTTTGACATTCACTAGCAGTTTTTTTCATTTTTGGAAAATTTGTATTATCTTCTTTACTTATTGTACAAGTTAGAAACCTATGTGTATCATTAAGAACAAGAATAATATTTGAATCTAACATCCACATCTCATAAGGGTAGAAATACGAGTATGCCCTTGGGAATTTTCCAGGAACAAGAGTCTATAGTTGGAACATAATCTAGAGTACATCATTGGAGCATGCTTTAAAGCCTGGTTGGAACACATGTATGGGTTAATTTTCACCTTTTCATTTTAGGTATGTACATTTCATGCATGTTGTCATTTATTAGACTAGATTCATTTTTTAGATTTTCTTACTAATGGGTGCATAAAATTAATTAGTGGGGAGCCAAAATTTAAGTTCACATTTTATAAGCTTCATGGCAATTTTGGCAAGTAAAGGATAATATGGTTATTTATTACAATTTATGGAAGTTTAAGCCCTTAAAAATTCATGTTAGGGTTTCTAATGCCCAAATCAGGAAAATAAGTGGATAAGTGGGTTCATTTCATGTTTGTAAACATACAAAACTTTAGTGGTATTAGATAACCCTAACTAGGCTAATTAATTAAATGAAGAAAGGAGTATATATGTTCTATAAATTATCCTAGATGTTGAATATATTAGTCTATTAACTCTTTCACCAAAGTCCAAACTTTGGTAGCGCGTCACATGCTACAGTGCATCACACACTCTCTAGGAATTGTCAGAAGGGGATCCTGAGGAGGAGACTTTGTCTCCTTCCTCCCAATCATTTTGTGGTGTGGGTAACAATACCCAGCACCAAGATCATGTGACTCCCCCTCTCTCCAAGCTCAACGAAACCCCAGTTTCTCATCATGATTGGATTTGGGAGAATCATCCGAGTTCACTGATCCAAGGTTTTGAACCGTAATACGGCTTGTATATATAACACCCTATCACTTCCAATCTCATGTTCCCATGTGGGTTCTGAACCATAGCGTTGGCACCCTCTCTTGAGCTTCCAATTCATTCCCTCTCTTCAAAAGGTCTGCCATACTCACTCCTCTGCTCCAATTTCATCCAGTCACTTCCAAACATTGTGGATGAATCCTCGGCTACCTTGGGCTTGTTGGAGCATCACAAGTTACAGAGGCCATCAAGGACAAATTAGCTCGGCCAAAATGATCCTATAGAACCTTCCCATGCCTTGCCCTATCGTGCGGGTTGGTAGATCTCTCAACCTATATCGACTTCCTTGTAGCTCGAGGAGCTTCATTTTTGGCAAGCAGCAGACCTACAAACACCCTGAAAAGGAGCTAGAGAGGCTCCTGGATGTGTCATGGAGGTCTTGAACCCACAATCCAACATGAGGGTAGGTTAATTAAGGGTTTGAGGATTGATATATTTTATTGGAGAAAGACTCTTCACTGATGTGGTAAGTGATCCATGTCTTGTGTTTATTCATTCTGCATCACATATTTCCTGCATATAATGATCAAGTATTTAGTTCACTTGTTACCATGTGATACATACATGTTGTAAAAGGTATTATTATTTTACATATCTTGCCTAAGATTTACTACAAATCAATTAGTACTTCAAGACTATTTTAGTTATAAATGCCTCTTCATGTTTCAAGATAAGATAAGAATTGAGGGTGTAAACTCAAAGTTAAGATCAGGTCACACTTAGATTAAGAATCAAAACATGCATATTTATGACCCTATCTCAGGAACATTTTCGGCAGGCTGGTGCCCCATGAGCCCCCTTCTTTTAGTTTTGGGTTATTTACCCTATGCCTGCACATTTCATGTGTGTTCACTGAGTTTCTTGGACAACTCGTGTGTTTCAATGAGATCATATTAGATTCATGGAGAAGGTGTCATTAATGTAAGCTAATTGAGTTAAGAATGCATCCCAAAATACAATAGTAATATCATGTTCAGTATTTCAATTTTAAGTATATATTTCTGTTCATGTTCTTAATATATGAAAACCCAACCACTTACAGTAGTTTTTTGAAATGCATTGCTATGTGTGGACGTGCATAGGTAGGAGGTCATGCCAGCAGTGAGTAGTAGCAGCAGGAGGAGTCACAGTTCGAGTTATTCTTTATATCCTATTTGGTGGGGTGCCATTCTATATAGTTTCTCGTTCACTCCTTTTCAGAAATATTGTTTAGAGTTTCTTTTGTTGAACTCATTATGTGGACTTTGTTGTCCTTTTTTATGTCATGTAATAAGACACTCTGATGGTTACTCCTTTCATTTTATGGATTTTTTTTCTTAGTTAATGATACCCTGTCACGTCTTTGTTATAATGTCCATGTATTAAGGCTTCTTCTATGGTTGTAATTAGTCTAGTTTGGAGGTTATGACAAAAGTGGTATCAGAGTGATATCTAGAATGGACACTAGTGGGATCTTTTCCCTTTGAGAATACATGCTTATGAACCTCCCTTTTTCCCTTGCAAATGGCCCTAAGTCAAAACCTATCAAGGGAAAGGTCCATTTGGAATCTGACGAGGAGAGCTTCTCGGCCAGAAGAGAGGAGTGAGTCGATAGTCCCCACAGGGAGAATTGAGTCCCCTATGATGTTCTAGTCATGGCCTTGACTGATGCAGTGGGAGGGAGAGAAAGAGATCGCCTAGAGAGGAGGTATGAGGTCACCTTGGTGGACTTCCTCAAGGTGAATCTAGAGATATGATTGGGCGATGAATAGATGGATGTTGTAGGGAAGGTTGAGGCATGTCTCCGCAACATTGAGCATTGTTTTCATTACCTCGACTACTCCTTGGGATCCTATGTTAGGTTCAGGACACACATGATATGGGGAGCTACATGTGACTAGTGGGAGAATTTCCTGGATGCCAGAGACCAAGGTGTTGATCCCCTCACTTTGTATTAGTTTGTGACTACTTTCAGGTACTGCTATATTTCCAAGGCCATGGTCGACAAGAAGGGGGGAGTGTGGCTCGATCGCCTTCAATGTGGAGACATGTATGTCATGCAGTATGCCATGTGTTTCCTTACCCTTTAGAAATACGAGCATGGTCTTGATGAGCTATACCTTACCAAGAAGTTTATATGTGGTCTCAAGGACAATCTTAGCTATTCCCTCATTGGACAAGGCCATAGGACAATACAAGATGCCCTTGATGTTGCTCTAGAGCTCGAGGACCATCTAGGGAAACATGGGAAGAGAAACTCCCTTTATGGAAAGTAGTACTAGTAGCACCACCAATAGCATCACCAACAACATCATCACCACTAGTAGGGAAACAACAACAACAAGAAACAAGACAGAAAGAGAAGGGCACCAGTAGGTGGAGTCACTCAAAATGACAACCACAACCACAAAGGTCCACCCAAGTGCCCTCAGTTTCATAGATAGCATGGAGGACCATACAAGCTAGTATAAGGATTCTACTATTTCTGTGGTGAGATCGGCCACATCAAGAGGGACTATCCCAAGTTCCTTCAGTAGAAAGGCTACAATTGCAAGAGTGTTGTAGTTGATTCTCCCAAAGAGAAGAGGCATGACTATATGTTCATGATGGAGGTAGAGGATAGAAAGACAAATCAGGTTATTGAAGGTACTACTTTTATTCAGGATCAGAGTATAAAGATTTTATATGATTCATGAGCTTCACATGCCTTTTTCTCTTCTACACTTGTTGATATGCTTAGTCTATGCGTTGAACATATAGATTGTGATCTAAATATCATTGCACGTAGTAGGCATATGCATGAGTCTGGGAGGATGATGTCTAGGGTTCCTTTGTCTATAGAGGGAAGGGTTTTCCCAACAGATCTAATGGTAGTTAATATGAGGGATTTTGATGTAATCCTAGGTATGAGTTGGCTTCATGAGCATTATGTGCTTCTTGATTGTCAAAAGAAGTGTGTTGCATTTCCCTTTTCTGGGGAGGATCCCTTTATGTCAAAGGTAGGAGAAGGGATGGGAAAAGTCTCTTCATTTCTTCCACGTAGGTGGAAAAGATGAGAAGGAAGGTTCATATGGTGTTTCTCGTATATGTTTTAGCTGAACAAGAGAAACACAATTTTCATATTCCTATAATTAGGGATTTTTTTTGAAGTCTTCCCTAAAGACTTGCCTACTCTTCCTCTTGACAGAGATTTGGAGTTTTCTATCAAGTTGCTTCTAGGCACTGCTCCAATCTCAAAATCTCCATACAAAATGGCCCTTGCAGAGATGATGGAGCTCAAAAAGCAACTACATGAGCTCTTGGACTTCCGTTTCATCCACCCCAGTGCATCCCCATGGGGAGATCATGTTCTCTTAGTCAAGAGGAAAGATGGTCTATTGTGCATGTGTATTGATTACAGGATGCTCAATCAGGTAACTGTGAAGAATATATATCATTTGCCTAGGATCGACGATCTGTTTGATCAACTCAGGACTACGAAGGTCATCTCAAAGATTTATTTGAGAAGTAGCTATCATTAGATGAAGGACTAAAATTTAGACATCAAAGGGATGACATTCCATACTATTTATGGGCATTATGGGTTCCTCATGATGCGCTTTGGCCTCACAAATGCTCTGTCTATCCTTATGGACCTCATAAATAGAATATTTCACTAATACTTTGATTATTTCATCATTGTTTTTATTGATACATTCTTATCTACTCTGATAATGATCATGTCCATGAGGTGCATCTTTGCATTACTCAACACTCTCATGAAGCATCACTTGTATGCTAAGTTGTCCAAATGTGACTTCTGCATTAGAGAATTCATGTTTCTGGTGGACATCATCTCTGATTGTCATTTAGTAGTGGATCCAGCTAAGGCGGAGTTAGTAAAAAATTGGGCCACTCCAAAGACTCCTTCTGATATTCATAGTTTCCTCATTCTAGTAGGTTACTACAGACACTTCATACATGACTTCTCCATCATTGCAAAGCCACTAACATCAGTTGACTGAAAAGATTGCAAGTTCGTCTGGAGTGATCCTTGTGAACACATATTCCAAATCCTTAAGAACAAGTTGACTTATGGTCTAGTACTTGTTCTTCCTTCTGATGATCATGGTTTTGTCATTTTCAATGATGCTTCTAAACATGGTTTGGGTTGTGTGCTTATGTATAATTACCAGGTTATCTCATATGCTTCTAGATGACTCAAGGTGCATGAGGAGAACTACCTGACTCATGACCTTGAGTTGGATGCCATTGTTTATGCATTATTAATATGGAGGCACTATCTATATGTCACCAAATTTTAGGGTTTTTTTCATAAGAGCCTCAAATATATTTTGACGTAGAAATATATCAATATGAGGCAACATAGATGGCTCAAGTTCATCAAAGACTTATTTTTCTATCACTTATCATACCTAAAAAGTTGATGTAGTGGATGAATCCCTAAGCAGTAGAGGGATGTCAGTAGTGTTCCAATTCTAGAAGAGGAATGGAAAATGATGAATGAGTTGATAGAATGGAGGTCCTTACTTGTTGAGGTTGAATTAAAGTTGGCATAGATCATGATTAGATCAAACTCGACTTCTGAGGTATGCAATGCACAACATGATAGACTCGACCTTCCACACATGTTAGAACTGATAGAGAGAGATGGTTCTAGACTCTCAAGGTGAGATAGTAATGAATGGAAGATTCTGGATAGCTTCTAGACAAGTTGAGGTAGAGGGTATTATTTGAGGTGCATAGTACTAAGTACACTATCCATCCAGGTATGATGAAGATGTATAGGATATGATGAGAACCTTCTAGTCGGAAGGTATAAATAAAGATATAGATACTTTTGTATCTAGATGTCTAATGTGCAAACAAGTGAAAGTTGAACACTAAAGATGTGGTGGTCTTTTTTTAGTCCCTTGATAATCCTGAATCGAAGTGGGAGAATATTACCATGGATTTTGTTACTGGTTTGCCTAAGACCAAGAAAGGACATGGTGTTGTGGATGCTGGTGGATCGTATGGAAAAGAGTGCACATATTATAGCTTACAAGACCACTATCACTATTTTTGACATGGTTGATATGTACATTCAGGATATAGTACCTCTTCATGGTGCCCCTCATTCTATCATTTCTGATAGAGACCCAAGATTCACTTCAAAGCTATGGAAGCAAGTTCAGTATGAGCTAGATACTCGACTCCACTACATTATTGCTTATCACCCTCAGACTGGTGGGCAATCTGAGCAGACCATCCAGACTCTAGAGGATATGTTGTGTGCATGTATGCTCGATTGAGGAGGATCTTAGTCTAGATTCTTACCCTTGGCTGAGTTTTCTTATAATAATATCTATCGCAACAACATAGGTGTGGCTCCATATGAGGCTCTCTCTGGTAGGCTAAGCAGGTCCCCTTTGCTATGGAGTGAAGTTGATGAAACAAGTAAGATACATAGTGATGAGATACAATTTTACACAAATTAGGTTGATCTTATTAAAAAAAGAACGAATGCTACTCGATACATACAAAAGAAATATGTTGATGCTTACAAGTCTGAGAAAGAGTTCAAGGTGGGTGACTATGTCTTCCTTAAAGTAAAACCCATCAAACATATTTCAAGATCCAGGGTGAAGGGTAAACTTGGTCCTCTTTTTATTGGCCCATTTGAGATCCTTGATAGAGTGGGAGATAGTTCTTACAAGTTATCACTATCACTAGTTTACGATCATATTCAGAATGTCTTCCTTGCATCCTTGTTGAGTCTATACATCAAGGACTTTCCCATGCCTTGGTGAACGAGCCAATTGAGATCAGGAAGGATCTATCTTATGAAGAGTTACTCTTGAAAATTATGGAATCGCATACCAAGAAATTGAAGAATAAAGATATAGATCTGGTCAAAGTGTTATGGGGGAATCACAACCTAGAAGAAGCTACATGAGAGCTAAGGGATGAGATTCTTTATAAGTATCTAGAGCTTTTCAATCCTTGAAATTTTGAGGGAAAAAACTTCTTTAAGGAGTGTAGGATTATCACATCCACATTTTAGGTATGTACATCTATACTTTTCATGCACCTTGTCATTTATTAGATCATTTTCATTTTTTGAGATTTTCTTATTAAAGGGGTGCATAAAAACAATTAGTAAGATTCAAAAATCTAAGTTCAAGTACTTATAATATTAATGGCCAATTTTGGCAAGGAAAGGATAATCCAGGTATGTATTATGATTTATGGAACCGTAATCCCTTTTAATTCATATTAGGGTTTCTAATTCTTAAATCAAGAAAATAAGTGGATAAGCAGATTCAATATGTTTAGGTTAGTAAACATGTGAAATTTTGGTGGTATTAGATAACCCTAACTAGGCCCACTAATAAAAAGAAGAAAGGAGTATATATGTTATATAAATTAGTCTAGATGTTGAGTATATCAGTCGATTAACTCTTTCACCAAAGTCTAGACTTTAATAGAGCGTCACACATTACAATACATCACACACTCTCTGGGAATCATTGAATGGCGATCTTGAGGAGGAGGCTTCATCTCCTACCTCCTGATCTTTAAGTAGTGCGGGTAATGGTACCCAACGCCAAGATCCTGCGACTCCCCCTCTCCCCACTCTCAACAAAACCCCAGTTTCTCTCCACAATTGGATTTGGGAGCCTCATCCAAGTTCAACAATCCTAGGTTCTGAACCCTAACACAACTTGTATAAATAATGCCCTATCACCATCGTTATTAGGTTCCCATGTCATTTTTGAACCAGACCTTTGATAGCCTCTCATGAGCAACCAGTTCATCCTCTCTCTCACAAGGTCTACTTGACTCACTTATAACAACCCCGCCTCCCGGTAACCCCCAATCAATGGAGACCAAAAGATTAGAGCTGCTATCCCAAATAACTAAGGATCCATGGTTTAACATTTAATCAATAATAACTTCTAAATTCTACTAATACTATATTGGAAAGATGGAATAAAATAAATCTCCTGCATACCTTGTAAAAATTTTGGATTTCTAGACTTCTATCCACAAATGGAGTCTATCTATCTAATCCTCCTTGAACTAATTATTTGTATCTTCACAATGTATCAATTTATTGTTTTTTCTTTTCAGTAATTATACCTAAAATGCTTACAAACAAAATGTCGGTCAATATATTGCTATACTAGTATGTGAGGAACAATCAAAAATTTCCACAAATAGTTTATAACAACCTGATTATCACAAATAAGTTATTAACAATCTAAATTATGTTTTCAATGTGACATTCTCAACCGTTTTTGACCTAAACCCTGGATTACCCTCTCTTAGGGTTTTATCCTTGCAAGGGACATAAGGCCACCTTCTCCATCCTGAGCTTGGTGCTTGGGGTCACTCCCAGATGCCCAATGGTCTTCCCTCGGGGGCTTGACTGAATAAACCTTCCCTCTGGGGCTTATTCATGCATCGTACATTAGGGTGGCATATAGGTTCGAGAATACACATATATACTTAATTGTGATAATCATAGTGACTTTATAGGATTGCATAAATAAACACTCAACAGTTTAGGTTGCATCCAATCGATCAAACGTTCAAGAAAACACTGTGAAACTAAATCAATTATTCATAAATAACCACATACATGATCCAGAGTAACTTGAGGTCCAAGCAATAATAGTCAAGAACAATCAATCAAGCAACCAACAATATCCTAAAATTAATGCATAACACCCATGTGTCGTTATTTTATCCAAAACATTTTCAAGATTGACTTGGATTCCACCTTAGGATTTCTAGGCCAACTTAAGGATTTTATTAGGATTTTAGCCTCCATAATGCATTTATCTCTTTTAATGCTCTTTTGATCCACAAACCCTAATTTCAACATCATAGGCATGATTGAATTCCAATTAGGTCAAATATATCTTTTTTACACTAAAACCTCCATGATTATCCTTTTAGGTCATGTCAAGATCATTAAGGCCAATTATCATGTTCACGTTCCTTTGAATTGACAACTCAACAAAGAATTATAGTTCGATTCTCAAAGGAACCCTAATTACTATATTTCACATCTTCTAGGTTAGCAAACCGTAATTTATCATTGAATCCACTTTCATGCACTAGGAAACCCTAATACCAAATTAAGGGTATTTATCCACAATTACTCCAATAACACTATTTTCATGCCTTCTAGATTGATTCTCATATTTAGATTCATTAAATCTCATAACTACCTGAATTAGGTTTTTTAACCCTTTCAATGCATTATTAAAATCATGAAACCCTAAATACACAAGATATAAACATATATCTCTAATTAGTTCACTTTCATCATATTTATGCAATTAAGTCAGACTTTGATTACTGGTATCAACTAACTCTATCAAAAACATTAATATTCAAAAGCTAGGGTTTTGATCTAGTTATATCATTTAAGATACCAACTTAGATACTTTTCAAACTAAAAGCAAAACTAGGTGCTTTTAGTATATTTATTGAATTCCTTGTATTTTTTGATCAACTTTCATATATAATATTTTTTAATCTAAGTTACCAATCTATTGTTATGATTTTCTAAATGATTTACCTGAGGACCAATAGTAGATCGCCAAGTCATCATTGCAACCTCTCTCTTTCCACGCAGACCTCGGCCAACCAATGGGCTTTAGCCTTGTCAGTGATATGCCTCAAGAGGATAAAGGGCCAAATTTAGAATGAAAGGATGCTATTGCCCCTCTGCCGGTCTCAAGGCTATCACAAACACTCATGGGCGCTCTCGTCATTCCATTATGTAACATCCCTGACATGGGTTATGGCCTAACCCGAGGTGTTTTGCTTAAGTAAGTCATTTATATTCTTGTCTTTATCTTTTGAAAAGTAATTAAGACTAAAGGAGAGTTTATGTTTTAATTTTGGTCCTATTTGAATAATGTTGAAGCAATATTTGCTTGTTTTGGACTAAAGTGTAATTTACCCAATATAAGGGGTTACCTTGTAAAATGTTACATGATAAATGTTCCTCAAGTAATTTATCATCATAAGAATGACAAGGATGCTAAGGGATGGTTTTTGGAAGCCTAAATTCTAAGAAGGGGCTTGTTTGAATAATACTTGTACATTGAATACTAGTTTTAGTGTAATTTGTAATTTACCCTAAACCTAGGGTTGAATATGTAAAATACCACCTCTATAGTGTCCCTACGGTCTCTTGGTATCATTTAGAGAAAATAAAAAGAAAGGGGCGTCTTGTTTGAACCATATTTGAGAAATGATACTCTTGATAATAAAATAATCAAGAAATAAGCATAATTGAAACCCTAAGTTATTTTGTAGCAAAAATATATAAATTAAATGAAGTGTCCATCAACTAAAAAGTTATGGGTGAAATCCTATAATGGAATGGAATCCAAAATACCTTGAGAGGCACTGATATTCCTAAGTAGGTCAAAATATCTACCGACATTTTAATTGAAAAGTAATGTCCACTAACATAAAGGTGTTAATGGATAATAGTATTATATTTATTAAGGAGCTTAATGGTTGATTATAATTCAAGGATAACTCAAAGGGATTTGAAGATAAGAAGGATAGATTCGGAGACAAGGAAGTGGAAGGGGCACGTTGCAAGGAAAGTTGATGACTTCCCTCCTACTTTCTCTCTCCTAAGAATTCAATTATATACACTCAATTATCCACTACTTGAAAGGCTATTTTCACAATACACACTCACTCCCCACTTAGGCCGATGACCAAGGAAGAAAAGGAGAAGGAGGATATCATTTCCCAAGCTTAAGGTAAGATCCATGGTCATCTTCAACCTTGGGTTGAAGGCTAAAATCGAATTATAACTCTTCTTTTCTTCGCTCTTCCATCCAATGCTCAACTTTGGCAATCTTTTACATCAAAAGGGTTGAGAATGTGCCTTGGATAATTGGAGGAGCTATCTTCACCATTAAAGATGAAAATCTTGGAGCTCTGAAGTTGCTTTGAAGGCGGGTTATATAACTTGAACCCATTGATATTATTATTTGATTTCAATCTTGCAATATATGTTGATCTTTCCTTCTTCTCAAATTTTTCTTGAGTAATTGATGAATTAATAAATCCATCAGTTGTATGGACAATATAAATGTAGGTCTGAAGCTTGATGATGATGACATCATCTTAGCACACACCACTAGATCAACAATATCAAACGGTTTCAAATTTGCATGGCCAAACAGTTTCAAACCGTTTAGTGACCAAACGGTTTCAAACCGTTTAGAGTTCAAACAGTTTCAACATTGGATAGTTCAAATGGTTTCAAACCGTTTAGTGATCAAATAGTTTCAACCTAATCTAGGCCAAATGGTTTCAAACCGTTTAGAGTACAAACGGTTTCGAACCCTAGCAAGATCAAATGGTTTCAGACTGTTTGAAGGTCAAAAGGATCTCAAGACCGTTTGAAGGTCAAAAGGACCTCAAGACCATTTGAAGGTCAAAAGGACCTCAAGATCATTTGAAGGTCAAAAGGATCTCAAGACCATTTGAAGGTCAAAGGGGTCTCAAGACCGTTTGAAGGTCAAAGGGGTCTCAAGACCATTTGAAGGTTAAAAGGGGTTTTCAAGATCTTTTGAAGATTAAATAATCTCAAACCGTTTAGAGATCAAATAGTATCAAAACCATGTAAGGTCAAACAACCCTATGAGTGTTTGTAAAGTATCTCAAGGTTGATTACAATGGAAGTATCTCTAAAGTACATAGGTGAATAGTACACTTAGAGTGATTGTCATTTGATGCTTACGAAAGTAATAAACTCAATACACTATGATAAGCATAGGTGCATGTACTTTATTGAAAGGATGAGTCAACTTAATAAAGTATGTAGTAATCAACATCCTAGAGAGGATGAGAGAGAAACTCATATTTGTGTAATAAACATGTAATGTGCATTCATTGATACTTTTAATAAGTGTAGAGTATGAATTAGGGTTTGATCTTTGATAATGTGATCATGAAACCCTAATTGATAAAGAATGGGAAACCGTAACCCTAATGAGGGAATAGTGGTGTTACCCTTGTATTGCATGGTGTTGATATGTAATTGATATGGTTGTTATCAAGTATACTAACTATGCAGGTATTATGAAATCATGAGCATAGCCAGGTATGAGCTATGATGTTTAATGTGCTTTGTGAGCTATGTGAGATGTTTGTGTAACAAGTATCAAGTATACCTTGGTCAGATGACCTAGAGGTAATAGTTACCTGATAAGTGATAATAATGTTCAGCGATGAACTAAGGGTTTGAATACCCAGATCTAGAAATCATGATGATGATATTGTTGAGGTATGAGAATTCCCGGTAATGAGATAAGGGATTGAGATCCCAATGTTTTATAAAGTTTTGAAAAGTAATTGATAGATGTATTACACTTTTCTTTGTAGTAATAGTTATAATAATTCATTTTTGAAAACTTGGTTGATGCTAAAAGAATATGGTAATGCACTTAACTAATCAAGTGAAATCTTATCATGTAGAGCCCTGGCCATAGATCCATCATCGTCAGTAGCTGGTGATGGTGAAATAGGTTTTCCCATGGGATCTCCTGGAGGGCATATTTTTGAATATGTGGGGGTAATGGGCACGAATATCCTTACACCCTAATGTGGGATTGATGTGAGATAAACTCGAGGTCTCTCAATCCTTCATTATATGTGTCAGGATGGATGTATCATGAATCTCCCGATGATGTCTAATGCTGGATCGATGTGAGATAAACATGAAATATCTCGATTGTGAAGAGAGTGCAGCCGCCACTGTAGATCTATAGTGAAGTTGCCAGTATACCCTGGAAAGCTATTTAGTAGTGACACTAGATGTCCTACATGTGGTCTCGCACTGATCAAGATGGATAAGGTCATGGAGTCTGAATCTTCCATTGACCTAGGTATGGAACCGATGCTTTACGCCGTCGTGGTCGGTTGGAGTATGAGCGGTATACCTCATCTCCTCAGGGCATAAGTGTGATTGTAAAATGTAATCAGCCGTGTAGCGTAATTGCTTAAGGATGAAATATGGAAATCATTGGTTGATGTTACATTGCTTAATGTATCCTAAACTGGATAAATGTTATACATGTTCTTCATATTCCTTATTAAATAGATGATTTACTGCTCTATCATATATAGCGGTAATGCTTTAAAAGATGATGTTTCTCTATTCTACTTAAACAATGATTTATCCTGCTTATTAATAATAAAGAATCCTCTGCTCAATTTATTACTATTTATTTGTAATGATAATATTGTTGGCAGAGAGTTATATCTCTCGTTGGGACATGGGTCTCACCCCATTGGTCACCAATATTTTTTTAGGTGGACGCGGACGAGCAGGTAGGGACCATATAGCAGGGGAAGGACAGTAACATCAAGGAGAACAGTAACACCTCAGGTGGAGATAATAACTATTGTGTCTTGTAGATATGAGTCCTATGTGTCGTCTCTATACTCTCAGGTCCTTGGAGTCAGTACTTAGTGTTTTTATGATCGATCTGAGATTTTGGCTTGAATGCCTACAGGTTTTATGTTGCTTATGTATAGTTTTGGCAAAGAAACTGTTGTAAATATATTCCTCGAGAAGAGACAGTACATGGTATGTACAATGTGAACTATAATGTATACAATACTTTGGTTCTCCTTATAAGAGTTTCCTAGAATTGGATCTCTTTGCAAAAAGTTTTAATTTTTAGTGATTTTTGTTATTCTATTGATTATGGTTAATTCTACAATTAATCACACAATGACGGTCTGATTTGTTGTCAGATCATAACAAAGTTTTGGTCTCAGAGCCTAAGGTTCGCTGAGTCTACAGAGACATAGGATTAAGGTTTTTGAGTCTGTTCTAGTGTCTTCTAGTTTATCTGATAGTGACTTCTTCTCTTAGGAGAAGAAGTAAAGCTTGAAGATGGTTGGATCATATGAAGAACATGCTGCTGAAAGCAGTGTTGCTGCACCAGGAGGAGGTGCAAGGGATCAGGCTAGAGAGGAACTAGTACCTGAGAATCCCCAGCTTGACCAAGCTTCGATAGAAAACCCAGCTTTCCATGCTCTGTTTGGACAATTCATGGCGACAATGACACATATGGAGGATAGGATGCCACCACCTGTACCTAGGGCACCAGCTCCCAATGAGGGACATGGATCTAGTAAGACTTTTGAACGACTTCAACGGGTAGGAGCCACTGATTATACTGGTACAACTGACCTGGAAAACACAGACTTGTGGCTGACTGTGTTGGAGAAGGCCTTGAGAATTTTTAATATCCCAGAAGCTTAGAAGGTTAGGCATGCGGTGTACCTATTGAAAGGGAGTGCTGGTCATTGGTGGGCAATAGAAGAGGGCAAAAGGCCAGGTGTTGAGGTCGAATGGAGAGATTTTTGACGAGAGTTTGTTAATAGATATTTTCCCAAGACTTACCTGGATGAGAAAATCTCTCAGTTTGAGCAGATAAGGCAAGGACCAATGAATATTAGTGAGTATGAAGCTAAGTTTATGGATCTTCTACGGTTTTGTCCGCACATGCCTACTAAAGATGAGGAGAGGATTCGATGTTTTGAGAAGGGTTTGAACACTGAATTGACCACACATGCATCTGCTCTAGAGAATAGAGAGAGGTTTTCCACCTTTGTGGAGTCAGATAGGTGGATAGAAAGGTCCGTGACTGAGAAACGTCAAGCCAATAGTAAGAAAGTGTATACACAGTTCCAAGGATAGAGGTCTGAAAGTTTTAAGAAACCAAGGTTTTCTGCACCAACTGCACCATCAAGGTTCAATACTCATACGCAGTGGACATCCAGCAAGGGTAGAGGCCGTAGTTTACCACCAGAGGGAGCCCACAGCTCAACATCAATGTCAGTAACAGGACCATCTAGGTCACAGTGGGAGAACATAAGCTATTATAAATGTGGGAAGATGGGAAATCTGATGAAAGATTGTCTAGCTAGAGAGGTGAGTGTAACCCAACCACTGAGGCAGAGTCAACAAGGCTCTCAGAAGTGACAGTTTAGCAGTGGGACATGAGGACGTGGACAAGCATCCCAAGCAGGTTCATCTGCACCTAACAATAGGGTGAGTGGTCGACAACCAGGAACGACAAGATTCTATGCTATGAATCAGCCGGAAGAAGTGGTCAACCCACGAGTCGTGACAGGTCAGATGGAATTATTTCATTTTGATATGTATTCATCCTGCTTTGTATCTATTTTGATTGATCTGGGTGCTATGCAGTCCTTTATCACTCGAGAAGTGATTCATGACTGCAATATGACTGTCAGTCATAGAGCAGATAACTTGTTATTAGAAACTCCATTAGTTGGATCTGCAGTGTTGTGGGAGGTATGTTCTCCCTGTGTTCTTTCTTTTTCACAACATAGCATTCAGGTGGATCTTATACCACTTGAGATGCATGGGTTCGACATAATCCTTGGGATGGACTCCCTAGAAAAGTATAAGGTTGTCTTGGATTGTGGTTCCAAGCAGGCTATGTTCTCAGACAATGGTGATACATGGGTCTTTCAAGGGGACAGAAAGATTCTTTCAAACTGTCTAGTGTTAGCAATGATAGTTGAGAAACTGATGCGACAAGGATGTGAAGCATTCTTGGCACATGTGATAGATACCAGAGAAGAGAGTCCTAGTCTTTCTGAAGTTTCGATTGTTAGGGAGTTTGAGGATGTGTTTCCTGAGGAACTTCCAGGTGTTCCTCCACCCTAAGGGATTGATTTCGAGATTAATCTAATCCCGGGTACACAACTAATAGCTCAAACACCATATAGAATGTCACCTGCTGAGATGGCAGAACTTAAGAATCAGTTACAGGAGTTTCTTGAAAAGGGTTTTATTTGACCGAGTACTTCACCTTGGGGTGCTCTAGTTCTTTTTAAAAAAAATAAAGATGGGTCTATGCGATTATGCATCGAATATAGACATCTAAACAAAGTAACCATAAAGAAAAAATATCCTCTGCCAAGGATAGATGACTTGTTTGACCAGTTGTGTGGTGCAACTATATTCTCTAAAATAGATCTGAGGTTAGGATACTATCAGTTACGCATCAAGGAGAGTGACATACCTAAATCACCCTTTAGGACAAGTTATGGTCACTATGAGTTCATAGTTATGTCATTTGGACTAACTAATGCACCAGTTGCATTCATGGAACTCATGAACAGAATCTTTCGGCCATTCCTTGATCAATTCATAGTAGTCTTTATAGATGACATCCTGATTTACAGTGGAGATTCTTAACAACATGAGCAACACCTTCGTCAGGCCCTGAGTTTACTGAGAGAGCACAAGCTATATGCCAAGTTTAGCAAGTGTGAATTTTGGTTATCAGAAGTGTCTTTCCTAGGACACGTAATATCTGCCTCAGGTATCCATGTTGATCCTAAAAAGGTAGAATCTGTCTTGGAATGGGAACAACCAAAGACACCAACGGAGATACGTAGTTTTCTAGGACTGGCAAGCTACTATAGGAGTTTTATTAAGAACTTCAGTTCTGTAGCATTACCCCTAACTACGTTAACCAGGAAGGAAGTTCCTTTTGTCTAGAATGACAAGTGTCAACATTCCTTATAGTTGTTGAAAGAAAGGTTAACAAGTGTGCATGTGTTAGTGTTACCTGAGCAGGGAAAGAGGTATATTGTATTCTGTGATGCTTCTAAGAATAGTCTAGGATGTGTGTTGATGCAGGATAAACAAGTGATTTATTTTGCTTCTCAACAACTTAAGAAACACAATGAAAATTATCCGACACATGATCTAGAATTGGCTACAGTGGTTCATGCATTGAAGATCTAGAGACATTATCTCTATGGAGAGACATTCCAGATTTTCACAGACCATAAGAACTTAAAATACATCTTTTCACAGCATGAGTTGAATATGAGACAACGTCGGTGGATGGAGTTAATCAAGGACTACGATTGTACAATTGATTATCATCCGGGAAAGGCTAATGTAGAAAATCATCGTCGCCAATCATAGACAAAGCACAGTTGAACTCTTTAATGTTCTTTAAACGAGACATGCTTGTCTCTTTGAGGAAAAACAATGTACAGCTTAAAGTATCCTTCTTAGCTAGAATGTTAGCTGAAATGCAAGTGAAACCTACTCTGAAACAATAGATCAAAGAGGCGCAGCAGGCTGATACTATGATTCAGCATATCAGGTTAGAGTATGGTAGTTAGAAACGGGATGGTTTTCATGAGTCAGATAATGAGGTAGTTTGTTACCATGGTAGGATGGTAGTACCTGATGCCAATGACTTATGGAAGTTAGTCATGGAGGAAGCTCATTCATCCATGTATGCAATGCATCCAGGGAGCACCAAAATGTATCATAATTTGAAAGATGTGTATTAGTGGTCCAGATTGAAGAAAGATGTAGCTGAGTTTGTTATGCGGTGTCCAGTGTGTTAGCAGGTTAAAGTTGAACATCAGAAGCTTGTAGGAACAATGCAACCTTTACCTATACCACAGTGTAAATGGGATCATGTGACCATGGACTTTGTGGTTGGTTTACCCAGAACAGCCAAAAGTCATGATTCCATTTGGGTGATAGTAGATAGGTTGACTAAGTTAGCACATTTTATTCCTGTCAAAACAACCTATACTACTTTGAAACTTGAACAGATCTATATAGATGAGATAGTGTGATTACATGGGGTTCTAGCTACAATTGTTTCTGATAGAGGTCCCCAGTTCACGAGTCATTTTTGGGAATGACTGCATAAAGCATTGGGTACGCAGTTAAGATTCAGTACCACCTTTCACCCACAGACAGATGGACAAGATGAGAGGACTATATAAACCTTGGAGGATTTTCTTAGGGCATGTGTTCTTCAGTTTGTAGGAAGTTGGGATCTACACTTGAGCTTAATAGAATTCTCTTACAACAATAGTTATCGGCACAGTATTGATATGGCACCATATGAAGCATTATATGGTAGACATTGTAGATCTCCATTGTGCTGGTATGAAACAGGAGAATACCAACTTTTGGGTCTTGAATTAGTGCAACAGACAACAGAGAAGATTAAAGTAATACAACAATAGTTAAAGGTTTCACATGATATACAAAAGTCATATGTTGATAAACGGTGAAGACCTTTAGAATTCCAAGTTGGAGACAGAGTATATCTCAAAGTCTCACCTTGGAAAGGTATTCTTAGATTTGGGAAAAAGGGTAAGTTAGATCCTAGATTTATGGGTCCTTATCCAATCACTGAACGGATTGGAAAGGTAGCCTATAAGTTGGAGTTGCCACCTGAACTACATAGATTGCATCCAGTATTCCATATATCCATGCTGAGAAAGTGTCACCCTGATACGGAGTTAGTATTGCAACCTATGGAGGTAGAGTTAAATGAAGATATGTCCTATGAAGAAGGACCAATGATGATTCTTGATAGGAGAATCAAAAAGTTTAAAAAGAAAGACATAATTCTTGTGAAAGTTCTCTGGCATCATCATGGCATTGAAGAGGCTACGTGGGAGCTGGAGGAAGAGATGAGGAGGAAGTACCCTTCTCTTTTCTCTTGATGATTTTGGGGACGAAATCCCTGTTAGGGGTGGATAACTATAACATCCCTGACCTGGGTTATGGCCTAACCCTAAGAGTTTTTCTTAAGTAAGTCATTTATATTCTTGTATTTATCTTTTGAAAAGTAATTAAGACTAAAGGAGAGTTTATGTTTTAATTTTGGTCCTATTTGAATAATGTTGTAGCAATATTTACTTGTTTTGGACTAAAGTGCAATTTACCCAATATAAGGGGTTACCTTGCAAAATGTTACATGATAAATGTTCATCAAGTACTTTAGCATCATAATAATGAGAAGGATGCTAAGGGATGGTTTGTGGAAGCCTAAATTCTAAGAAGGGGCTTGTTTGAATAATACTTGTACATTGAATACTAGTTTTGGTGTACTTTGTAATTTACCCAAAACCTAGGGTTAAATATGTAAAATACCACCTCTATAGTGTCCTTAGTGTCTCTTGGTATCATTTAGAGAAAAGAAAAAGAAAGGGGCATCTTGTTTGAACCATATTTGAAAATGATACTCTTGATAATAAAATAATCAAGAAATAAGCATAATTGAAACCCTAAGTTATTTTGTAGCAAAAATATATATATAAATTAAATGAAGTGCCCATCAACTAAAAAGCTATGGGTGAAATCCTATAATGGAATGGCAGCCAAAATACCTTGAGAGGCGCTGATATTCCTATGTAGGTGAAAATATCTACCTACATTTTTAATTGAAAAGTAATGTCCACTAACATAAAGGTGTTAATGGATAATAGTATTATATTTATTAAGGAGCTTAATGGTTGATTATAATTCAAGGATAATTCAAAGGGATTTGAAGATAAAAAAGGATAGCTTCAGAGACAAGGAAGTGGAGGGGGCACATTATAAGGAAAATTGATGACTTCCCTCCTACTTTCTCTCTCCTAAGAATTCAATTATATATACTCAATTATCCACTACTTGAAAGGATATTTTCGCAATACACACTCACTCCCCACTTAGGCCGACGATCAAGGAAGAAAAGGAGAAGGAGGAGATCATTTCCCAAGCTTAAGGTAAGATCCATGGTCATCTTCAACCTTGGGTTGAAGGCTAAAATCTAATTATAACTCTTCTTTTCTTCTCTCTTCCATCCAATGCTCAACTTTGGCAATCTTTTACATCAAAAGGGTTGAGAACGTGCCTTGGATAATTGGAGGAACTATCTTCACCATTAAATACAAAACGATTGGATCTTTGAAGTTGCTTTGAAGGCGGGTTATATAACTTGAGCCCATTGATATTATTATTTGATTTCAATCTTGTAATATATGTTGATCTTTCCTTCTTCTCGATTTTTTCTTGAGTAATTGATGAATTAATGAATCCATCAGTTATATGGACAGTAGAAATGGAGGTCTGAAGCTTGACGATGATGACATCATCTTAGCAAACACCACTAGATCAACAATATCAAATGGTTTCAAATTTGTATGGCCAAACGGTTTCAAACCGTTTAGTGACCAAACGGTTTCAAACTGTTTAGAGTTCAAATGGTTTCAACATTGGATAGTTCAAACAGTTTCAAACAGTTTCAAACCGTTTAGTGATCAAACGGTTTCAACCTAATCTAGGCCAAATGGTTTCAAACCGTTTAGAGTGCAAACAGTTTCAAACCATAGCAAGATCAAACAGTTTCAGACTGTTTGAAGGTCAAAAGGATCTCAAGACATTTGAAGGTCAAAAGGACCTCAAGACCATTTGAAGGTCAAAAGGACCTCAACACTATTTGAAGGTCAAAATGACCTCAAGACCGTTTGAAGGTCAAATGGATCTCAAGACCATTTGAAGGTCAAAGGGGTCTCAAGACCGTTTGAAGGTCAAAGGGGTCTCAAGACTGTTTGAAGGTCAAAGGGGTCTCAAGACCGTTTGAATGTTAAAAGGGGTTTTCAAGATCTTTTGAAGATTAAATAATCTCAAACTGTTTAGAGATCAAATAGTCTCAAAACCATGTAAGGTCAAACAACCCTATGAGTGTTTGTAAAGTATATCAAGGTTGATTACAATGGAAGTATCTCTAAAGTACATAGGTGAATAGTACACTTAGATTGATTGTCATTTGATGCTTATGAAAGTAATAAACTCAATACACTATGATAAGCATAGGTGCATGTACTTTACTGGAAGACTGAGTCAACTTAATAAAGTATGGATTAATCAACATCCTAGAGAGGATGAGAGAGAAACTCATATTTGTGTAATAAACATGTAATTTGCATTCATTGATACTTTTAATAAGTGTAGAGTATGGATTAGGGTTTGATCTTTGATAATGTGATCATGAAACCCTAATTGATAAAGAATGGGAAACTGTAACCCTAATGAGGGAATAGTGGTGTTACCCTTGTATTGCATGGTGTTGATATGTAATTGATATGGTTGTTATCAAGTATACTAACTATGCAGGTATTATGAAATGATGAGCATAACCAGGTTTGAGATATGATGTTTAATGTGCCTTGTGAGATATGTGAGATGCTTTTGTAACAAGTATCAAGTATACCTTGATCAGATGACCTGGAGGTAATAGTTACCTGATAAGTGATAACAATGTTCAGTGATGAACTAAGGGTTTGAATACCCAGATCCAAAAATCATGATGATGATATTGTTGAGGGATGAGAATTCCCAATAATGAAATAAGGGATTGAGATCCCAATGTTTTATAAAGTTTTGAAAAGTACTTAATAGATGTATTACATTTTTCTTTGTAGCAATTGTTATAATAATTCATGTTTGAAAACTTGGCTGATGCTAAAAGAATATGGTAATGCACTTAACTAATCAAGTGAAATCTTATCATGTAGAGCCCTGGTCATAGATCCATAATCGTCAGTAGCTGGTGATGGTGAAATAGGTTTTCCCATGGGATCTCCTGGAGGGCATATTTTTGAATATTTGGGGGTAATGAGTGTGAATATCCTTACGCCCTAATGTGGGATTGACGTGAGATAAACACGAGGTCTCTCAATCCTTCATTATATGTGCCGGGATGGATGTATCACGAATCTCCCGATAATGTCTAATGTCGGATCGATGTGAGATAAACATGAAATCTCTCGATTGCGAAGAGAGTGCAGCCGCCACTGTAGCTCTATAGAGAAGTTGCCAGTATACCTTGGAAAGCTATTTAGCAGTGACACCAGATGTCATGCATGTGGTCTCACACTGATCGAGACGGATGAGGTCATGGAGTCTGGCTCTTCCATTGACCTAGGTATGGAACTGATTCTTTACGCCGTCGTGGTCAGTTGGAGTATGAGCGGTATACCTCATCTCCTCAGGGCATAAGTGTGATTGTAAAATGTAATCATTCGGGTAGCGTAATTGCTTAAGGATGAAATATAGAAATCATTGGTTGATGTTACATTGATTAATGTATCCTAAAATAGATAAATGGTATACATGTTATTCATATTCCTTATTAAATAGATGATTTACTACTCTATCATATATAGCGGTAATGCTTTAAAAGATGATGTTGCTCTATTCTGCTTAAACAATGATTTATCCTGCTTATTAATAATAAAGAATCATCTGCTCAATTTATTACTATTTATCTGTAATGATAATATTTTTGGCAGAGAGTTATAACTCTCGTTGGGACATGGGTCTCACCCCGTTGGTCACCAACATTTTTTTAGGTGGACGCAGACGAGCAGGTAGGGACAATACAGCAGGGGAAGGACAACAACATCAAGGACAGCAGTAACACCTCAGGTGGAGATATTGACTGTCATGTCTTGTAGATATGAGTCATATGTGTCATCTCTGTACTCTCAGGTCCTTGGAGTCAGTACTTAGTGTTTTTATGATTGATATGAGATTTTGGATTGAATGCCTCGAGGTTTTATGTTGCTTATGTATAGTTTTGGAAAAGCAACTGTTGTAAATATATTCCTCGAGAAGAGATGGTACATGGTATGTACAATTTGAACTATAATGTATACATTACTTTGGTTCTCCTTATAAGAGTTTCCTAGAATTGGATCTCTATGCAAAAGGTTTTAATTTTTAGTGATTTTTGTTATTCTGTTGATTATGGTTAATTCTGCAATTAATCACACAGTGACAGTCTGATTTGTTGTCGGATTATAACACATCATTTCTTATCTTCTTCCTCCTAAATACAGGAATCTGCAAATAGGAGCTCCACGACTCCAGGTCGTGGTCAACCCATAGGTTGACCTGGAGCTATAGGGCGCCGGAGAATTGGCCAAGATGCAGATTGTAGTGTCGGTCCTCTCCAAACTCACTGGAGGTCTTAATTCCTTTGGAGTCAGCTCATAGTGGGAGAGCAAGATGGAACCTTACCAGCGGAAAAAGAGAAGAAAAGGGAGAAGAGCAGGACTCGCAAAGTGGAATTGGACCTTGGTTTTGAAGCCATCAGTTCGACGGAGTCTCATGACCATTACGTTGCCTTGAAATTGAATGGATTGGCCGTATATAAATAGCCCTGGGGTCAATAGGTAGCCGGCTAGGAACTGTGAATTGGGTGTATCTTCTAAAGATTCCCAAACTAGGTAAACCCTAGGGTAGGTGGGTGTGTTCCTTGCTCCTGAAGTCATTGATCCAATTTCTAAGTCCTCTCATCCATCCTGTCGCGAGAAATTCAATTTGGAAAAACTAATTGTATTACTCCCCTTTCTTGTTCCATCTAGGGTAGATGATGAATGAGTCACCCTTGGATCTTGATCCAATGGCTGACATGCCACACAAAGAACAAAAGGAATTGGTCCCTGATTTCTAATTAAATCAAATCGTGACATTTTTTGATTTCCTCCACACTTTAGGAATACTTTCGAAAATCGTTTCTCCCGAACCACTTACATGTTTAATCCCCAATTCTAAGGGAAAGTCTATAAAGACTTAATCTACTTATATTCGAAGTTTGAAGCCGAAACTCAAAAGGAATAAATCCTGTTCTTCATTTTCAAGTCAATGACTTATAAAGCATGTATTATGTATAAAAACACATATTTTCTCTTTCCTTCATTCCTATTTTATCTATTTCGATTTTATAATCATTATAAGGAAAGTGGAGTCGAAACCACTCTATAATGATCCCATTATCCATATTTCCACATATTCCTTATTTTTTCATCATTATCTCAACTTTCCTTCTTAATACTGCTTTATTTGATTTTATCTTTTTCTTCTCCGATTATCTTTGCAACTTGGACTCCTTAGAACCCAAGAAATCCCAAAGATATGAAATCCATCTTTGAAGGATAATTCCTAGCCTTCTATATGCTTCTACATCTTTCTTTTCTTATTATCTTAGTTATTTCTTTATTAATTGATTTCTTTTCCTTTTTATTTTATTTTTCCTTGTTATTGGGCCCAATAGTCAATAAGGCCCACGAAATTAAACAAGGATATTTATCAAAGGAAACCACTCAATTTAATTAAATCATACAAATTACTAAATCACACATTTTGTGGGGAAATTACATTTCCCACCAAATGAACCCAAAAATTGGGGTTGTAACATCCTTCCCCTCTTATAGGAATTTTTCCCTCAAAATTCCACCAATCATACAAACAATTCAGGATAACACTTTTCCATGTCCATCATTGGCTCCCATGTGGCCTCATCCTCTCCATGGCACTTCGAAAGAACCTTTATCATCTTATATTATTACATCTGAGTTCTCTCACACCTTGGTATCTCGTACCCTCATAGGTGACTCAGGATATTTTAGCCTCCCTAGAAGCTCAATAGGTTCATAGCTCAGCAGATGGTTCGGGTACATCACATAGCACTCTAGATCAGACTCATGGAACAAATCATACATCATGTTATCCTGAGGGGTAAGGCTAAACATAAGCATCTCCATTAATCTATCTCAAATGGACTCATGTATCAGGGACTCATCTTTCTAATACATAGCTCAGACGAGTTGGGACACATATTCTCCCACAGTGAACTACATGTTAGTCTGCTTTGCCTCAACTCATGACTCATGTTTCCCCTGGGCTTTATCAACCATCGCATGATCAAAGAGACTTCATCTGCACACAATGTGGTCTCTCTGACCTTCACAAGGTCCTTTCACCAACATCATCCTAATGAAGCGGTGTCCGACACTGCCTCCCTTACAGAGCTTCTTACATCCTAATAGTGGCTATGGTGTCTATTATCACAAACTCTCATAGGACAAGAACTGCCCCCATGTATCACCTTAAAAGAGCACACACTCTCATCCAACCATCTATTCTGGATCATACTACTATCAGATAGGGTGATAAGATGTTCTACACTTCAAAATAGTATCGAGTTCTTCATGTACCTACTTCCACTGCTTGGAAGTGAAGTTGAGGTCATGCTCCATATATCAAACTCATATCATGGTGTAGTTGAACTATCTCTTTCTTATGCATATAGTTCAACCAGATCTGTCACATTGACAATGCTCTCTCTCTCTTAGGCAAGGGGTTAGGCCAACTGGGTAAGGCGATCTACCATAACCCATATTGTATCATGACCTTTCTTGGTCTAGGGGAGACCCACCACAACGTCTATGGTGATCTACTCCCATTCCCTCTCAGGGATTCTTCATTATCCATAGCAACTTACTCAGTTACTTGGTGTTCGGCCTCCACCCACTGGCATGCATGGTGATAATCCAGATGCAATTCTATCTACTTCATTATCCTAGGTATTCCAAGCACTACTGCAAACTTTAATCATCTTAGTAGTACCACTATGCAGGGTGTACTTAACATCACGAGCTCCTGCATGTCATGATTCCTCAGGGTTGACTCCTCACGAACCCTATAACACTCTAGTCATGGGTTCCATTACCTTCCTTTCTTGAGATGTATATCTAAGGTTCTTACATTCATAAAGCTCTAGGGTGGATAACCAAGTAACCACTACTGGACAACGGGTCTGGTTGTATCAAAGGATTTGCCCTACATGTCTCACGAACTTAGGGTTTACCTAACAACTTCTTCTAGCCCCTCTATTGGCTAAACAGATAGATGTGTCTCAACTAAGAGCATCCATTACCACCTTACATCCTTATGTGCTAGGTAACAGTGAAGAAATAAACCTTCATATATTACACTTTTATCCTCACTGAGTCAAGAAAACTCTGAGCTCATCATCTTGGTTATCGAACTCAAACTTATATAACTCAAATTCCATATCACTCTTGATAAGTATGTCCTCATATGATGATTACCTTGGATATCTTCATGTTTGTAAACCATCCATATATCGTACCCTCCACAAAGGTACACAACTAACTCTATCCTCATACATTGTAGTAATGTTTAAACTCACATCATCTTTACCCTTAGCATATGACACACGTATTGCCCTATCTCTCACCCTCATAATGAGAGGAAATAAGCATTTGGCTGCAGTCCAAATACAGAGTTCATCACGTTCCAAGAGTAGAGATGGTGCATCACACACTGCCAGTACACTTTCCAATCTAAGTTGAAATGTGCATCACATGACTCCACATCATGAAAATCTCAATTTCAAGTTTACTTCCATGGAAATTGTTACAACCCCAATTTTTGGGTTCAATTGGTGAGAAATGTAATTTCTCATATTAAAGATAATTGAACAAATAATGATATAATTTGTTTTGAATAAATAGATTTCATTTACAATAGCCTTGATGATTGTGTTGTGGGCTTTATTGGCTATTGGGCCCAATAATAAGGAAATAAAGAAAGGAAATTCAATTATTAAATTAGTAAATGAATAATTGAGTTTTTGAGAAAAGAATGATGTGGAAACCTCTAGAAGGCAAATCCAACGAGGGATTTCGTGCCTCTTGGGTTCCTTGGGTTCCAAGGAGTCCAAAGTTGCAAAGAAAAGGCAATAAGAAAAGAAAATATTAATTAAGTGTTTCTTTATTAAGAAAGAATTTGAAAATAATGATAAAACGTGGAAAATGAGTGGAAAGAGGCATAAATGAGATTTCTTGGTGAATTTTCGTATCCATGAGGTTGCTAATATTAAAAGGAATACCAATGAGGAAAATAAAAGAGAAATAAAGAGAAATCCTCAAAAAGAGATTTTAATGAGAAATAAACAAGATAATGTGAAATAATGCATATAGATGCATCTAGAAGGATATAAAGTATCCTTGAAAAAGGAATTTCGAAATAATAGAGTGTCTTGGGATCCGAGGAGTCCCAATAAAGAAGAAAGATAGAGAAAATACCAAAATTACAAAATAAAAGGATAATGTGATACATTATTAATGAATTTTGTGTTGTTTTTCAAAAGGTGGTATTTTCTATTAAAAGAAAACATTATTTCGTGACAAATAACTAAAAGGCAAGAATAAAGAGAGTAAGGATTTTCATATTCCAAAATATTCAAGAAATAAGGTATATTAAAGAGATGATTAGTAGAGAGAGAAAGAGGAACTTGCTTAGTAATGAAGAAATCAAATTCCTTTTGGAAAAGGGTTGTGTTTCTTCGTGGGCAAGCCATCCTGGGGCTTCTTTACCCTCCCTATATAAGGGAAAGACCATGGACAGAGCCCAGAAGATCCTACACCTCATTTTATCCTCTTCTTCCACAATTTCGTACAAAAACCCTAACCAACGAGAAACTATGAGAAAGCGGGGACAGGAAGCTGCAAAGAAGGAGTGTGAGGGAAACGTGATGTCCCATGACACCGAAAGGCAACCTTGCCATCATATCCCTGACCTAAACCAAGCTCTATGGCATCCACACGGCTGCAACAGCAGTCGCATGTTGTAGGGCTACCCAACCCGACCCAACTGAGCAGACCACTTGTTGAGAGAAGCTCCAAGCTCAGAAGGGGGTGGCGGAGCAAAGGCAGCCAATGTCGGTGACCTTCGGTGTCCAGAGGAGGGAGAACAAGCGGCGCAAGCTGCGACTAGGGTTGCTGCGGCAGAAGCAACGACCGTTCGCAAGGTTGTAGAAGCCCAAAGAGCCTTTGGACAGTTTTACCCTCGGAGAAACAAAGGACGGGCCACTTAAGTGGAGGGCAGAAGTTTCATTCAATTCTAATTTCTAAGCGGGTTACGTTGCATGGACAAAGGCTACGTGGAGCCTCCCTATTAGCCGAAAGGTACATTTTCTTACAAAATTCATATCTAATGAACCATAGCTCGGATAAATACGAATAATATATGTATTTTGATCAGGAGAATGAGAGGAATCCAATAAAAATGATATTAAATATTGATTCCTTTCCTAATTGAAAAAGTACTATAGGTTGATGAAAAGTGCATTAAAGTTAAGTTAAAAACCCTATTTGTGATTAAAGGTTGAATCTAGTATGCCTAATGGGTTAATTGAAGTATTAATAACCTGTTGAATGATAATGTTAGATTCGAACCTGATCTAGATGAAAAATATGAAAATATGATTGTTAAATGATGGTTCTAAGTTATTTGTATATAAAAGTCCTTAATTCTGGATAAATACCCTAAATGTAGTAATTAGGGTCTTTTCATGAATAAAAGATGGAATTGATGGCAAAATGAGTTCATATGCTAATTAGACCCTAATGAACTTTGAATTAATGATAGATGTGCATAATGATCTTGTCATGGATTAAAAGGATAAAAATAGTAGCTTTAATGAAAAAGAAACTTAATGAAATTAATTAATTATTAATGTGCCTTTAATATGGAAATAGGGTTATATGTTGTTGTTATGATAACCTTAATGTTGAAGAATAGATGAGATAATTAGGGTTTATGAGTAATGGAATAAAATTAGGGTTTAATATGGTAAAAGATGAAGGGAAACCCTAATTGCAAAATGAAACCCTAAAATGGATACAAAAACCCTAGAAAGTGAATCCAAGTCAATAAAGTAGATTCTTGATAAACTGTGTAATAAATAGAGTACATATTCTTTTCAGGAATTATGTGATTATTGAATTGCTTTCTTGGATTGCATTCTTGGTTGGATTTGCTTAATTCTTGTGAAATCATTAAATCAGGTATGTGGTTACTCTTATGATTATCCTGACTAGTTTTCTGAGGATTTTATCGACGTTTCCCTCATGGCTTGAAATAACTATTGGATGCTTTTATTTCATGCAACTATAGAGTGACTATGACTATCACTATGAATAGACATGTATAACTGGCTAGATCCGGGTCCACCTCTGGGGCTTGTAAAGGCTAAAAAGGGGTAACCTAGAGTAAGGTCTAGGTTATCATGGGTTAGAAATTGGGCTACCAAGTGTAGTTCCATGGGACCCATTAGCATGCCATGAGTTAAGGAGTGGGCTACTTACGAGTAGTGACATGTGACTCAACCCTAGAAACTGGTGCACCTATAGGTGGGACCATGAGGGGTTTACTGGGGATCTACCATAAGGAAGGTAGTATCTAGGTCCACTGCAGGGATAGCATAGAGGATAGGGTATTCATGGATCGCAGAGTTATATTTAAAACATAATCTTGGTGGTTAAATGATTAATTGAATGATTACGTTGTTATCATGGTTGCACGTTTATTGTTTTCCCCACATACCAGCTTCGGATGACCGACGTTTTGTTTGTCGGCGTTTTAGGTACAAGCCAAAAGGACAAACAGTAAATCATCATATTGTGAAATACATGTAGTAAAATACAAGGAGGATTAGTTAGAATAGAATCCATAAGTGGATAGAAGTTTAGAGATCCAATTTTTCAAAAAGGTATGCAAAAGTTTATTTTCTTACAATTTTCTCGTTTAGTCTGTTAAAATTTGATAATTATTCTTGGTTAATTGTCGAACCTTTGATCTGAAAGTTATGGGTGAGGCTTCGGTCTCTCGGTCTCCCTTAATTGGGGGTTATCGGGAGGTGGGGTTGAAACATTTGGTATCAGAGCATAGGTTCCTCACTTAACCATTAATAATTATTAAATTTTACAAACTCCATAGAACCCAAGGGAGTTATTAGAGGATTATCTGAAAGTCGGAGGTGTCTAGAAAAGGATCACGACCGAGGACTAGCAATATTTTCCTCCGTACCGCTAGTTTGAATATGAGGACTCTCGGATCCGTGTGACTTCTTGGCCAAAGTCTTAGGGTATGAATCGAAATAAGATACCTTTAGGACTTTCTCATCTTATTCATCCCTTCTCATCACAAATTCTGTTAAGGACCTTAAGGATTAGGGTTTTATCTCTTCTCCTCACCCTCTTGAGGTATGGGTAAGGTTAATAAGGTCTAAGGAATCCTCCACCAAATTAATGAAAAGCATGTAAATAAGATGTCATGGACATAAGCTGAATAGATTAAGCGTAAACTAAAGGATAGATACATGCTTAGGTCGTATGACATAAGTTGTCATGCCCTCAGAAGAGACCTGAGGCTAGGCCTTCTTGTCAGGAGGATAGATAAAGAGAGTTAATCTTGGAGATAGAGATCTCCATTACAAGTAGAGACCTGGAACATCCTCTGAGGATGATGTTAACCCTAACCCTAAGTGAAGGTTAGAGAGAAAGATGGCATGATGAGTTAGACCAGGTGTTTGGATGGACATGCCTTGGATGACGTAAGAGCCATGAGAGGTTGGATGACATAGTACCTATGGTGACCCAGTCCTAGGAAGGGTCGTGCATGTTAGAGTGAAGGATAGCTCCTTCATTGATGAGGTTAGAGAAGAACCTATGGAAAGCCCATGAGCTTACATGGGCATAATAGGCACCCAGAATGTATCAGTAGTGCGAGCAATAGGTTGAAACCCTGGCCGGGAGAGTTTGATGGGTAGATTATGAGAGCTATGGATGACCTTGAGCAAACATTATAAGCTACACCCACGTAGAGGTATGCTTGTGAGCTTGATCCCTCATGGAGAGAGGACCTCTAATAGTAAGGTTGGATGTGGAGTTAGATCTAGAGAGAGAGAAGGAACCAAGCAAGAAGGCTAGAAGCCTAAACCCTGAGATATGAGGAATAGTGGGGAGTCGAGGATGATGCGACCTAAGTGGATGATAGTGGTTGTCTTATGCTTGACCCCTGGAGATTGATGATATCTTGGTTTCCTTTAGAGGAACCAACCCTAGAGAGAAGATGATGCTTCTGGTACCTATGTGCCTATGGTATAAGTGGTTACCTGCTGAGATGAGGCAAAGAGTGCCTTAGACCCTGGGGAGGTTTAGTAACAGGTTGTGAGGCCTTACACCTTGTTGGTTGTCCTAGAGGAGGACCCAACTCTAAGTGTTTCTCAGTTTGAAGGATGACAGGAAGTGCATGTCATGCCTTTTGCATGCTTGATTCGTGGTTAAGAGATAGGGCATGCAGTTGGACACCTAAAAGTGAACCTAGGGTTCCTAGGCCCAAGAGGGGAAGTGGTGTACCTAATGCTCATGACGAGAATTAAGTTGCTATAGTTTCGAGCATGATACTCCTCATGTATAGAGGAAAAAGGGAAACTCCTTAAGTCGAAGGTATGATGAACCCCTCACAGCTAAGTTAATGATAAAGGAAGGTATGATCTTGATCTAATGATGAGGAATGAGAACCCAAATGACCTAGCCTGGTTTAGTGGTCCGCTTGTGCCTTAATTTCTTACTAGGGTTAAGCATATGGATGTAAACCCTAGACCTAAGGGTGTTTGTGACCTTGTTGTCAAGAGATAGTTTTCCTCCCATCCTGGGAGAGGGACCCTTTGGTAGGGTGTATATCATTTTTGTTGGTTTAAGGTAACCTAAAGAGGTCTCATAGGATTCTGAGAAGCTAAGTGAAAGGTACATGGTATGAGATGAACCTGTAGACGCATAGATATCCATCTCTAAGTGCATATGGATGTGTTACCATGAAGGTAACTGGTATGGGGCTTGACCAAGGTAGGCAGGTTGCCATGATCCCTATGAAGGGATGAAAGTCAGCCCATGAATGCAGAAAGAGAGATGATGAAGGCTTGGGTAAGGTTCTAAGTTGGACATGTACTATAATAGAATCTTCAATCTATCCTAGGGTCGGGTAGGGATAAGACCGATGGAAGTAGGAGTTGCCTAATTCCCTAGTTGTACATGACCATAGGGTCAAGAAGTAACAACTATCATTTTCTGAGGGCCATGGGTTAGGAGATTGATCACCTTCGTGAACTCATGGGACCCAAAGGGCAAAGGAGTAGGGCACTCTCTAGATGCATAAGGGAAAAGGGATGACCCCAAAAGTGTCGGCACCCTATAGACCTAGAGGAGATGACCAAGGATTGTGTGGTGACCCAAGTAGGTTCGAGACTAGTTTTCCATGGAGGTGACTTCGATAGCAAGATGATTGTAATATAGTGGCATAAACGACACGTTTCAACTTAGATTTAAAGGTGTACTGGCAAGGTGGGATGTACCATCTCTACTCTTGGAATAGGAAGAACTCTATATTTGGTGTGGGCTCTGATCTCCAAAGTCTGAGATAAACACATAAACTTCGAAGTAAACATAGCGGAAGCGATTCATTTAGCAGCGGAATACCAAAAATCAGCAGAAATTAAAACTTTTTGAGATAAGACATTGAAACCATAAAAACTCCTTTCATAGATTCAAGATAAACTGTTTACATCTCTGTTAATTACTTCTTAAGTAATTAAACACAGCATGCTACAAAATCTCAAGGGATGAATCAAAACTCAGACCATGACCCCAAGGACCTGAGAGTACAGAGGACGCATAGGCACCTGAGATTTACTGCTGCTCCGGGTACTGCTGTTGCTGATACTGGTCACCTGGAGATTGGTCCCTTCGTCCTTGGCGACCACCTAAAAAGTTGAAGTCTACGGGGTGAGACAATTTTAAATAGTTGTTCCAGCGAGAGTTATAACTCTCCGCCAGAAGCTTTATTATAACATATCAAGAACAACATAGGTAATTAAAAGCTTTGAAGTAAACAACAACAGTTTTGGTAGTAATCAAGAGTTCAACATTTATGAAACATGAAGATCATATGCACTATACAGTGTAACATCAATCAATTAGCTCATAGTTACCTCTAACAGGTATACTACACTGTAGATTATGTTTTTCAAACATTAATATTATGCCCTGTGGAGATGAGGTATACCACTCACACTCCAACTGATCACTGTTACGTGCCTCGGTATCATACTAGGTCATTGAAAGAGCCGGATTCTCATGACCTTCACCTTCCTCAGTCAGTAAGAGGATTACTTGTAGGACATCTTGTGTCTCTACTATATAGCTTACCAGGGTAATCTGGTACTTCGCTATTCTAGAGTTACAGTGACATTCTGTACTCTCTTCGTCATCAGGAGATTTCGTGTTTACCTTCCACTGATACGGTATCTGTGTTTTCTTCGCCATCAGGAGATTTCATTTTTACCTTCCACTGATGCGGTATGGATTTATAGTGAAGGATTGATGGATTACACATCTACATCAAATACCTACACTAGAATGTAAGGTTCTACACATCCATATACCCCACATACTCAAAAGTATGTGATCTAGGAGTTCCCTTAGGAAAATCTGTTTCACCATCATTTGATCTCTGACAATAATGGATCTATGATCAGGGCTCTACATGGTATGGTTATACTTGATTAGTTAGGTACATTCAATATTCTTTTAACATCATACATTGTTCTTCAAACAATAACATTAGCATAGCAGCTATGAAGGGAGAATACTAAATGTAACAAATCTAACTCACATCAATTATCATTTCTCAACATCCTCATCACAAGTCATCTCTAAAGCATGACCTTGATGGTATTTATGGCTCTCACAACCCATTAAACTCATAAATGCCACTGACAAGGCATCAAGATATTTTACTATCATAAAGCTAACAACATGCTTTCAATGAATGTAACATCATCATCCATACCTGGATATGATCATCCTCATATAAGAACATGCATGGTTAATTCAACTGATAAAAGTAATTCAATTCAAGAATTATACCTTCCACTCTTGCCATAAGAGCTAAGTTCCCTGATTCTCATCAATTAGGGTTTACTTATCCCCATTACATGTCATCACCCTAGAATTAGGGTTTACTATTCACATTATGGTGAATTGAACTCATAACATCATCATGTATGAGGAACATCATCATTGATGCTCTCATATTTAGGTTAAGATTCATCATTTATCATAATTAGGGTTTCCATGATCTCACATAGGTGGATCATACCCTAATCATGCACATTCATGTGTACTGAAGGTACTTTACTTGCATTTCCACCATAAAAGGGTACTTTCTTTCTCTTAAGATACTTTCTCTCTACTCATACTATTAGATGGTGATAACACCACTCTAGATCAGGTTGGGTTAAGTCCACTTTGATTAACATAAACCAAATCACCACTATTGAGTGATTAGGGTTTGATTAGAACAAGGTTTCACTCAATTTGAACCTTTCAAGGGCATTTTGGTAAATTGCCCATTGATCATCATCATGGTTCACATCATTAGTCACTTAGTTCCTTTAATGACTTAGGTTACCATTATGGATTAAATGAAATCATCATTGAACCATTTAGGCCTTCAAGTGGTTAAGTATAATCATCCTTGAAATTCTTCAATTGGGTTAGGGTTGAACCTTCAACCTTCAACCCATTTGTTCCTTAAACGGGTATGGACCCACTTGGCCTCCAAACGAGTGTGTACACTCTTGACCTCCAAACGGGTGTGAACCCATTTGAGTCCAAACGAGTGTGGACCCGTTTGAGTCCAAACGAGTGTGAACATGTTTGGACCTAAACGAGTGTCAACCCGTTTAGACCTAAACGAGTGTGTGAACCCGTTTGGGCTTAAACAAGTGTGCACTCATTTGGGTCTAAATGAGTATGGACTCGTTTGGGTCTAAAGGAGTGTGCACTCATTTGGGCTTAAACGGGTGTGAACCCAATTGGGTCCAAACCGCATGGACATGAAAGTTGATACAAATATCATAATTTAAAAGGGTTTCTTATGTTGAAACGTTCAATTGGCCCAAGCCAGATTAACCACTTATAAATTGAGTCAACTAGGATGAGCCTCAATAAATTTGTCACCAATGTGATCTTCAATTTCAAGCCAATTAGGGTCAAATCTAATTCAATTAGGGTTTCCAATCGATCACTTATCAATTATCAACAATGTGAATCAAAACAAGGTTGAACCTATAAATTGAACTCCAATTGGGCCCAAACTTGGCCCAAACGGTCTTGAGATTGTTTGGATGAACTCCAAACGACCTGGAGACCGTTTTTCCAAAGTTTGACCAAAAACTAAGTTAATTTGATAAGGGTTGAACCCTAAAGATTACAAATCAGCACTTTTCATCAATTATCAACATCTTGTGATTGGACCCTCAATTCATCAAATGCCTTTAACTCTAGACCTCCAAACGATCATGAAGTGTCACTAAACGAGTGTGGGATCGTTTTGAAGGACCCCCAAATGGTTTGGAACCCGTTTGGGTCCTTCAACCCAAAACTCAACACAAACTACTCTTCAAGTCAGCACATTCAACCCGATTAGGGTTAAGGTGTTGAAATACCTTCAACTCTTAATTGGTTAGGAATTAGATGATGATTCTTGGTAGAAATGAAATTCAATATATTATGAACAGGAATCCCAAACGGTCAACGCTTGGTCAACGCCCTCAAACGGGTTGGGACCCGTTTGGCCAAAAGTTCAAGTTATTCAATTGGGTAAATCAGCATTTAATTTAAATCGATTGCTTAGTTGATTGGCCTTCAACTCATGACTCGTTTGGAATTAATCCATAAAATTTGGTGAGTAATTAACCAATGTCATTAGGAACAGTAATCCCAAACGGTCAACGCTTGGTCAACTCCTTCAAACGGGTTGGAACCCGTTTGCCCAAAAAGGTCCAAGTAAACAGGTTGAAAATCAGGACTTAATTCAATTAGACTTGCTAATTGGTTAGCCTATATCTCACGATTCCTTTGGAGTTAATTCCTCAAATTTGGTGGGTGATTAGCCTACATAATTGTGAACAGGATTCTTATACGTTTGTCGCTTGGTCAATTGGACCAAATGGTCTTTGAAGACCGTTTTCCTCTATGCGACCCTGAAACCGTTTGCCCACCAAATGGTTGTGCAAACCGCATGGGCAATGGGTGGAGGTCGTTTGATAATGTAGAAAATCGTGGATAAGCATAGGAAATAACGCCATCATCTTCTAGCTCAAGAACAACAGCAGTTCTTTGCGGTTTTGCTTGCAAGCATGCAAGGAAAGATGGGGAAGAAGAAGAACTAACAACTATATGCATAGAAAGAGATGTATAATCAAAGCATAAGGTTTAGAGTTATAAAACCCGCCTAAAGATTGTTCCTTGAGCTCCAAGCCTTTAACGGCATCTTTGAGCTCCACAGGTTGGCCAAGGTATATTCTCCAAGGAGAGTTGAAAAGGAATGGCTAGAAAGATAAAGCTAAGTGAGCTAGCCATGAATTCAACCTTGAAATCGAGTTTCCTCCATGAATTCAAGCAAAAAGGGATGATCCAAACTTACCTAGGACCCCTGGTCGTTCTTCTCTGGTCGAATCACCCGGGATGAGCTTCTCGGCCTCCGTTCTTCTTTCTCTCCTCCTCGGCACTCGTGCAATCCAAAAAATGATATCCCCTGGTCTGGGCGGCCGTCATTAGGTATAAGTCCCTAATTAGGTCGTCAAATAACAACAGCCGTCCGATCGAGATCAAAACAGATCCAACGCATATCTGCCGGCGTCGATACCAACGACGTGGGTCGATGGTATCGACCCAGCAGATTAGCGGCAGCTTTCCTTTCTTTTATTCTGAGCGCCTGTGGTGATCTCGATACCATCGACTTGGGTGTCGATGGTATCGACTCCTTTAGCGTCGGTTGTTGTCGTTTAGCGATGCTGTAGCTTCCTTTATGTCGATGGCATCGACTTGGGTCGATGGTATCGACAGTTTCCTCACCAGCAACTTGAAGGGATCTCGATACCATCGACTTAGGTGTCGATGGTATCGACTCTGTATTGCTCTTCTCGGCTGACAACCTGTGGCTTGGTCGATGGTATCGACTTCCGTCGATGGTATCGACGGAAGCAGATACTTGTTTTTCCTGAAATTTCACAACAAGACCAAGTAAATCCACACAATTTATAATAAGATGATAAATAATGCTCAAAATAGTAAAACAAAGGGGATTTGATATAAAATGATGGCAAATACCAAATAAAGTGAATTATGCAATAATATCCATGAAAATGAGTAATTAAGGCACAAAACACATATGAAATAAGTCTCTAAATGCGACTCAAAATCATCGCATCAAACTCCCCTAAGCTTAAACATTGCTCGCCCTCGAGCAACTAATCCTTAGAATAAGATTGCAGATGTCAACTAAAAATCAACACAGCACCCCACATTCCACATGACTCCCACTGAACATGCTCAAACCGGCCTTTCCTAATCACAAAACAGTAATTACCCTACAGGCGACAATAATCATCAATAAAAGAAATTATCCTTCAAACCGATGAACACTATCACATAAGGCAGTTAACATAATAAAATTTGCCGATTCAGCATTAGTGCATCTTGTGATCGCCTACACTACGTTGCTCGCCCTAACTACCATTTACATGGAAGCAGTTCTCCTGATAAACATGAGTGAGGAGAAAATCACGGTGGCCTACCAATCCGAGCAACGGGTGGATGGAATGGGTGGTTCATGGAAGAATTTAGAAGTATTACACAGTTTCAAAATGCATACAACAAAATGCCCTAAATGATGCAAATGCACATTGAAAATGCCCTAATGCTTAAAATTGGGTGGAATGATGCATGCACTAACCTTCCACCTCAAAAAGAGATAGAAATCTAATTAAGCCACATCATGTACTCAGTTTCCTTGTTATGCAAGTGATATCATGCTCCTTTCTCCCTCTTATTCCATTTCCTTCTAAATTCTCTCTTTTTTTTCTTTTTTTTTTCAATTTTTTCAGATTTTCAGAATTTTTTTTTTCTTAGCCCACATATCCATAATTGCTCAGAGATACATGTGTTAGGCTATTTTCTTCATGATTGGAAATCTTTGTACTGTTCCGAGAGTATGGAACAATTTAGATCACTTTTCAAGACAAACTGAGGTACATGGTGTACTTATGCATGAAAATCATGAAAGTTATGAGTGCAACTACATGACATGCACCTAAAGGTAATGTGCATGAATCACTATACATTTTTTTCGTTTTATGCAAAAGTATGAAAATAACAATGCAAATCCTATCTACATGCTATGCACGCAAGAAGGAATTAAAACTGTACTTTACTTCCAATTCTTTGGTGGATTATGGAAAAATATGAAGTGGAATGATCACAAGATTAAGTTACTGAACCTTAGAAAAAATATCATGCGTCCCTCCTTACTGACATGTGTAGTAGTTCAAAGGTTTCTTTCTCGTATATCCAATTAAGGTCTCATTACCATTTGATTAGGTTAGGCTCAAACAACCGTTACTTTCCACTTTTCATGAGTCAATGGGGGTGTGGGTGTGACATATTGCTTTAGAGTTGACATAATCAATCATTTTCATAGGACAAGTTTCCCAAGGACAACCAAGTTAAGCTATCCAAAAGACCCAGAAAATTTTAAATTCCCTTAAATTTCCCATGAAAACAGCGAGATGACAATTTTTAAGACATCCACGATTACACTAGATAGATGTGGATCCTAAACAAACTAAAATTGCAAGAACAAATCAAAGCAAAAACTAAAAACAACTAAAGAGAAGAAAAAAAAGATAGAGCTGTTCCAGCCACCCCCCCTAAGCTTGAATTTGACTATGGCCTCATAGTCAAAAACCAACTTAAGGGTGGAACAGTGATACCCTGATCAATCTTGCGGAGGCGGTGGTGGGTAGTGCGGTGCTGTAGGATCCCAAGACGGGTACTCCCCCTGGAAGCTTGGATCATATTGGGTCCTCGGCGGAGGCTGTGGATAGCCTCCAAAGTAGTCTTGACTCCAGTAATGGTTGAAGAAGGGCTCCTGTTGCGTCTCTATCCTCTGCAACCGGGTGTGCATTTGCTCTTGGTTGGTGAGAATGAGCCACTCGTTCTTGAACATAGCCCGTTGGTTGTCAAGTACCCAGCTTGTAGTCTCATGAATGCCGGTATACATACCCATGTGCTGCTGCTGAGTCTGCTGGATGTCCTGCAGCATGGTGTACATCCCCTGCATGGAATAGGGATCCGCGGTTGGCTGCTCGTACTGTGGTGATGGCGGCAGAGGCTGAGATGATGAAGATGCACCCGGATGCATCCTAGGACGCTTCTGTGGTGCCACACTTGCTCGAAGAGGTGTGAAAGCCTCCTCTTCCTCTGCAGCCTCGCCTTCTTGCTCGGCACCACCGCCTTCTTCCTCGGAGGACTCGATGGCTATGATTGGCCACCGGAAGTGTTGCTTGCCCTCTATGTTGAAGACGTCGTCCGGTAGGGAGCTCTCCTGATAAGCTTGGTTGACGTGGCAATGAGCGTACGCCAACCCGTCCCGGAGAAGAATGAGGTTTGAACGGTGCAAGTGTTGCACGTTCACCTTGCTCCTCGTAAAGATCGGAGTCATGGATTGAAGGTTCAGCCCCAAGTAAAGCGCCAACTTGGTGACAAGACCACCAAAATGGATTGGAGCCTTCCTTGTGCTCCTCTTCACCGCCAGGACGCGCTGTAGCCAGAACGCCCCCCAGTTGCATGGTTGACGCTTCAGGAGTGCGTAGAGGAAGAACAAGTCACTCTCCTGAAACTTTCTCAAAGCAAGATCACTTCGAGCGAAGAATGTCAAGCTCAACATCCTATGCAAGACCCGGACGAACGAGTGCTCAAAATCTGCCACCGCTGCATTGTGGTAGCTCACGGTCTTCCCCGCCGGCACTGTAACTAGCTCGGAGAAGATCTTTGCATAGTCGGTGTGGGAGTCCGGCCTTAGGTGATCATGTGGAGAGTGGATCCAGTTGAAGATTTGGTTGAACTGGACCAGTGTGAGATTGTAGTTGTTGTTGAAGAGTCGGAAGGACACCCTTCCCTTGATCCATTCCCGGTCCGATGCTACCACGCCGTTTGGTACGACGCAGACATCGAGAGACGCCATGAACTCTGCCACTAGTTCCTTATAGGTGGACCATTCGCCGAAAAACGGTTGCCCATCCGCATGGTACTGCAGCTCGTCAGGGCGTAGGCTTCTGTTGGTGAGGCGTGCTTGTCCATGAAGCACATAGGCCAAGTTGGCCTCGAATCCCAACTCCTGGATCATGCCCCGGTCCACATACCGAGTGGGCTCGAACTTTCGCTTCATTATCTCCTCGTAGACCTTCCTCACATCCATGTTGGCATGAATTAGGCATGGACGAGGGATGGAAGCGGGTGGGGGAGGAACGAACTCCTCGATCTCCATAGGGTGAGCGCTTGAGGACGACGCTCTGGCGGTGTGCACCATGGTTGCGAGAAGATGGGATTAGAAGAAAAGAGCTCGGTGAAGATGGAGAAGAAATTCTCCGCTCGATGAAGATCTCCGCTCGATGACGCTTCTCTTTAGTCTTGGAGGGCTCGGGGGAGTGCTCGGCGCAAAGGAGGATACTTGCTCTGAAGGTGTGACGTCAAGTGACGTTGCAAGTCCCCTTAAATAGGCTTGATCGGCGCCCCTGTTGACCCGTCGATACCATCGACGTGGGTCGATGGTATCGACACATCTCGCGGGTATCTGCCTCCCTCGCGAGTATCGACGGCTGACGTTTGCTGGATCAAGAAACCCGGATTGCTGACGGGTCGATACCATCGACGGAAGTCGATGGTATCGACGCAACACCCGGATCGCTGACGTGGCTGTTGTGATCGTCGTCGATGTCTGTGTGCGGATCGGTGACATGTCCGTCGATACCATCGACGGAACTTGCTTTTATTGCGACACCGCCGTTGTGTTGCATTCAACCTGTGATGATGTCGATACCATCGACGAGGCCGTCGATGGTATCGAGTTGACTGAGCAAAATTCGTCTGAATATCTCCAGAGATATCGATGGTATCGACTGGGGTGTCGATACCATCGACACTTTTATTGCAACCTGTCTGTGACCATGTCGATACCATCGACGGGGGTGTCGATAGTATCGACGCAGTGCGATTTTTGCTGGTGTCAACCTGAACCCATGTCGATACCATCGACGGATGTGTCGATGGTATCGACCCTGCCTGTGCCTGCACATTCAACAAACGGATCAAGGTATCATTTTTAAACTAAAATTTAAACGAAATAAAAGCAATCTATGACTAAAATTAACCTATCCTAATGTACCGATGGTTGGGTTGCCTCCCAACAAGCGCCCTTGTTTAGCGTCTTAGGCTAGACGTCTTCCCTTCATCTCATTCATGCACAAGTGAAATGAGTTTGACCTCATTCACTTTCCTCTTGTAATTCTCACCAAAATACAACTTCAAGCGTTGCCCGTTCACCAAGAACGTGGCATCTCCATCACGCACGAGAATCGCTCCGTGCGGTTTCACCTCCTCCACAATGAAGGGTCCACTCCACCGGGATTTCAGCTTCCCGGGATGCAGTTTGAGACGGGAGTTGAACAATAGAACGCTGTCTCCCTTCTTGAACGTGCGCATCTCAATATGGCGATCGTGGATCATCTTTGTGCGCTCTTTGTAGATGCGGGCATTCTCATATGCCGTCATGCGTAGCTCATCCAATTCATTCAATTCAAACATCCTTTTTCTCCCGGCCTAATCATAGCGCAAGTTCAGCCTTCTTAGCGCCCAATGGGCCTTGTGCTCCAATTCCACCGGAAGATGGCAAGCCCAGCCGTACGCTAACCTAAAAGGCGTGGTGCCTATAGGTGTTTTGTACGCCGTTCGATAAGCCCAAAGCACGTCCGGTAGCAATACACTCCAATTCTTCCTTGTGGATGCTACGGTCCTTTCTAAAATCTTCTTGATTTCTCTATTTGATACCTCCACTTGTCCTTGCGTCTGTGGATGATATGGGGTGTCGATGTTGTGCTTGACCCCATATTTCTTTAAAAGTTTCGCGAATTTCTGATTTCGAAAATGTGTGCCTCCGTCACTTATGATCATTCGGGGAATCCCGAACCTGCAGAAAATGTTCTCTTTGACAAACCTGCACACTACGTTCGAATCATTAGTCCTTGTGGGGATTGCCTCCACCCACTTCGACACATAATATACAGCAAGTAAGATATAAAGATTTGAATTTGAGGACACAAAGGGTCCCATGAAGTCAATGCCCCATAAATCAAATACCTCAACTTCCTGAAATACATTCAGGGGCATTTCCTGTCTCCTTGAGATGTTACCTGCGTGCTGGCACGGGTCACATTGCCTAACAAAATCATAGGCATCCCGGAACAAAGTGGGCCAATAAAGGCCGCTTTCCAACACCTTGGCTGCTGTCCGTGAGCTAGCATGGTGTCCTCCTGTAGGCGACACATGACAGTGGTGGAGAACACTCTCGTACTCCACCTCCGGCACGCACCTGCGAAGAATACCATCCCTGCACTGCTTCAAGAGAATCGGGTCATCCCAAAAATAATATCTCAATGAATGAAAGAATTTCTTTTTCTCTTGATAGGACCAATCCTCCGGGATGATCCCGCAAGCCAAATAATTCACAATTTCCGCAAACCATGGTTCTTTAGAATCAATTTTTAAAAGTTGCTCATCGGGAAAGGTCTCAGTAATGGGTATGTGCAAACCTTATTCATCAACCCTCTCTAACCTAGACAAGTGGTCAGCCACCACATTTTCAATTCCCGACTTGTCCTTAATTTCAATATCGAATTCTTGTAGGAGCAAAATCCACCTAATTAGTCTAGGCTTCACATCCTTCTTCTCCATCAAATACTTTATTGCAGCGTGATCAGTCCACACAACCACCTTAGAACCCACTAAGTACTGCCGAAATTTTTCAAAGGTGAACACGACGGCCAGTAACTCCTTTTCCGTGGTTGTGTAGTTTAATTGAGCATCATTAAGCGTTTTTGAGGCGTAGAAAATCACAGCAGGCTTGTTATCTACCCTTTGCCCCAAAACAGCTCCCACAGCATAATCGGACGCATCACACATCAACTCGAATGGCTTTGTCCAATCCGACGTTTGAACAACCGGAGCTGAAATCAACTTTTCCTTCAAAACCTCGAATGCGTGAAGACATTTCTCATTGAAATCAAAAACTGCGTCTTTTTCCAACAATTCCGATAATGGCTTTGCGATTTTCGAAAAATCCTTAATAAATCGCCGATAAAACCTGGCGTGTCCTAAAAAACTTCTCACCCCTTTTACAGAATTTGGTGGGGGTAACTTAGAAATCACCTCAATTTTTACGGGGTCTACCTCAAGACCCTTGCTAGACACCTTGTGTCCTAGCACAATTCCTTCCGTCACCATCATGTGACATTTCTCCCAATTGAGGACCAAGTGTGTGTCCTCGCACCGCTGCAACACCTTATCTAAGTTATAAAGGCATTCATCAAAAGACGCTCCATACACCGAGAAGTCGTCCATGAAAACTTCAAGACACCGCTCTACCATGTCAGAGAATATGGAGAGCATGCAGCGTTGAAAAGTCGCCGGCGCATTGCATAAACCGAACGGCATACGGCGGTAAGCAAACGTCCCATAGGGACATGTAAATGTAGACTTCTCTTGATCCAAAGGATCAATAGAAATCTGGTTGTACAATAGCCATATAGAAAACAAAAATGCGACCGACCAGCTAGACGTTCCAAAATCTGATCGATAAATGGCAATGGAAAATGATCTTTAAGAGTTGCGGCATTCAATCGGCGGTAGTCAATGCAAACACACCACCCGGTTACCAATCGGGTGGTGACAGGTTCATTCAAAAGATTTGTAGTGACAGTGATTCCCCCCTTTTTAGGGACTACCTGTGTGGGACTCACCCACGTTGAATCGGATATGGCATAAATGATCCCTGCAGCAAGAAGCTTTATGACTTCCTTCTTGACAACCTCCATCATGCTTGGATTTAGACGTCTTTGAGGCTGTATGACTGGCTTGGCTCCCTCCTCGAGCCGAATCTTGTGTTGGCAAAGTGTAGGGGAGATCCCCTTGATGTCCGCCATAGACCACCCAAAAGCTCCACGGTGGTTCTTGAGCACTATCAGTAGTTGCTCCTCCTCATCCGCACTCAAGTATGCAGAAACAATCACTGGTAACTTGTCCTCCTCAGCTAGAAAGACGTACTTCAGATGCGGGGGCAATGGCTTCAATTCCAGATCAGGTGGGCAAATAAGAGATGATTGTAGCAGTGGGGGAAGTGTACCCAAATCTTCATAGTGCCTCGTGTATAAACATGGAAGCATTTGAAGCATTTTGGCGCACTCCTTGAGTGAAGTACTCCGCATCCAATCATAAGTGACATTTAACAAACACGCCTCCAAAGGCAATTCTGGATATGCATCAAAGACGGAAGTAATAATCACATCATCCTCCCATGAAGGTGGAATGTCCTCATTCTCATCATTTGGAAACCCAACAGCCTTGCATAAAGAGACAACTTTAGTTTGCTCCATAAGGTCCACTGCTAGGGTCCCATTATCTATCTTGCTCATAACATGAGCCATATCCAAAAATGGCTTCCCAAGACAAAGTGAGATATTTTGTTCCACATGCTTAACCATGTTGCAATGTGCTTTTGCTTTATTAGATGCATTGCCATTGGGCATGACCATCTCAAAGCGATCATCCGCAATGCCCAAGGTCAAGCGACCTCTCCCCATCTCCAAGATCATATCAGCTGTAGCTTGGAATGGGTGGCCAACTAGTAACTCATTGCCGTGCTCGTCCTGCATTTCCATAATGACAAAATCAGCCGGAAAAACAAAGCGGTCTACCTTTACCAAAACATCCTCACAGATTCCATACGGTTTCACCACAGAATTATCGGCCAATTGGATGGTCATGTTACTTGGCCTCGACTCCTTCAATCCAAGTTTCTTGAACGTAGAAAGGGGCATCAGATTGATGCTTGCCCCGGAATCACAAAGTGCTTCGCCAAATTTGAACTTCCCGATAAAGCAAGAAATATTGAAACAACCGGGATCCTGTCTCTTTGGCGGCAAAGTGCCCATAATAAAAGCACTCACTTGCTCCTTCAATACCACGACCTCAGTGTCGGGTATCTTTCTCTTCTTGGTGATTACATCTTTGAGAAACTTCCCATAAGACGGGATTTGTTCAATCGCCTCTAGCAAAGGAATATTCACTGATAACTTCCTAAAGCTGTCCAGAAATTTCTTAAACTGTGCATCCACCTTTCTTGCTTTTGCACTATTGGGATAGGGGACCGGAACGGTATGTGCCCTTTGATGAGGTGGCACATAGGGAGTTAATTTATGTGGTTCCTCCTCAGTGGCTTGTTCTTCCTTACCATCTTCAGCTATGTCCTCAGTTTGCTCTATGACAGGTGCGGGCTGCTCTTTGACTGTTGCTTCTTCAACTGTGTCCTGTGGTGTGCTTGTGTCATCCGCCCTTGGATTTAACACTTTCTTACCGCTCCTCAATAAGATGGCCTTGGCCTGTTGGTTTCCCCCGGGAATATTGGTGTTCCCCAGAAAACCCGGATGTGCCGGCTTCTTCAAGCTTGCAATCTCGGCTGCCATCTGCGCCATGGAAGTCTCTATAGTTCTCATTTGAGCCCCGTGGCTCTGCAAAGTCTGCCCAAACTGGTTCATAAATTCACCCTGCTGCTTTATTTGCTGCCCAAAAGTGTTCATCAACTCTTGATTTTTCTTTATGACTTGATTGAGCAACTCCGTGCTCTTGTCCTCCGTGACCGGTGCAGGCTTGGCGTCCGGATCCTGCAGAAAGTTATTTGGATCCTTCCATGAAAATTTCTTGTCCTTCCGCCATGAATAATCGTTATTCCTGTACCCCTGCTGTTGCCTCATGTACTTGACCTGAGCCTCATCCTCGGACTCATTGTCTTCCTTCTGCAGCAACTTCTTTGCGAGAAAATCCATCTTATCGTTCAGCTCTCTCATTGCCTTTGACTCACTGGCAACTCTTGCTTGCTCAACTGGGCCTCTTTCTCTTTCTCCCCAAGATTGCTTTCGTGCCATATTCTTCAGTATTTCCCAGCATCTTGTATCAGTGTTATTTAAGAAAAATCCGGAGCCAACCGAGTCCAAATTGCTTCTATCATGCTCGGAGAGAGCAAAGTAGAAGATCTTCACTTGGGTTTCCTTGTCCAGTCCATGGTGTGGACATCTCCTCAACATGACTTGGAATCGCTCCCAAGTCTCAGAATAAGTTTCACCCGCATGTTGGGTGAAATTGTGGATCTTCCGGATCATATCATTGGTCTTCTCAGGAGGGAAGAACCTCTTGAAGAAAACCTCCACCATGTGATCCCATGATTCAACAAACTCGTCGTCGAGGTTATGAAGCCACTCTCTTGCCACTCCAGCCAAGGAACTCGGGAATAACTTGAGGTAGAGCACATCTTGTGGAAATCGATCTATCTTCACCATATCGCAGTTCTCCACGAACTGGCTGATGTGGGCCACTGGATCTTCATTTTTTAATCCGTGAAATGCGTTTGATTTAACCAGGTTAATCAGTGTTGGATCGATCTTGTAGGTTGGAATGTTTAGCCCCTGTTTCTTTATAGGCCCCTTTGATGCTGAGGAAGAAAACGCCTTGATCTTCTCCCATATTGTCTGTGCTTCAGCCATTACTTCTTCTTGTTCTTGCTCAGATTCATAATTTATATCACTGTGGTGTTCCTCCTCGTAGTAGTCCTCGTCCTCTGGTCCCGCAGATGGAACCTCAGGTGTGCGATTCACGTAGTCTCGACTACGTGTGTGCACCATGCAAAGTACCTGAAATATGGAAATAGGGGTTCAGTACAATGCTTTGAATGAGTCAACACAATTATAGAGAAATAAAGGAATTTTTGAAATTGTTTTAAAATAAATAAAAAAATGTGGCCTAGAATGGCCGCTCTTAGCACTCAAAGTGCCAATAATTCGCCGTATCCCCGGCAACGGCGCCAAAAACTTGACGTGTATTTTACTACGCGCTTAAACGCAAGTATACGCGTCGAGTAATATAGGCCTTGTGAGGCCCGAGTCAAACTCAGGGATACGTGAATTATTGGAGACTTTTACTAACTAATCACAATCAGCTAGACCGATTAACAAAGTAGGGTTTTGTTGTTCAAATTAAAAAGAAAATAAAAATCAAACAAAGAAAACAATCGATTAAAGGTTAATTTAATCAATTCAAAGGGATATCTTTAGGATGGCGGCTTCACCGCGGGTCAACATTGTATTAGGTTTCATATAATTCCTCACACTTCTCTCTCTATCCGGGTAGTGGCCTGAAAACAGAATTACCCACTATCGTGGTGTAATTCACTACTTAGATTTAGGTTGATTCCACCGTCATAGTAATCATTCCCCTAAACTAAGTGCATTATAAACGGTCTCTCAGTTCCCACCATTAATTTTACAACTCCTTTGTCAAGGGTTTTATTGATTAATGTAGAATTCGTCTCTTTTCAACCGTTAATCCTTTTGTCGAAGTGATTAAGGGTGTTAAATTATTATTATGGTGATCAAGCATAACAATAGAAATGGAGAAAATGAATCTATATCATGGATTTGAGAGAAAAATATGAATTATTGATATAAAAATGTCATACAATGCATTCCCGGGCTACTCCCGGTCCTAAAGATTGAGGGTTTTAGCCTCTCATGTTCATCTCACACGAATACATGGTAGAAATTGGGGAATTCATAAGAAAAACGGGAAATAAATGGGAAAACCCCTGAACGGAGAAGAACCAGTGGATCCTTGGCGTAGAACACGAGCTTCCCCTTGTGTCGGTGGTGGAAATCGTCTTCGGCAGCGTCCGAATCACCTGGGATGAGCTTCTCGGCCTCTGTTCTCCTTTCTCTCCTCCTCGGCACTCGTGCAATCCAAAAAATGATATCCCCTGGTCTGGGCGGCCGTCATTAGGTATAAGTCCCTAATTAGGTCGTCAAATAACAAAAGCCGTCTGATCGAGATCAAAACAGATCCAACGCATATCTGCCGACGTCGGGTCGATGGTATCGACCCAGCAGATTAGCGGCAGCTTTCCTTTCTTTTATTATGAGCGCCTGTGGTGATCTCGATACCATCGACTTGGGTGTCGATGGTATCGACTCCTTTAGCGTCGGTTGTTGTCGTTTAGCGACGCTGTAGCTTCCTTTGTGTCGATGGCATCGACTTGGGTCGATGGTATCGACAGTTTCCTCACCAGCAACTTGAAGGGATCTCGATACCATCGACTTAGGTGTCGATGGTATCGACTCTGTATTGCTCTTCTCGGCTGACAACCTGTGGCTTGGTCGATGGTATCGACTTCCGTCGATGGTATCGACGGAAGCAGATACTTGTTTTTCCTGAAATTTCACAACAAGACCAAGTAAATCCACACAGTTTATAATAAGATGATAAATAATGCTCAAAATATTAAAACAAAGGGGATTTGATATAAAATGATGGCAAAGACCAAATAAAGTGAATTATGCAATAATATCCATGAAAATGAGTAATTAAGGCACAAAACACATATGAAATAAGTCTCTAAATGCGACTCAAAATCATCGCATCAGTATATTCACTAAGCATATTCACTAGGTATTCACTGAGTATATTCACTAAGTATTCACTGAGTACATTCACTGAGCATATTCACTAAGTATTCACTAAGTATATTCACTAAGTATTCACAGAGTATATTCACGAAGCATATTCACTAAGTATTCACTGAGTATATTCACTAAGCATATTCACTAAGTATTCACTGAGTATATTCACTAAGTATTCACTTAGTATATTCACTGAGAATATTCACTAAGTATTCACTGAGTATATTCACTAAGCATATTCACTAAGTATTCGCTGAGGTTTTCTTATTTAATTTTTCCTTATACCCTCTAGATTGTTATAGAATATTTACCTGATCAGAGTAATTAAAAGATAACAATCTAGGAGTTTCATACTTGCCTTATCTACAATAACTATATACCTGGCTAGGGTATATAAGTATTGATATTAGGTAGTATGTATTTTACTTATCAACATATTCCTCGTTCTTCATATCATTATACACACAGAATTTACCATACTAGATTATTCTTCAGGTATCACATCTATATTTCATCCTTTTCATGCACAGTTAAGGGAGATTATAAATTGTTTTAAAGAATACTGAGTAAGATACAAGTTCTTATCTTCCTTGTGTTCTTCCAGGATCTAGTCAAGGAATTCAGAAGCAGCAAAATTACATATTTTTAACACATAGAATCTTGATATGTAATATTAAAACAAAACTTATTTCATCTGACCTGTATGGGACGTTTGTCCACGTCCTCTATTATTATAGAGCCTCCCTTGTGAGCCTTGCAGACTCTGTCCTTGGGGCTGAGTCATTATTGTATTCCTATCTGGACAATCCCTTGCCAGGTGTCCCGGCTGTCTACATAGGTAACAGATCCTGGGTGCAAAGTGTCTATACGATCCAGTTACCGATGATGATGCTATGTCGGAGGGTCCTCTTGTAATACTACTATGATCCCTACTTCCACTTGACATCCATTGTGTCTGGGTAGGAAATCCTGACAAAGCTGATGGTGTAGAAAATCTTGGTTTCTTAAAACTTTCAGGCCCTTGTTCTTGAGGCTGGGTGTACATCTTCTTACTACTTGTCTGTTGTTTCATGGTTTCTGACCTCTCTATCCTTCTTACTGACTCCACAAAGGTGGCAAACCTTTCTCTATTCTCTAGAGCAGACACAGGAGTGGCTAGTTCAGATTTCAAACCCTTTTCAAAACGTCGAATTCTTTCTTCATCGGTAACTGCCATTTGTGGACAAAATCGTAGTAACTCCATGAACTTAGCTTCATACTCGCTAACGTTCATGTGTCCTTGTGTGATCTTCTCAAATTGAAAGATCTTCTCATCTAGATACGTCTTAGGGAAGTATCTATTGATGAATTCTCATCGGAAAACCTCCCATCCTATTTCTTCGCCTGGTCTCTTATCCTCCTCTATCATCCACCAATTACCAGCACTCCCTTTTAGGAGGTATACCGTATGTCTTACCTTTTCAGCTTCAGGAATATCAAGGATCCTGAAAGCCTTTTCCATCTCTTTCAACCATAGATCAGCATCTGCTGGGTCAGATGTACCAGCATAGTCTATGGCTCCCACCCGGCGAAGTCTCTCAAAAGTCTTGCCAGCTCCATAACCTTCCTGATGGGCTGGTGCCCTAGGTGCAGACGGTGGCACCCTATCTGCTATGTGTGTTATGGCTGTCAGAAACTTATCAAATAAGGCATGGATAGCTGGGTTTTCTATCTCAGCTGGGTCAAACTGGGGTGGCTCCCTGGGTTGCTCAGGTAAGGGTTGCTCCATTTCTGGGTTCCTTGCACCTCCCTGTGGTGCAGCAACGCTACTTTCCGCCACGTACTCTTCATGTGGCTCAGACATCCTTATATATCTTCTTCTCCTGAGGAGCAGAAGGTTCTATTAGATAAGGAAGGAACACTAAGGATAGACTCGACATCCTAAGTCCTATGTCTCTGTAGACTCAGCGAACCTAGAGCTCTGATACCACTAATTGTGGGCTCTGATCTCCAAAGTCCGAGATAAACACATAAACTTCGAAGTAAACATAGCGGAAGCGATTCGTTTAGCAGTGGAATACCAAAAATCAGCAGAAATTAAAACTTTTTGAGATAAGACATTGAAACCATAAAAACTCCTTTCATAGATTCAAGATAAACTGTTTACATCTCTGTTAATTACTTCTTGAGTAATTAAACACAGCATGCTACAAAATCTCAAGGGATGAATCAAAACTCAGACCATGGCCCCAAGGACCTGAGAGTACAGAGGACGCATAGGACTGCCTATCTATCTATATAACTCAGCAGTCTGAATCTCCACCTGAGATTTACTGCTGCTCCGGGTACTGCTGCTGCTGATACTGGTCACCTGGAGATTGGTCCCTTCGTCCTTGGCGACCACCTAAAAAGTTGAAGTCTACGGGGTGAGACAATTTTAAATAATTGTCCCAGCGAGAGTTATAACTCTCCGCCAGAAGCTTTATTATAACATATCAAGAACAACATAGGTAAGTAAAAGCTTTGAAGTAAACAACAGCAGTTTTGGTAGTAATCAAGAGTTCAACATTTATGAAACATGAAGATCATATGCAATATACAGTGTAACATCAATCAATTAGCTCATAGTTACCTCTAACAGGTATACTACGATGTAGATTATGTTTTTCAAACATTAATATTATGCCCTGTGGAGATGAGGTATACCACTCACACTTTAACCGATTACTGTTACGTGTCTCGGTATCATACTAGGTCATTGAAAGAGCCGGATTCTCATGGCCTTCACCTTCCTCAGTCAGTAAGAGGATTACTTACAGGACATCTTGTGTCTCTACTATATAGCTTACCAGGGTAATCTGGTACTTCACTATTCTAGAGTTACAGTGACATTCTGTACTCTCTTCGTAATCAGGAGATTTCGTGTTTACCTTCCACTGATACGGTATCTGTGTTTTCTTCACCATCAGGAGAGTTCATTTTTACCTTCCACTGATGCGGTATGGATTTATAGTGAAGGATTGATGGATTACACATCTACATCAAATACCTACACTAGAATGTAAGGTTCTACACATCCATATACCCCACATACTCAAAAGTATGTGATCCAGGAGTTCCCTTAGGAAAATCTGTTTCACCATCATTTGATCTCTGACAATGATGGATCTATGATCAGGGCTCTACATGGTATGGTTATACTTGATTAGTTAGGTACATTCAATATTCTTTTAACATCATACATTGTTCTTCAAACAATAACATTAGCATAGCAGCTATGAAGGGAGAATACTAAATGTAACAAATCTAACTCACATCAATTATCATTTCTCAACATCCTCATCACAAGTCATCTCTAAAGCATGACCTTGATGGTATTTATGGCTCTCACAGCCCATTAAACTCATAAATGCCACTGACAAGGCATCAAGATATTTTACTATTCATAAAGCTAACAACATGCTTTCAATGAATGTAACATCATCATCCATACCTGGATATGATCATCCTCATATAAGAACCTGCATGGTTAATTCAACTGATAAAAGTAATTCAATTCAAGAATTATACCTTCCACTCTTGCCATAAGAGCTAAGTTCCCTGATTCTCATCAATTATGGTTTACTTATCCCCATTACATGTCATCACCCTAGAATTAGGGTTTACTATTCACATTATGGTGAATTGAACTCATAACATCATCATGTATGAGGAACATCATCATTGATGCTCTCAGATTTAGGTTAAGATTCATCATTTATCATAATTAGGGTTTCCATGATCTCACATAGGTAAATCATACCCTAATCATGCACATTCATGTGCACTGAAGGTACTTTACTTGAATTTCCACCATAAAAGGGTACTTTCTTTCTCTTAAGATACTTTCTCTCTACTCATACTAGTAGATGGTGATAACACCACTCTAGATCAGGTTGGGTTAAGTCCACTTTGATTAACATAAACCAAATCACCACTATTGAGTGATTAGGGTTTGATTAGAACAAGGTTTCACTCAATTTGAACCTTTCAAGGGCATTTTGGTAAATTGCCCATTGATCATCATCATGGTTCACATCATTAGTCACTTAGTTCCTTTAATGACTTAGGTTACCATTATGGATTAAATGAAATCATCATTGAACCATTTAGGCCTTCAAGTGGTTAAGTATAATCATCCTTGAAATTCTTCAATTGGGTTAGGGTTGAACCTTCAACCTTCAACCGATTTGTTCCTTAAACGGGTATGGACCCACTTGGCCTCCAAACGAGTGTGTACACTCTTGACCTCCAAACGGGTGTGAACCCATTTGAGTCCAAACAAGTGTGGACCCGTTTGAGTCCAAACGAGTGTGAACTCGTTTGGACCTAAACGAGTGTCAACCCGTTTAGACCTAAACGAGTGTGTGAACCCGTTTGGGCTTAAACGAGTGTGCACTCGTTTGGGTCTAAATGAGTCGAGTGTGCACTCATTTGGGCTTAAACGGGTGTGAACCCAATTGGGTCCAAACCGCATCGACATGAAAGTTGATACAAATATCATAATTGAAAAGGGTTTCTTATGTTGAAACGTTCAATTGGCCCAAGCCAGATTAACCACTTACAAATTGATTCAACTAGGATGATCCTCAATCAATTGGTCACCAATGTGATCTTCAATTTCAAGCCAATTAGGGTTAAATCTAATTCAATTAGGGTTTCCAATCGATCACTTATCAATTATCAACAATGTGAATCAAAACAAGGTTGAACCTATCAATTGAACTCCAATTGGTCCCAAACTTGGCCCAAACGGTCTTGATATTGTTTGGATGAACTCCAAACGACCTTGAGACCGTTTGTCCAAAGTTTGACCAAAAACTAAGTTAATTTGATAAGGGTTGAACCCTAAAGATTACAAATCAGCACTTTTCATCAATTATCAACATCTTGTGATTGGACCCTCAATTCATCAAATTCCTTTAACTCTAGACCTCCAAACGATCATGGAGTGTTACTAAACGAGTGTGGGATCGTTTAAAAGGACCCCCAAATGGTTTGGAACCCGTTTGGGTCCTTCAACCCAAAACTCAACACAAACAACTCTTCAAGTCAGCACATTCAACCCGATTAGGGTTAAGGTGTTGAAATACCTTCAACTCTTAATTGGTTAGGAATTAGATGATGATTCTTGGTAGAAATGAAATTCAATATATTATGAACAGGAATCCCAAACGGTCAACGCTTGGTCAACGCCCTCAAACGGGTTGGGACCCGTTTGGCCAAAAGTTCAAGTTATTCAATTGGGTAAATCAGCATTTAATTTAAATCGATTGCTTAGTTGATTGGCCTTCAACTCATGACTCGTTTGGAATTAATCCATAAAATTTGGTGAGTAATTAAAAAATGTCATTAGTAACAGTAATCCCAAACGGTCAATGCTTGGTCAACTTCTTCAAACGGGTTGGAACCCGTTTGCCCAAAAAGGTCCAAGTAAACAGGTTGAAAATCAGGACTTAATTCAATTAGACTTGCTAATTGGTTAGCCTATATCTCACGATTCTTTTGGAGTTAATTCCTCAAATTTGGTGGGTGATTAGCCTACATAATTCTGAACAGGATTCTAATACGGTCGTCGCTTGGTCAACTGGACCAAATGGTCTTTGAAGACCGTTTTCCTCTATGCAACCCTGAAACCGTTTGCCCACCAAATGGTTGTGCAAACCGCATGGGCAATGGGTGGAGGTCGTTTGATAAAGTAGAAAATCGTGGATAAGCATAGGAAATAACGCCCTCATCTTCTAGCTCAAGAACAGCAGCAGTTCTTCACGGTTTTGCTTGCAAGGATGCAAGGAAAGATGGGGAAGAAGAAGAACTAACAACTATATGCATAGAAAGAGATGTATAATCAAAGCATAAGGTTTAGAGTTATAAAACCCGCCTAAAGATTGTTCCTTGAGCTCCAAGCTTCCAAGATCCAAGCCTTTAATGGCATCTTTGAGCTCCACAGGTCGGCCAAGGTATATTCTCCAAGGAGAGTTGAAAAGGAATGGCTAGAAAGATAAAGCTAAGTGAGCTAGCCATGAATTCAACCTTGAAATCGAGTTTCCTCCATGAATTCAAGCAAAAAGGGATGATCCAAACTTAACTAGGACCCCTGGTCGTTCTTCTCTGCTCCAGAGCTTAGCCTTGGTCGGTTTTGAGCAAGGGGAAAAGTGAAGAAATGAAAAGGATCGTTTCCTTGCTAAGTGAGGAAAGTAGCATATATACTTAGGTGAAACTTCAACATAATAACATATGTTTTCCTCATTTCTCATCTAAGTCCTTCTTTTCTTCTTTGCACGTCCCTTCCTCTTATTTCTAAGGACAAACTCCTTCTAAGGTCAAGAAATGAAGGCAAATAAGATCAACCCATCACTAAAGTACACACATAAAAGGGCTATTATACTTACACCTTGATTATTCAATCACAAAGGTGTGCTTCATTATATGATTATTCAAAAGAAGTGACCTCTTCATCATTTCTTCTCTAAATGATGACAAGAGTCATAAAAGATGTTCTAGATGGTGTATTTTACAAGTTGCACCCCTCAAATTGGGTAAATTGCACTTTACTCTAATTTAGGGTTTCAAGCACAGGGATTGCTTCCACAGCTGCACCTTGGTGCTCAAGCTTGGGAAATCCCTCTTACTTCATCATATTTGATCATATGATGCCATATCATAAAAGGAACATCTTAACATGTGCAATTTGCAAGTTAACCCCTTAACTGGGTAATTTGCACATAGATCCCTGTATTACAAAACAATCATTTCAATATTGTTTAAAAGGGACAGAAAAGGAAATGTATGTTCCTCAGGAACTTAATTACATGGCCAAAGATAATCACAAGGATTTAATTACATATTTAGGCAAAACACCTAGGGTTAGTTCATAACTCAGGTCAGGGATGTTACAAATTATAAACCCCTAACAAGGATTTCGTCCTCGAAATCCCAGGGAAAGGAAGAACAGATTGATCATTATGATGATATTATGGGTTTGTAATTCGTACAAAGTCCCTTTTGTTAATTACTTCTTATCACTGTTTATGCTTGTGTAAAGCATAAACCCCTAACAAAAGGTGTCCATACTTTTTGAAAGGAAAAAGCATAAAAGAACATTCTCCCAATATTACTCAAGAATGCTTACCATCAGAGGAACATACATACCTTAACACATATATTTTACTCAGTATATTGTCTCAAAGGCTTCACTGAAGGAGTTCATTGAGTATGCTTACCAAGTAGTTACTGAGGAAGTTCACCAAGTATATTCACTAAGTTTGTTCACTAAGTATTCACTGAGTATATTCACTAAGCGTTCACTAAGTATATTCACTGAGCATATTCACTAAGTATTCACTGAGTATATTCACTAAGCATATTCACTAAGTATTCATTGAGTATATTCACTAAGTATTCACTAAGTATATTCACTAAGCATATTCACTAAGTATTCACTGAGTATATTCACTAAGCATATTCACTAAGTATTCACTGAGTATATTCACTAAGCATATTCACTAAGTATTCACTGAGTATATTCACTAAGTATTCACTGAGTATATTCACTGAGCATATTCGTTAAGTATTCACTGAGTATATTCACTAAGCATATTCACTAAGTATTCACTGAGTATATTCACTAAGTATTCACTGAGTATATTCACTAAGTATTCAATGAGTATATTCACTAAGTATATTCACTAAGTATTCACTGAGTATATTCACTAAGCATATTCACTAGGTATTCACTGAGTATATTCACTAAGTATTCACTGAGTACATTCACTGAGCATATTCACTAAGTATTCACTGAGTATATTCACTAAGTATTCACTGAGTATATTCACTAAGTATTCACTGAGTATATTCACTAAGTATTCACTGAGTATATTCACTAAGCATATTCACTAAGTATTCACTGAGTATATTCACTAAGCATATTCACTAAGTATTCACTGAGTATATTCACTAAGTATTCATTGAGTATATTCACTGAGCATATTCACTAAGTATTCACTGAGTATATTCACTAAGCATATTCACGAAGTATTCACTCAGCTTTTCTTATTTAATTTTTCCTTATACCCTCTAGATTGTTATAGAATATTTACCTGATCAGAGTAATCAAAAGATAACAATCTAGGAGTTTCATACTTGCCTTATCTACAATAACTATATACCTGGCCAGGGTATATAAGTATTGAGATTAGGTAGTATGTATTTTACTTATCAACATATTCCTCGTTCTTCATATCATTATACACACAGAATTTACCATACTAGATTATTCTTCAGGTATCACATCTATATTTCATCCTTTTCATGCACAGGTAAGGGAGATTATAAATTGTTTTAAGGAATACTGAGTAAGATACAAGTTCTTATCTCCCTTGTGTTCTTCCAGGATCTAGTCAAGGAATTCAGAAGTAGCAAAATTACATATTTTTAACACATAGAATCCTGATATGTAATATTAAAACAAAACTTATTTCATCTGACCTGTATGGGACGTTTGTCCACGTCCTCTATTATTATAGAGCCTCCCTTATGAGCCTTGCAAACTCTGTCCTTGGGGCTGAGTCATTATTGTATTCCTGTCTGGACAATCCCTTGCCAGGTGTCCCGACTGTCTACATAGGTAACAGATCCTGGGTGCAAAGTGTCTATACGATCCAGTTACCGATGCTGATGCTATGTCGGAGGGTCCTCTTGGAATACTACTATGATCCCTACTTCCACTTGACACCCATTGCGTCTGGGTAGGAAATCCTGACAAAGCTGATGGTGTAGAAAATCTTGGTTTCTTAAAACTTTCAGGCCCTTGTTCTTGAGGTTGGGTGTACATCTTCTTACTACTTGTCTGTTGTTTCATGGTTTCTGACCTCTCTATCCTTCTTACTAACTCCACAAAGGTGGCAAACCTTTCTCTATTCTCTAGAGTAGACACAGGAGTGGCTAGTTCAGATTTCAAACCCTTTTCAAAACGTCGAATTCTTTCTTCATCGGTAACTGCCATTTGTGGACAAAACTGTAGTAACTCCATGAACTTAGCTTCATACTCGCTAACGTTCATGTGTCCTTGTGTGATCTTCTCAAATTGAAAGATCTTCTCATCTAGATACGTCTTAGGGAAGTATCTATTGATGAATTCTCGTCGGAAAACCTCCCATCCTATTTCTTTGCCTGGTCTCTTATCCTCCTCTATCATCCACCAATTACCAGCACTCCCTTTTAGGAGGTATACCGCATGTCTTACCTTTTTAGCTTCAGGAATATCAAGGATCCTGAAAGCCTTTTCCAGCTCTGTCAACCATAGATCAGCATCTGCTGGGTCAGATGTACCCGCATAGTCTATGGCTCCCACCCGACGAAGTCTCTAGAAAGTCTTGCCAGCTCCATAACCTTCCTGATGGGCTGGTGCCCTAGGTGCAGACGGTGGCACCCTATCTGCTATGTGTGTTATGGCTGTCAGAAACTTATCAAATAAGGCATGGACAGCTGGGTTTTCTATCTCAGCTGGGTCAAACTTGGGTGGCTCCCTGGGTTGCTCAGGTAAGGGTTTCTCCATTTCTGGGTGCCTTGCACCTCCCTGTGGTGCAGCAACGCTACTTTCCGCCACGTACTCTTCATGTGGCTCAGACATCCTTATATATCTTCTTCTCCTGAGGAGCAAAAGGTTCTATTAGATAAGGAAGGAACACTAAGGATAGACTCGACATCCTAAGTCCTATGTCTCTGTAGACTCAGCGAACCTAGAGCTCTGATACCACTAATTGTGGGCTCTGATCTCTAAAGTCTGAGATAAACACATAAACTTTGAAGTAAACATAGCGGAAGCGATTCGTTTAGCAGCGGAATACCAAAAATCAGCAGAATTTAAAACTTTTTGAGATAAGACATTGAAACCATAAAAACTCCTTTCATAGATTCAAGATAAACTGTTTACATATCTGTTAATTACTTCTTGAGTAATTAAACATAGCATGCTACAAAATCTTGAGGGACGAATCAAAACTCAGACCATGACCCCAAGGACCTGAGAGTACAGAGGACGCATAGGACTGACTATCTATCTATATAACTCAACAGTCTAAATCTCCACCTGAGATTTACTGCTGCTCTGGGTACTGCTGCTGCTGATACTGGTCACCTGGAGATTGGTCCCTTCGTCCTTGGCGACCACCTAAAAAGTTGAAGTCTACGGGGTGAGACAATTTTAAATAATTGTCCCAGCGAGAGTTATAACTCTCCGCCAGAAGCTTTATTATAACATATCAAGAACAACATAGGTAATTAAAAGCTTTGAAGTAAACAACAGCAGTTTTGGTAGTAATCAAGAGTTCAACATTTATGAAACATGAAGATCATATGCACTATACAGTGTAACATCAATCAAATAGCTCATAGTTACCTCTAACAGGTATACTACGCTGTAGATTATGTTTTTCAAACATTAATATTATGCCCTGCTGATATGAGGTATACCACTCACACTCCAACCGATCACTTTTACGTGTCTCGGTATCATACTAGGTCATTGAAAGAGCCGAATTCTCATGACCTTCAACTTCCTCAGTCAGTAAGAGGATTACTTGCAGGACATCTTGTGTCTCTACTATATAGCTTACCAGGGTAATCTGGTACTTTGCTATTCTAGAGTTACAGTGACGTTCTGTACTCTCTTCGTCATCAGGAGATTTCGTGTTTACCTTCCATTGATACGGTATCTGTGTTTTCTTCGCCATCAGGAGATTTCATGTTTACCTTCCACTGATGCGGTATGGATTTATAGTGAAGGATTGACGGATTACACATCTACATCAAATACCTACACTAGGATGTAAGGTTCTACACATCCATATACCCCACATACTCAAAAGTATGTGATCCAGGAGTTCCCTTAGGAAAATCTATTTCACCATCATTTGATCTCTGACAATGATGGATCTATGATCAGGGCTCTACATGGTATGGTTATACTTGATTAGTTAGGTACATTCAATATTCTTTTAACATCATACATTGTTCTTCAAACAATAACATTAGCATAGCAGCTATGAAGGGAGAATACTAAATGTAACAAATCTAACTCACATCAATTATCATTTCTCAACATCCTCATCACAAGTCATCTCTAAAGCATGACCTTGATGGTATTTATGGCTCTCACAGCCCATTAAACTCATAAATGCCACTGACAAGGCATCAAGATATTTTACTATCATAAAGATAACAACATGCTTTCAATGAATGTAACATCATCATCCATACCTGGATATGATCATCCTCATATAAGAACCTGCATGGTTAATTCAACTGATAAAAGTAATTCAATTCAAGAATTATACCTTCCACTCTTGCCATAAGAGCTAAGTTCCCTGATTCTCATCAATTAGGGTTTACTTATCCCCATTACATGTCATCACCCTAGAATTAGGGTTTACTATTCACATTATGGTTAATTGAACTCATAACATCATCATGTATGAGGAACATCATCATTGATGCTCTCAGATTTAGGTTAAGATTCATCATTTATCATAATTAGGGTTTCCATGATCTCACATAGGTGGATCATACCCTAATCATGCACATTCATGTGTACTGAAGGTACTTTACTTGAATTTCCACCATAAAAGGGTACTTTCTTTCTCTTAAGATACTTTCTCTCTACTCATACTAGTAGATGGTGATAACACCACTCTAGATCAGGTTGGGTTAAGTCCACTTTGATTAACATAAACCAAATCACCACTATTGAGTGATTAGGGTTGATTAGGACAAGGTTTCACTCAATTTGAACCTTTCAAGGGCATTTTGGTAAATTGCCCATTGATCATCATCATGGTTCACATCATTAGTCACTTAGTTCCTTTAATGACTTAGGTTACCATTATGGATTAAATGAAATCATCATTGAACCATTTAGGCCTTCAAGTGGCTAAGTATAATCATCCTTGAAATTCTTCAATTGGGTTAGGGTTGAACATTCAACCTTCAACCCATTTGTTCCTTAAACAGGTATGGACCCACTTGGCCTCCAAACGAGTGTGTACACTCTTGACCTCCAAACGGGTGTGAACCCATTTGAGTCCAAACGAGTGTGGACCCGTTTGAGTCCAAACGAGTGTGAACCCGTTTGGACCTAAACGAGTGTCAACCCGTTTAGACCTAAACGAGTGTGTGAACCCGTTTGGGCTTAAACGAGTGTGCACTCATTTGGGTCTAAATGAGTATGGACTCGTTTGGGTCTAAACGAGTGTGCACTCATTTGGGCTTAAACGGGTGTGAACCCAATTGGGTCCAAACCGCATGGACATGAAAGTTGATACAAATATCATAATTGAAAAGGGTTTCTTATGTTGAAACGTTCAATTGGCCCAAGCCAGATTAACCACTTACAAATTGAGTCAACTAGGATGAGCCTCAATCAATTGGTCACCAATGTGATCTTCAATTTCAAGCCAATTAGGGTTAAATCTAATTCAATTAGGGTTTCCAATCGATCACTTATGAATTATCAACAATGTGAATCAAAACAAGGTTGAACCTATCAATTGAACTTCAATTGGGCCCAAACTTGGCCCAAACGGTCTTGAGATCGTTTGGATGAACTCCAAACGACCTTGAGACCTTTTTTCCAAAGTTTGACCAAAAACTAAGTTAATTTGATAAGGGTTGAACCCTAAAGATTACAAATCAGCACTTTTCATCAATTATCAACATCTTGTGATTGGACCCTCAATTCATCAAATTCCTTTAACTCTAGACCTCCAAACGATCATGGAGTGTCACTAAACGAGTGTGGGATCGTTTGGAAGGACCCCCAAACGGTTAGGAACCCGTTTGGGTCCTTCAACCCAAAACTCAACACAAACTACTCTTCAAGTCAGCACATTCAACCCGATTAGGGTTAAGGTGTTGAAATACCTTCAACTCTTAATTGGTTAGGAACTAGATGATGATTCTTGGTGGAAATGAAATTCAATATATTATGAACAGTAATCCCAAACGGTCAATGCTTGGTCAACGCCCTCAAATGGGTTGGGACCCGTTTGGCCAAAAGTTCAAGTTATTCAATTGGCTAAATCAGCATTTAATTTAAATCGATTGCTTAGTTGATTGGCCTTCAACTCATGACTCGTTTGGAATTAATCCATCAAATTTGGTGAGTCATTAACCAATGTCATTAGGAACAGTAATCCCAAACAGTCAATGCTTGGTCAACTCCTTCAAACGGGTTGGAACCCGTTTGCCCAAAAAGATCCAAGTAAATAGGTTGAAAATCAGGACTTAATTCAATTAGACTTGCTAATTGGTTAGCCTATATCTCACGATTACTTTGGAGTTAATTCCTCAAATTTGGTGGGTGATTATCCTACATAATTGTGAACAGGATTCTCATACGGTCGTTGCTTGGTCAACTGGACCAAACGGTCTTTGAAGACCGTTTGCCTCTATGCGACCCTGAAACCGTTTGCCCACCAAATGGTTGTGCAAACCGCATGGGCAATGGGTGGAGGTCGTTTGATAAAGTAGAAAATCGTGGATAAGCACAGTAAATAACGCCCTCATCTTCTAGCTCAAGAACAACAGCAGTTCTTCGCGGTTTTGCTTGCAAGGATGCAAGGAAAGATGGGGAAGAAGAAGAACTAACAACTATATACATAGAAAGAGATGTATAATCAAAGCATAAGGTTTAGAGTTATAAAACCCGCCTAAAGATTGTTCCTTGAGCTCCAAGCTTCCAAGCTCCAAGCCTTTAATGGCGTCTTTGAGCTCCACAGGTCGGCCAAGGTATATTCTCCAAGGAGAGTTGAAAAGGAATGGCTAGAAAGATAAAGCTAAGTGAGCTAGCCATGAATTCAACCTTGAAATCGAGTTTCCTCCATGAATTCAAGAAAAAAGGGATGATCCAAACTTACCTAGGACCCCTGGTCATCCTTCTATCCTCCAGAGCTTAGCCTTGGTCGGTTTTGAGCAAGGGGAAAAGTGAAGAAATGAAAAGGATCGTTTCCTTGCTAAGTGAGGAAAGTAGCATATATACTTAGGTGAAACTTCAACATAATAACATATGTTTTCCTCATTTCTCATCTAAGTCCTTCTTTTCTTCTTTTCACGTCCCTTCCTCTTATTTATAAGGACAAACTCCTTCTAAGGTCAAGAAATGAAGGCAAAGAAGATCAACCCATCACTAAAGTACACACATAAAAGGGCTATTATACTTACACCTTGATTATTCAATCACAAAGGTGTGCTTCATTATATGATTATTCAAAAGAAGTGACCTCTTCATCATTTCTTCTCTAAATGATGACAAGAGTCATAAAATATGTTCTAGATGGTGTATTTTACAAGTTGCACCCCTCAAATTGGGTAAATTGCACTTTACTCTAATTTAGGGTTTCAAGCACAGGGATTGCTTCCACAGCTGCACCTTGGTGCTCAAGCTTGGGAAATCCCTCTTACTTCATCATATTCGCTCATATGATGCCATATCATCAAAGGAACATCTTAACATGTGCAATTTGCAAGTTAACCCCTTAACTGGGTAATTTGCACATAGATCCCTGTATTACAAAACAATCATTTCAATATTGTTTAAAAGGGACAGAAAAGGAAATGTATGTTCCTCAGGAACTTAATTACATGCCCAAAGATAATCACAAGGATTTAATTACATATTTAGGCAAAACACCTAGGGTTAGTTCATAACTCAGGTCAGGGATGTTACATTTGGACTGCAGCCAAATGCTTATTTCCTCTTGTTATGGGAGTGAGAGATAGGACAGTACACATGCCTTACACCAAGGATAAAGATGATGTGGGTTGGGATGTTGCCACGAGATATGGGGACAAAGAAGATAACATACCTTGGTAAAGTGAATGATCCATGGATGGTTTGCAAACACTAAGAGGAATGAGGTAGTCACCTTATAAGGATGTTTTAGCATGAGCTATGAGTTATACAAGGTTGAGTTCGAAAACCAAAGGAATAAGCTCAAAATGTTCTTGATGAAGAAGGACTTAGGGCTAAGATGAGATAATAAGTGGCATACAGGAAGGTGTATGTCATCAACATTACCTAATACATAAGAAGGTGAAGTGGTAATGGATGCTCTGGTTGAGATATATCTGCCTAGTTCGATTGTTAGACTAACCCTAAGTTTGGAAAAGAAGATATGTTTGGCTAACACTAATGTAATGAGATCAGTTAATGGTTGTTTGGTTAGCCAGTCTAGTCCTTGATGCAATGAAAGGATGGTGGTAGAACCTCAGATGCACTTCTTTGGAAAAGAAGGTGATGAAACCCCGATAGAATGGTTTAGGGTTTTTGAGGTATTAATCTTGAAGAATAATGACATACAGGAGATCATGATTTTAAGATCACCATACACTGTACTACGAAGATAATGAGTGACAATGGTACTTTAGATACCTAAGATAAAGTTTCATGTGGTATATGGCCATGCAAGCTGAGGGTGAAGGACGAACACTAATAACCTCATGCATTGATATAAAGGATAAAGAGTCCCGGAAGAGAAAGGGAGTTCATCACTATGGATGTTGTAAGTCTCCCCTGGATCAAGGAAGGTCGAGATGCAATATGGGTTATGGTAGATCGCCTTACCTAGATGACATGAGAAAGAAAGAGTACTTTCAAGGGACAAGATTGAGTTGAACTACATATGAGAGAGATGGCTCAACTACACAATGAGGTTGAGTATAAAAGTTCTTGAGTTTGACCTAAAGGTTCCCTTCCAAAAGGTGGAAGTAGGTACATGAAGAACTCGATGTTAGTACAGTTTATCACCCCTAACTAATGGTTAGTACGATCCAAACTAAAGGGTATGATGAGAGCATATGTGCTCATTCAGGATGATATCTAGAGACAGTTCTTGTCCTATGCAAGATGTGAAGATAACCACCATAGCTAGTATCAGGATTTAAAGAAGCTCTGTAAGAGAGGTTATGTCGATCACCACTTCAGTAAGGTGATGTTGGTGAAAGGACCATGTGATGGTTAGAAAAGGGCCACAGTGTGTGTAGGTGAAGTCGCTTTGATCGTGCAATGGCTGAAAGGAGCCTAGAGATGACAAAAGTCATGAGCAGATGCAAAGTAGACTGACATGCAGTTCACTGTGGGAGAATATGTGACATGAAAATCTGACCCCTCTAAGTTATAGATAAGAGAGCTGAGTCCCCGATGCATGGGTTCTTTTGACATGGTTTTGTGGAGAAGGTTAAGTTGACCTTACCCCTCAGGATAAAGTAATGTGTGATGAGTTCCATGTGTCCAATTTAGAGCACTATGTGAGGTACCCCAACCATGTGTTGAGCAATGAACCTAGTGAGCCCTGAGGGAGGCTGAAATGGCTTGAGTCACCTGTGCAGTTTATAGACGCCAGGATGAAATAACTCTAAGGAAAGAATATGTGATGATAAAGGTTCCTTAGAAGCTCCATGAGTACGGTAAAGCCACATAGGGGCCAATGATGGACATGGAAAAGTCTTATCCTGAATTGTTTGCTTGCTTGATAGAATTTTGAGGACAAAATTCCTATAAGAGGGGAAGGATGTTACAACCCCAATTTTTGGGTTCAATTGGTGAGAAATGTAATTTCTCATATTAAAGATAATTGAACAAATAATTATACAATTTGTTTTGAATAAATAGATTTCTTTTACAATATCCTTGATGATTGTGTTGTGGGCTTTATTCGCTATTGGGCCCAATAACAAGGAAATAAAGATAGGAAATTCAATTATTAAATTAGTAAATGAATAATTGAGTTTTTGAGAAAAGAATGATGTGGAAACCTCTAGAAGGCAAATCCAAAGAGGGATTTCGTGCCTCTTGGGTTCCTTGGGTTCCATGGAGTCCAAAGTTGCAAAGAAAAGGCAATAAGAAAAGAAAAGATTAATTAAGTATTTCTTTATTAAGAAAGAAATTGAAAATAATGATAAAACGTGGAAAATGAGTGGAAAGAGGCATAAATGAGATTTCTTGGTGAATTTTCGTACCCATGAGGTTGCTAATATTAAAAGGAATACCAATGAGGAAAATAAAAGAAAAATAAAGAGAAATCCTCAAAAAGAGATATTTTAATGAGAAATAAACAAGATAATGTGAAATAATGCATATAGATGCATCTAGAAGGAGAAAAAGTATCCTTGAAAAAGGAATTTCAAAATAATAGAGTGTCTTGGGATCCGAGGAGTCCCAATAAAGAAGAAATATAGAGAAAATACCAAAATTGAAAAATAAAAGGATAATGTGATACATTATTAATGAATTTTGTGTTGTTTTTCAAAAGGTGGTATTTTCTATTAAAAGAAAACATAATTTCGTGACAAATAACTAAAAGGAAAGAATAAAGAGAGTAAGGATTTTTGTATTCCAAAATATTCAAGAAATAAGGTATATCAATAATATGATTAGTAGAGAGAGAAAGAGGAACTTGCTTAGTAATGAAGAAATCAAATTCCTTTTAGAAAAGGGTTGTGTTTCTTCGTGGGCAAGCCATCATGTGGCTTCTTTACCCTACCTATATAAGGGAAAGACCGTGGACAGAGCCCAAAAGATCTGACACCTCGTTTTATCCTCTTCTTCCACGATTTCGTACAAAAACCCTAACCAATGAGAAACTATGAGAATGCAGGGACAGGAGGCTGCAAAGAAGGAGTGCGAGGGAAACGTGATGTCCCATGACACTGGAAGGCAACCTTGCCATTGTATCCCTGACCTAACCCAAGCTCTATGGCAGTCGCACGGCTGCAACAGCAGTCGTACGGCTGCAACAGCAACCGCAGGTTGTAGGGCTACCCAACCCGACCCAGCCGAGCGGACCACGTGTTGAGAGGAGCTCCAAGCTCGGAAGGGGGTGGCGGAGAAAAGGCAGCCAATGTCGGTGACCTTCGGGGTCCATAGGAGGGAGAACAGGCGGCACGAGCTGCGGCTAGGGTTGCTTCGTCGGAAGCAACGACCGTTCGCAAGGTTGAAGAACCCGAAGAGCCTTTGGACGGTTTTACCCTCAATGTAACAAAGGACGGGCCACTTAAGTGGAGGGCAGAAGTGTCATTCAATTCTAATTTCTAAGCGGGTCGCTTTGCATGGACAAAGACTACGTGACTCCTCCCTATTGGCCGAAAGGTACATTTTCTTACAAAATTCATATCTAATGAACCATAGCTCGGATAAATACGAATAATATATGTATTTTGATCAGGAGAACGAGAGGAATCAAATTAAAGTGATATTAAAGATTGATTCCGTTCCTAATTTCAAAAGAACTATAGGTTGATGAAAAGTGCATTAAAGTTAAGTTAAAAACCCTATTTGTGATTAAAGGTTGAATCTAGTATGCTTAATGGGTTAATTGAAGTATTAATAACCTGTTGAATGATAATGTTAGATTTGAACCTGATCTAGATGAAAAATGTGAAAATATGATTGTTAAATGATGGTTCTAAGTTATTTGTATATAAAAGTCCTTAATTCTGGATAAATACCCTAAATGTAGTAATTAGGGTCTTTTCATGAATAAAAGATGGAATTGATGGAAAAATGAGTTCATATGTTAATTAGACCCTAATGAACTTTGAATTAATGATAGATGCGCATAATGATCTTGTCATGGATTAAAAGGATAAAAATAGTAGCTTTAATGAAAAAGAAACTTAATCAAATTAATTAATGATTAATTTGTCTTTAATATGGAAATAGGGTTATATGTTGTTGTTACGATAACCTTAATGTTGAAGAATAGATGAGATAATTAGGGTTTATGAGTAATGGCATAAAATTAGGGTTTAATATGGTAAAAGATGAAGGGAAACCCTAACCTAAAATGGATACAAAAACCCTAGAAAGTGAATCCAAGTCAATAGAGTAGATTCTTGATAAACTGTGTAATAAATAGAGTACATATTCTTTTTAGGAATTATTTGATTATTGAATTGCTTGCTTGGATTGCATTCTTGGTTGGATTTGCTTAATGCTTGTGAAATCATCAAATCAGGTATGTGGTTACGCTTATGATTATCCCGACTAGTTTTCCAAGGATTTTATCGACGTTTCCCTCATGGCTTGAAATAACTATTGGATGCTTTTATTTCATGCAACTATAGAGTGACTATGACTATCACTATGAATATACATGTATAACTAGCTAGATCCGGGTCCACCTCTGGGGCTTGTAAAGGCTAAAAAGGGGTAACCTAGAGTAAGGTCTAGGTTATCGTGGGTTAGAAATTGGGCTACCAAGTGTAGTGCCATGGGACCCATTAGCATGCCATGAGTTAAGGAGTAGGCTACTTACGAGTAGTGCCATGTGACTCAACCGTAGAAATGGGTTCACCTATAGGTGGGACCATGAGGGGTTTAATGGGGATCTACCATAACGAAGGTAGTATCCAGGTCCACTGCAGGGATATCACAGAGGATAGGGTACTCATGGATCGTGGAGTTATATTTAAAACATAATCTTGGTGGTTAAATGATTAATTGAATGATTACGTTGTTATAATAGTTGCACGTTTATTGTTTTCCCCACATACCAGCTTCGGCTGACCGACGTTTTGTTTTTCGGCATTTTAGGTACAAGCCAAAAGGACAAATAGTAAATTGTCATATTGTGAAATACATGAAGTAAAATACAAAGAGGATTAGTTAGAATAGAATCCATAAGTGGATATAAGTTTAGAGATCCAAGTTTTCAAAAAGGTATGTGTTATGACCCCACCTCCCGATAACCCCCAATTAAGGGAGACCGAGAGGTCGAAGCCGCACCCATAACTTCCGGATCAAAGGTTCGGCAATTAACTAAGAATAATGATCAAATTTTAACAGACTATACTGAAAAGCTGTAAGAAAATAAATTTTTGCATACCTTTTTGAAACCTTGGATCTCTAAACTTCTATCCACTTAAGGATTCTACTCTAACTAATCCTCCTTGTATTTTACTTCATGTATTACATAATATGACGATTTACTATTTGTCCTTTTGGCTTGTACCTAAAATGCCGACAAACAAAATGTCGGTCAGCCGAAGCTGGTATGTGGGGGAAACAATAATCATGTAAATACGTTAACAATGTAATCATTCAGCTAATCATTTAACAACCAAGATTATATTTTAGATATAACTCCGCGATCTAAGAGTACCCTATCCTCTATGTTGTCCTCATTAAACCCCTCATGATCCACCTATAAGTGAACCAATTTCTAGGGTTGAGTCACATGGCACTACTCGTAAGTAGCCCACTCCTTAACTCATGGCAGGCTAATGAGTCTCATGGCACTACACGTAGGTAGCCCAGTTTCTAACTCTCGGTAACCTAGACCTTGCTCTAGGATTACCCTTTTTTTTCTTAGCCTTTTCATTACAATAGAGGTGGACCCAGATCTAGTCAGTTATATATGCACATTTATAGTGATAATCATAGTCACTTTATAGTTGCATGAATTAAATAAACATCCAACAGTTATTTTCAAGCAACCGTTTAAAACTTCGGGAATCGTCGTGAAACTAGAGTGATTATTCATAATCATAACCACATACCTGTTTTGATGAGTCATGCAGATTATTCAACATATACTTCATGTATATACAATCAAGCCAATCAACAGATCCAAGTAAGTAATTCAATCATCACATACTTCCTGAAAAGAATATGTACTCTATTTATTACACGCTTTATCAAGAATCTACTTTATTGACTAGGATTCTCTTCCTAGGGTTTCTAATCCGCATTAAGGTTTCATTAATCTTCATTAGGGTTTCTTAGATCAATTTCTCAAACTTAATCCCTTTTAGGTTAACAAACCCTAAAATATCCTTTTCCATTTATATGAACCTTAATTGCTCAACTATCCATTTTAATAGTCTTTTATACCCATATTGACTTAGAATCATCATATCCCTATTCATTCATGGATTTTGACACTTAAACCAATTAAAATACATATTCTCCTAAATTAGGGTTTTTAAGCTCATTAATGCATAATCATTCACGAAACCCTAAATTAGGCCAATTATATAAAAAGATCATCCTTTTTAGATCCTATTTTCACTTTTATTAACAACATGTTAATCTCAGATTGAATTATCCAAATAACATTATTAAGTCCATCTATCATCAAATCTCAGGGTTTTTCCTTAATCAAAATCATTAAAGATGATAGCTTCATGTACTTTTCACATTTCAAGCATATTTATGTATATAAACTCTAAATTAGACTAATCGTGTGCAAAGTTCTTCCTTTTTTAATATAATGTACCTTTTTACATTTAACAGGTTAACATCAACCCTAAAGATCCATTAAACCCTATTAAACACATTAATCATATCAAAACAAGGTTTCTTAATCTTTAATTCATCAAAGATGATAGTTTACACTACTTTTCGAATAGAAAGAGGAATTAGCTTCTAAACATATTTTTATTGAATTTTCTATCATTTTTCTAAGAAAAACACATATATTATTTGCTCCATCGGAGTTACAGATAAAAAGATATGATTTTTATATTAATCCACTTACTTGACCAATCTGGGAGTGCCACGTCAGCCCGGTCCATGCAATGTTGCTCGGTGGATTTGAAAACATAACGATTTGAAGAAAGTACCATCAGTTAAGTTGTGGGCGCTTCTTACCCCAGAGGGGTAAATCGGTCTAAATCCAACCTGGTTCTTCTTCCTCGCACAACACACAGGCCGCCGCCCTAGCCGTCGGCCTACAGGGCTTTGCGGGCAGACTCCCGCCACTCTGAGGCTCGGATTTAGCCAGAACCACCTTCCCTACCTCCGCCCCCTTCCGTCGCAGCCAGAGGAGACCTTAAGGAGTGGCCGAAGCGGTCGGGTTCAGCTGCACAATCCTTCACCCCTCGGCCAGCGTTGCATCCTTGTAGCTGCTGTTGTGCCTGGGTTAGGGCAGAGCCAAGATTGCAAAACCTCTCCCCAGCTTCGTGGGGAAACCATCATTCATCTTGACTTCATCACGGCCCCTTGATGCTCTCCTGGTAGGGTGATTCTCCACGTTTAGGGTTTATATGCAAGGAACAGGAAAAAAAGAGTGTGGGTTCTCTTTTTCTTCGAACCAGGGGTTCTACCCCTTTTATAGGGGAGGTAATACACACCCTAACGTGGCCCTCTAAGAGGGGACAAGTCCCACTCCCATAAGGATTCCTATTCCTTCAAGGAGAAGAAATCATTCTCTCTCTTCTTAATCCTTTTGATATTCTCTAATCTCATGGACACTTAGAAAAGCAAGAATTATTTCTTTCTCTCTCTCTTTACATGCCTTTTAATCAAAGGTCACGAAATCCTATTCTCTTTTATTAGAAAATACTTCCTTTCTATCCTTATCACAAAAACCATTAATAATGTATCACATTATCCTCTATTTTGCAATTATGGTATTTTCTCTTTCTTTCCTCTTTATTGGGACTCCTTGGATCCCAAGAAACTCTATTATTTCAAAATTCTTTTTATTGGATACTCATTATCCTTCTAGATGCATCTAAATGCATTATTCTTTATTATTTATCATTATCTTGTTTATTTCTTATTAAAAATAGCTCTTTTTGAGGATTTCTCTTTATTTCTCTTTTATTTTCCTCATTGACATTCCTTTTAATATTAACAACCTCATGGATATGAAATTTCATGAAGAAATCTCATTTATGCCTCTTTCCATTCATTTTCCACATTTTATCATTCTTTTCAATTTATTTCTTAATAAAGAAATACTTAATTAAACTTTTCTTTTCTTATTGCCTTCTCTAGGCAACTTTGGACTCCTTGGTACCCAAGGAACCCAAGAGGCACGAAATCCTCTTTGGATGTGCCTTCTAGAGGTTTCTACATATTTCTTTTCTCAAATATTCAATTATTCATTCACTAATTGGATTTTCTTATTATTTGGGCCCAATAGCCAATAAAGCCCATAAAACAATCATCAAGGCTATTGTAAACGAAATCCATGTCTTCAAAACAAATTATATCATTATTTGTTCAATTATCTTTAATATGAGAAATTACATTTCTCACCAATTGAACCCAAAATTGGGGTTGTAACATCCTTCCCCTCTTATAGGAATTTTGTCCTCAAAATTCTATCAAGCAAACAAACAATTCAGGATAAGACTTTTCCATGTCTATGATTGGCCCCTATGTGGCTTTACCGTACTCATGGCATTTCCAACGAACCTTTATCATCACATATTCTTTTCTCTGAGTTCTTTCATCCCGGCGTCTATAAACTGCACAGGTGACTCAGGCCATGTCAGCCTCCCTTGGGGCTCACTAGGTTCATTGCTCAGCACATGGTCGGGGTACCTCACACAGTGCTCTAAATTGGACACATGGAACTCGTCACACATTACTTTATCCTGAGGGGTAAGATCAAACTTATCCTTCTCCACCAAACCATGTCAAAAGAACCCATGCATCGGGAACTCAGCTCTCTTAGTCATAACTTAGAGGGGTCGGATTTCATGTCACATATTCCCACAGTGATCTGCATGTCAGTCTACTTTGCATCTGCTCATGAATTTTGTCATCTCTAAGCTCCTTTCAGCCATTGCACGATCGAAGCGACTTCTTCCACACGTATTCTGGCCCTTTTCTAACCATTATGTGGTCCTTTCACCAACATCACCTTACTGAAGTGGTGGCTGACACAACCTCCCTTACCGAGCTTCTTTGAAACTCAATACTGGCTATGATGGTTAACTTCACATCTTGCATAGGACAAGAACTGTCTCTAGCTATCACCCCGAGTGAGCACATATGCTCTCATCAGACCCTTTAGTCTGGATCATACTAACCATTAGTTAGGGGTGATAAACTATACTTACATCGAGTCCTTTATGTACCTTCTTCCACCTTTTGGAAGGGAACCTCTAGGTCAAACTCAAGAACCTTTGAACTTGCTTCATGGTGTAATTGAACCATCTCTCTCATGGGTAGTTTGACCAGATCTATCCCTTGACAAAACTCTTTCTTTCTCATGTCATCTAGAAAAGGCAATCTACCATAACCCATATTGCATCTCGACCTTCCTTGGTCATGAGGATACTTACATCATCCATAGAGATGAACTCCCCTTCACCTTCGGGGACTCTTTATCTTTTATATCAATGCACTGGGTTACCCGTGCTCATCCGTCACCTCCTATCATGCATGGCAACATACCACGTGCAACCTCATCTTAGGCATCTAAAGTGCTATTGCCATTTTCCACGGTGTATGGTGATCTTCAATCATGATTTCCTGTATGTCATGATTCTTCAAGATCGATTCCTCCGAAACCCTAACCCACTCTAGTCGGGGTTTTCATCACCTTCTTTTCCAAAGAAGTGCATCTGAGGTTCTACCACCATCCTTTCATTGCATCAAGGACTAGACTGGCTAACCAAACAACCCTTGACTTTTCAACGCATCTTGTTACATCTGAGTGTTATCCAAACACCTCTCCTTTCCAAACTTAGGGTTAGCCAAACAACCTCTTCTAGCGTCTAGTCAAACAAGTCAGATGTATCTCAACCAGAGTATCCATTACCACTTCACATTCTTAGGTATTAGGTAACATTGAAGACATACACTTCCATGTATTTCACTTATCATTTCACCTCAAATTCTATGTCTATTTTCATTAAGAACACTCTCTGATTTCATCATCATGGTGATCAAACTCAACCTGGTATAACTTGTAAGTTCCTCATAGCTCATGATAAAAACATCCTCATAAGGTGACTACATCATTCCTCTTAGTGTTTGAAAACCATCCATGTATCATTCACTTTACCAGGATAGGTTATCTTCTCTATCCCCATTCCTTGTGGAAACGTTCCAACCTACATCATCTCTTATCCTTGGTGTATGGCATGCGTAATGTCCTATCTCTCACCCCCATAACAAGAGGAAATAAGCATTTGGCTGCAGTCCAAATACAGAGTTCTTCCTGTTCCAAGAGTAGAGATGGTACATCCCACCTTGCCAATACACCTTTACATCTAAGTTGCAACATGCCACATATGTCTCTACATCACAGACATCATGATATCAAGGTTACCTCCATGGAAAACTAGTCTTGAACCTACTGAGGTTTACACACATCATGTGGTCATCTCCTCTAGGTCTATAGGGTACCGGCACTTTTGGGGTCATCCCTCTTCCCTCATGGATCAAGAGAGTGCCCTACTCATCTGCCCTTTGGGTCCCATGATTTCATGAAGGTGATCAATCTCCTAACCCATGGTCCTCAAACAATGATAGTTGTTACCTCCCGACCCTATGGTCATGTGCAACTGGGGAATTAGGCAACTCCTACTTTCATCGGTCTTATCCCTACCTGACCCTAGGATAGACTTAGGATTCTCCATTTATAATACATGTCCAACTTAGAACCTCACCCAAGCCTTCATCATCTCTCTTTGTATCCATCCTTTCATAGGGGTCATGGTAACCTGTCTACCTTGGTCAGGCCCTTACCGGTTACCTCCATGGTAACACATCCATATGCACTTAGAGATGGATATCTTTGGGTCTATAGGTTCATTCTCATACCATGTACTTTTCACATAGCTTCTCAAGATCCTTTGAGACCTCTTTAGGTTACCTTAAACCAACAAAACTGATATACACCCTACCAAAGGGGTCCCTCTCCCAGGATGGGAGGAAAACTATCTCTTGACAACAAGGTCACAAAAGCTCTTAGGTCTAGGGTTTACATCCAATTGAGCCTACTTAACCCTATCAAGCTATGAAGGCACCAGCAGATCACCTACTGAACCATGCTAGATCATACTTATCATCTTCCCTCGATGTTGGATCAAGATCATACTTTCCTTTGTCATAAACCTAGTTGTGAGGGGTTCATCACCCATACCTTAAACTTAAGGGGCTTCCCTTTTCCTCTATACATGAGGAGTACCATGCTCGCTTCTATAGGAACTCAACTTCTCATCATGAGCATTAGGTACACCACTTCCCCTCTTAGTCCTAGGACCCTAGGTTCACTTGTAGGTGTCCAACTGCATGCTCTATCTCTTAACTACGAACCAAGCATGCGAAAGGCATGGCATGCACTTCTTTTCATCCTTCAACTCGAGCAACACCTAGGGTTGGGTCCTCCTTAAGAACAACCAACAAGGTACAAGGCCTCATAACCTGCTACTAAACCTTTCTAGGTCTAAGGAACTCTTCTTCCTACCTCATAAGGTAAACACCTATACCGTAGGCACATAGGCACCAGATGCTTCATCTTTACTCTCTAGGGTTTGGTCCCTCTAAAAGCAACCAAGATATCATCAACTTTTAGGGATCGATCATGAGGCAACCACTATCATCCATTGTTCAGGGTTTTAGGCTTCCAACCTTCTTGTTGGGTTTCCTGCTCTCTCTAGAGCTAACCCTACATCCAACCTCACCATTAGAGGTCCTCTCTGTATGAAGGATCAACCTTAAAAGTATGCCCTACATGGGTGAAGCCTAGGCTTGAACTTATGTTTGCTCAAGATCATCCATAACCCTTTATGCTCCATCATAATTCCTTATCCAGGGTTTCATCCTACTGTCAGCACTATGACGTGCCCTATGTTACAACCCCAAATTTTGGGTTCATTTGGTGAGAAATGTAATTTCTCATGTTAAAGATATTTAGAAAAATAATATAATTTGTTGTGAATAAATGGATTTCGTTTACAATAGCCTTGATGTTTGTATTGTGGGCTTTATCGGCTATTGGGCCCAATAACAAGGAAATTCAATTAATTAATGAATAATTGAGAAAGGAAAGAGGTAGAAACCTCTAGAAGGCAAATCCAAGGAAGAATTTCGTGCCTCTTGGGTTCCTTGGGTTCTAAGGAGTCCAAGGTGGCATAGTGAATACAATAATAAAAGAAAAGACCAATTAAATATTTCCTTATCGAGAAATAAATTGAAAATAATGGTAATATGTGGAAAATAAGTGAAAAGAAGTGCAATTGAGTTATCCTTAGTAGGATTTCGTATCCCAAGGATTCCTAATGTTAAAAGGAATATCAAGGAGGAAAATAAAAGAGAAATGAAGAGAAATCCTCAAAAAGGGATATTTTAATAAGAAATCAACATAATAATGAGAATTATGCATTTAGATGCATCTAGAAGGCTAATGAGTACCAAAATAAAAAGGATTTTTTTAATGTCTCAGGGTCCAAGGAGTCCCAATAAAGAACAGGAAAGAGAAAAGGCAAATAATAACAAATAAAAGGATAATGTGATACATAATTAATAAATTATGTGGAAATCTTTTGGTGGTGCCTTTCGTAGCCTTTTGAGATAAAAGCAAGATTTTAATAAAAAGAATAATTCCTTTTGAGTTGGGAGTCTACGGGGAGTCTTGCCACTTTTGGATTACTTGAGCCCCAAGAAGAGATAGGAAAGGGAAGGAAACGATAATGAATAATGTATAGTTGGATATATATATATACACACAAGAAAATCCACAAACAAGAAAACCTTTCTACTCTCTTGTGACTCTCCCTCTACACAGATGGACATCTAATCTGACCCATGTGATGTCTCTCATCCCATCTAGAGTGGGTAGTGTGCCAACAAGAAGGAGGCGCATGCGTTGGTCGTGGACCTGACCAACAACGATGGGTATCTCACTGTCACCATGGATGGGGTCCGAGGACTGTATGATCCTCCCTCATGTGCACTTGGGAAGTGGCACAGAAGCACCCGCGGCTTCCCTTGGTGCCGACATGGGGCACGAACTTTGCATATAATTAGTTAATTTAGAGTTTCATATGCATGAATATACTTTAATGGGCCTTGAAACCCTAATGTTGGTACTTAGGACTACCACTATCTTTAATTGTTCGATTTCATAAATAGAACTAAGTTTTCAGGGTTATAATCTACTTCGAACATTAAAAGTTGTTAATTTGTGGATGAATACCCTAAAGGTAGTAATTAGGGTTTTCTCATGAATCAAAGAAGAATTAATGATTAATAACTTTCATATGAGTAGTAGAGCATAATGAATTACAAATTGATGATAAATAAGCATAATGATCTTGTCATGGATTAAAAGGATAAAATGACAATTTTAATGTAAGATAAGTTTAATGGGTTTAATTGATGGATAGTGATGCCTTTAATTCGAAAATAAGGTTAAATGTTGTTAAGGGATAACCTTAATATCTTTTGTGAACAATTAGGGTTTAAAATAGTGAAAGATGAAAGGAAACCCTAATTGCAATAGAAACCCTAAAAATGAAATAGTAACCCTAGGGCTCGAATAAGGTCTATTAGAATTGGATACCATGATCCATGATAGAAAATATTGGATGTTTGTTTCAGGATCTTATTGAATGCTTGCTTTCCTATTGTTGATTGGACTATTCTGTCTCAAATCTGCATGTACAGGTATGTGGTTACGCTTATGACTACCTGAATTAGTTTTCCGGGATTTTATCGATGTTTCCATCGTGGCTTGAAATAAACTGTTGGATGCATTTAATTCTTGCAAATTATAATGTGAATGTGACTATCATCTAAGATATGTGCCTACTAGCTCAGATCCTAGTCCCCTCTATAGCTTTATAGATTGACCTAGTAACTGGCTACCAATGAGGGTAGGTCCATCAGGTCATTAAATGACTTAGTAAATGTCTACCAATGGGGTAGGTCCATCAAGTCATCATGAGTCAGGGATTGGTCTAGCTTTGGGTAGGACCATGCGACTCCATAACCCTAGGTATTGGCTACCTGTGTGGTAGGGCCATGGGGGTAAGGATCCACCATATGAGAGGTGGTATCCATGTCCACTACAGGGACGTTACAGAGAAAGGGGATAGGCAAGGATTGAGTAGTATTGCTTAAAAAGTAATCTTGGTTGTTAAATGATATTTGGTTGATTACATTGTTAACATAGTTGCACAATTATTGTTTCCCCCACATACCAGCTTCGGCTGACTGACGTTTTGTTTTTCGGCGTTTTAGGTACAAATGAAAAGAACAAACAATAAAGTGGCATATGTGGAATTAAATGAGAAGTAACGTGCGCAGGAGGATTAGTTAGATTAGTATCTTCATGGATAGAAGATTAGAAATCTCAGATTTTAAAAGGTAAACAAAGTTTTATTTTATACCCATTTTCAGTTTAGTTGGTAAAGTTTATTAATTATTATTGATTATTTGTCGAACCTTTGATCCTGTTAATTAAATAACGGCTCTGACCTTCGGGTCTCCCTTAATTGGGGGTTACCGGGAGGCGGGGTCGTTACAATTGGTATCAGAGCCTAGGTTCCTCAAGTAATCTTTAATAATTATTAAATTTTACAAATTATGTAGAACCCAAGGGAGTTATTAGAGGATTATCCGAAAGACAGAGGTGTCTAGAAAAGGATCACGACTGGGGGCTGACAATATTTTCCTCCGCACCGCTAGTCGGAATACGAGGACTCTCGGATTCGTGTGACTGCCTGGCCAAAGTCTTAGGGTATGAATCGAAATAAGATACCTTTAGGATTCTCTCATCTTGTTCATCCCTTCTCAACTCAAATTCTGTTAAGGACCTTAAGGATTAGGTTTCCCTCTCTTCTCCTCACCCTCTTGAGGTATGGGTAAGGTTGATAAGGATTAAGGAATCCTCCACCGAATTAATAAAAAGCATGTAAACAAGATGTCATGGACATAAGCTTAATAGAGTAAGCGTAAAAGGAATAGATACATGCTTAGGTCGTATGACACGAGTTGTCTTTTCCCTCAGGAGAGACCTGAGGATAGACCTCCTTGGTAGGAGGATGAGTAGAGAGAGTTTGTCTTGGAGGTAGAGACCTCCATTAAAGGTGGAGACCTAGCTCATCCTTTGAGGATGATGGTAACCCTAACCCTAAGTGAAGGATAGAGAGAGAGATGACATGATGAGTTAGATGTCATGATTGACCGAGTGTTTGGTTGGTCATGCCTTTGGGATGCCATAAGAGGGTAGATGATCTAGTACCTTCGGCGACCCAACCCTGGAGAGGGTCGTGCATGCCATAGCAAAGGATAGCTCCTTCGTGGATGAGGTTAGAGAACCTATAGTTACCCTATGTTCTTAGGCAAGTAGGGTATAGCTTGATGAAATCCTGGCTAAGAGATCATGATGGATGGCTTATGAAAGGGGTATGGATGCTCTTGAGCCAAACATGAGTTGAGCGTAGGATTCAACCACATAGGGGTATGCTCGTGAGCATGAGCCTTCATGGAGAAGGGACCTCTAGTAAGTATGGCTGGAAGTGGAATTATCTCTAGAGAGAGGAAGCAGAACCCCAACAGGGAGGTTGGAAGCCTAAAACCCCGAAACTTGAGGAACAATGGGAGTTGAGGATGATGCGACCTAAGTGGATGATAGTGGTTGCCTTATACCTGACCCCTGGAGGTTGTTGATGTCTTGGTTATCTTGAGAGGAACCAAACCCTGGAGAGAGGATGATGCTTCTGGTACCTATGGTATAAGTGAGAGTACTTTAGACCCTGAGGAGGTTTAAGTAACTAGTTGAGAGGTTTTATACCAAGTTGAACATCCTTGAGGAGGACTCAACTCTGAGGTTTTGCTCATATAAAAGGATCATGGGAGTACATGACATACCTTGGACATGCTTGATTCGTGGTTAAGAGTTTGAGCATGTAGTTGGATATCCAAAGGAGAACCTAAGGTTCCTAGGCCTAAGAGGGAAAGCTGTGTACCCAATGCTCATGATGAGATTTGAGTCTCTATAGTTCCGAGCATGGTGCTCCTCATGTAAAGGAAACCCCTTAAGTTGAGGGTATGTTTGATGAACCCCCTCGCAACTAAGTTGAACTAATGTTGAGGATGAGAACAAGTACGACCTAGCATGGTTTATTAGGTGATCAACTTGTGCTTTTATAGCTGTCGGGTTAGACATGCTCATGCAAAGGTAAACCCTAATGACAATTGTGACCTTGTCGTCAAAAGTTGTAGTTTACTCCCATCCTGGGAGAGGGACCCTTTGGTAGGGTGTATACCAGTTTTGTTGGTTTTGGGGTGACCTAAAGAGGTTTCATAGGATCTTGAGAAGCTAAGTGAAAAGTACATGGCATGAAAATGAACATGTAGACCCATACATAGACATCTCTAAAGTGCATGTGGATGTGTTACCATGGAGGTAACCGGTATGGGACCTGACCATGGAAGACAGGTCGCCATGATCCCTATGAAAGGATGAAAGTCAGTCGTGAATGCAGAGAGAGATGATGAAGGCTTGGGTAAGGTTCTAATTTGGACATGTACTATGTTAGAATCCTAAGTCTATCCAAGGGTCAGGTAGGGATAAGACCGATGGAAGAAGGAGTCGCCTAATTCCCTAGTTGCACATGACCATAGGGTCGGGAGGTAACAGCTATCATTGTCTCAGGGCCATGGGTTAGGAGATTGATCACCTTCATGAACTCATGGGACCCAAAGGGCAAATGAGTAGGGCACTCTCTGATGCATAAGGGAAAAGGGATGACCCCAAAAGTGTCGGCTCCCTATAGACCTAGAGGAGATGACCTAGGATTATGCTTGGACCAAGTAAGTCCGAGACCAGTTTTCCCTGGAAGTAGTGTGGATATCATGATGTTTGTGATATAGAGACATAAGCTGCATGTTTCAACTTGGATTTTAAAGTGTACGAGCAAGGTGGGTTGTACCATCTCTACTCTTGGAACAGGAAGAACTCTGTATTTGGACTGCAGCCAAATGCTTATTTCTTCTTGTTATGGGAGTGAGAGATAGGACGGTACACATGCCTTACACCAAGGATAAAGATGATACAAGGTATGAGGATAGAGATGATAACATACCTTTGTGGAGAGCATAATACATGGATGGTTTACAAACACTAAAAGTATTAAGAAGATCATCTTGTGAGGATGTTTTATCTTGAACTAAGTGGATTTTTGCAAGTGTTACAAGGAATCACAAGGTTGAGTTTTGACCACCATGAGGATGAGCTCAGAGTTTCTTGATGAAGACGAACTTAGAGTATGAGAAGAGATGATAAGTATAATGCATGGCGGTGTGTGACTTCGACATTAATTAACACCTAAGGATAAGGAGTGGTAATGAATGCTCTAGATGAGATATGTTGAACAAGTTAATGGTTGTTTGGGTAGCCAGTTTAGTCCTTGATGTAGTAAAAGGATGGTGATAGAACCTCAGGTACACTTCTTTGGATAGGAAGATAATAAAACCCTTTTGAGAGTGGTTTAGGGCTTCCGAAGTATCAAGCTTGAGGAATCATAACAATACAGGAGGACATGATATACCTTGGTACTACAAAGATAGTAAGTGATGGTAGCATTCTGGATGCTTAAAACAAAGTTGCATGTAGCATGTGGCCATGCAAGCCAGGAGGTGAAGGACGAACACCATTAACCCAGTGCATGGATATAAAGTATAAAGAGTTCCCGAGAGGGAATGGGAGTTCATCATTATGAATGATGTGAGTTTCTCCTAGACCAAGAAGGTCAAGATACAATATGGGTTATGGTAGATCGATTTACCTAGATGACATGAGAAAGGAAGAGTTATGTCAAGGGATAGATCTGGTTGAACTACATATGAAAAGGGATGGTTCAATTACACCATGATGTGAATTCAAAGTTCTTGATGTGACCTAAAGGTTCACTTCCATGAGGTGGAAGTAGATACATGAAGAGCTCAGTGTTTGTACAGTTTATCACCCCATACTAATGGACAGTATGATCCGGACTAGAGCTTCTGATGAGAGCATGTGTGCTCATTTAGGGTGATACATAGAGACAGTTCTTAAGATGTGATGTTAACCACCATAGCATTTATCGGCATGTAAGAAGGAGGTTGTGTCGGTCACCGCTTCATTAAGATGATGTTGGTGAAGGAGGCCTCGTGAAGGTCATAAAAGAACCACAGTGTGTACAGATGAAGTCGCTTGATCGTGCAATGGCTGAAAGAGAGAGCCCAAGGGTGACATGAGTCACGAGCTGATGCAAAGCAGACTGACATGCAGTTCACTGTGGGAGAATATGTGATGTGAAAATCCGACCCCTCTAAGCTACAGCTGATAAAGCTGAGTTCCCGATATATGGGTCCATTTGAGATGGATTGGTGGAGATGGTTGTGTTTAACCTTACCCCTTAGGATAAAATGATGTGTTGCATAAGTCCGATCTAGAGCACTGTGTGAGGTACCCAAGCCATGTGTTGAGTCATGAACCTATTCAGCTTTTGAGAGACTGAAATGTCCTGAGTCACCTATGAGGGTATGATATACCAAGGTAAGAAAGAACTCAGATGGAAGAAAATGAGATAATCAAGGTTCTTGGGAAACACCATGGAAAGGGTGAAGCCACATGGGAGCCCTAATGGACATAAGAAGACTTATCTTGTTTGTTTGTTTGCTTGATGGAATTTTGAGGACAAAATTCTTATAAGAGGGGAAGGATGTTACAACCCCAAATTTTGGGTTCATTTGGTGAGAAATGTAATTTCTCATGTTAAAGATATTTAGAAAAATAATATAATTTGTTGTGAATAAATGGATTTCATTTACAATAGCCTTGATGTTTGTATTGTGGGCTTTATCGACTATTGGGCCCAATAACAACGAAATTCAATTAATTAATGAATAATTGAGAAAGGAAAGAGGTAGAAACCTATAGAAGGCAAATCCAAGGAAGAATTCCGTGCCGCTTGGGTTCCTTGGGTTCTAAGGAGTCCAAGGTGGCATAGTGAATACAATAATAAAAGAAAAGACCAATTAAATATTTCCTTATCGAGAAATAAATTGAAAATAATGGTAATATGTGGAAAATAAGTGAAAAGAAGTGCAATTGAGTTATCCTTAGTAGGATTTCGTATCCCAAGGATTCCTAATGTTAAAAGGAATATCGAGGAAAATAAAAGAGAAATGAAGAGAAATCCTCAAAAAGGGATATTTTAATAAGAAATCAACATAATAATGAGAATTATGCATTTAGATGCATCTAGAAGGCTAATGAGTACCAAATAAAAAGGATTTTTTTAATGTCTCGGGGTCCAAGGAGTCCCAATAAAGAAAAGGAAAGAGAAAAGGCAAATAATAACAAATAAAAGGATAATGTGATACATAATTAATAAATTATGTGGAAATCTTTTGGTGGTGCCTTTCGTAGCCTTTTGAGATAAAAGCAAGATTTTAATAAAAAGAATAATTCCTTTTGAGTTGAGAGTCTACGGGGAGTCTTGCCACTTTTGGATTACTTGAGCCCCAAGAAGAGATAGGAAAGGGAAGGAAACGATAATGAACAATGTATAGTTGGATATATGTATATATATATACATACAAGAAAATCCACAAACAAGAAAACCTTTCTACTCTCTTGTGACTCTCCCTCTACACAGATGGACATCTAATCTGACCCATGTGATGTCTCTCGTCCCATCTAGAGTGGGTAGTGCGCCAACAAGAAGGAGGAGCATGCGTTGGTCGTGGACCTGACCAACAACGATGGGTATCTCACCGTCACCATGGATGGGGTCCGAGGACTGTATGATCCTCCCTCACGTGCACTTGGGAAGTGGCACAGAAGCACCCGCGGCTTCCCTTGGTGCCGACATGGGGCACCAGACTCTAGAGAATCGCAGGGACAGTCGTGCATCGGAAACGCAGGGAGGGACAAGCATCCACCAAGTAGGGAACCCTTGGCGCATGCGGAAAGAGGAAGAAGAAGACACCCCATCGAACGCAGACGAGGGGCATATAACCCATCTTTCCCCTCGTGGTATGCCTGCAAGTAGACTGCAGGAAATATGCAGTTTGGCCATGGCGACAGGCCTGTTGTCCTTGATCCTGGCTGACCGGTCACGTGAATAGGGCCTCCTCGCCTGCGCGAGGGAACAGCGGAGGTGGGGGGATAGTCCTTGGCAACCGGCGGAGTCGAAGTTGGGACAGATCGATCGCGCCCAGCGCGAACAGTACCGCGGCGCTAGGTTAGCGCGAGGAAGGAGACGCGTGGACAATGATGCCCCTCCGCGGGCTGAAGAGAAGATGGACTCAACGAGGGCAAAACCGTAATTCGGTTATAAACTCAAACACAAGTCGTATTTCATGAGAAACGGACGATGGGGCGCCTCCTCATTGGCCCAAAAGTAAGTATTTTTGCAAAATTCATATCTCTCTAATGGTATCTTGGATGAGTATGCATAAAATATGAAACTTGCTCAGAAAATCAAGAGGAATCTAAAAAAAATATAATTGAAGCCTGATTCCTTATGAAATTCGAAAAGTAATGGAAGATATCAACTTTAATGTAATGATGATTAAGAAACCCTATTTTGATATGAATAAAGTGATTAGTAGGGTTTAATAGATGATTAAAGTTTATATTAGCCTGTTAATGATAAAATGGAATATTAGGAAGAAAAAGGACGAACTTTACATATAATTAGTTAATTTAGAGTTTCATATGCATGAATATACTTTAATGGGCCTTGAAACCCTAATGTTGGTACTTAGGACTACCAATGTCTTTAATTGTTCGATTTCATAAATAGAACTAAGTTTTCAGGGTTATAATCTACTTCGAACATTAAAAGTTGTTAATTTGTGGATAAATACCCTAAAGGTAGTAATTAGGGTTTTCTCATGAATCAAAGAAGAATTAATGATTAATAATGTTCATATGAGTAGTAGAGCATAATGAATTACAAATTGATGATAAATAAGAATAATGATCTTGTCATGGATTAAAAGGATAAAATGACAGTTTTAATGTAAGATAAGTTTAATGGGTTTAATTGATGGATAGTGATGTCTTTAATTCGAAAATAAGGTTAAATGTTGTTAAGGGATAGCCTTAATATCTTTTGTGAACAATTAAGGTTTAAAATAGTGAAAGATGAAAGGAAACCCTAATTGCAATAGAAACCCTAAAAATGAAATAGTAACCCTAGGGCTCGAATAAGGTCTATTAGAATTGGATACCATGATCCATGATAGAAAATATTGGATGTTTGTTTCAGGATCTTATTGAATGCTTGCTTGCCTATTGTTGATTGGACTATTCTGTCTCAAATATGCATGTACAGGTATGTGGTTACGCTTATGACTACCCGAATTAGTTTTCCGGGATTTTATCGATGTTTCCATCGTGGCTTGAAATAAACTGTTGGATGCATTTAATTCTTGCAAATTATAATGTGAATATGACTATCATCTAAGATATGTGCCTACTAGCTCAGATCCTAGTCCCCTCTGTAGCTTTGTAGATTGACCTAGTAAATGGCTACCAATGAGGGTAGGTCCATCAGGTCATTAAATGACTTAGTAAATGGCTACCAATGGGGTAGGTCCATCAAGTCATCATGAGTCAGGGATTGGTCTACCTTTGGGTAGGACCATGCGACTCCATAACCCTAGGTATTGGCTACCTGTGTGGTAGGGTCATGGGGGTAAGGATCCACCATGTGAGAGGTGGTATCCATGTCCACTGCAGGGATGTTACAGAGAAAGGGGATAGGCAAGGATTGAGTAGTATTGCTTAAAAAGTAATCTTGGTTGTTAAATGATATTTGGTTGATTACATTGTTAACATAGTTGCACAATTATTGTTTCCCCCACATACCAGCTTCGGCTGACCGACGTTTTGTTTGTCGGCATTTTAGGTACAAATGAAAAGAACAAACAGTAAAGTGGCATATGTGGAATTAAATGAGAAGTAACGTGCATAGGAGGATTAGTTAGATTAGTATCTTCATGGATAGAAGATTAGAAATCTCAAATTTTAAAAGGTAAACAAAGTTTTATTTTATACCCATTTTCAGTTTAGTTGGTAAAGTTTATTAATTAATACTGATTATTTGTCGAACCTTTGATCCTGTTAATTGAATAACGGCTCTGGCCTTCGGGTCTCCCTTAATTGGGGGTTACCAGGAGGCAGGGTCGTTACACCCTAGGTGCCAGCTATACCCTACTTGCACAAGCCCATAGGGTTTCTAAGGTCCTTCACTAAAATCATCATCTAAGGAGCTATCCTTTACCCTAACATGCACGATCCTTCCCAGGGTTGGGTTGCCAAAGGTGCTAGATCACCCATGGATCATATGGCATCCCAAAGGCATGTCCTTTCAAACACCTGGTCCAACTCATCTCTCTCTAACCTTCACTTAGGGTTAGGGTTAGCATCATCCTCAGAGGATGTGCCAGGTCTCTACTTGCAATGGAGATCTCTATCTCCAAAACTAACTTATCCTCCTGACAAGAAGGTCTAGCCTCAGGTCTCTTCTGAGGACATGACAACTTATGTCATACGACTTAAGCATGTATCTATTCTTTAGTTTGTGCTTAATCTATTAAGCTTATGTCCATTACATCTTATTTACATGCCTTTCATTAATTTGGTGGAGGATTCCTTAAACCTTATTAACCTTACCCATACCTCAAGAGGGTGAGGAGAAGAAAAAAAACCCTAATCCTTTAGGTCCTTATCAGAATTTTGTGATGAGAAGGGATGGATAAGATGAGAAGTCCTAAAGGTATCTTATTTCGATTCATACCCTAAGACTTTGGCCAGGCAGTCACACGGATCCGAGAGTCCTCGTATTCCGACTAGCGGTGCGGAGGAAAATATTGCCAGCCCTCGGTCGTGATTCTTTTCTAGACACCTCCGTCTTTTCGATAATCCTCTAATAACTCCATTGGGTTCTATGGAGTTTGTAAAATTTAATAATTATTAATGGTTAACTGAGGAACCCAAGATCGGATACCAAATGTTATGACCCCACCTCCCGATAACCCCCAATTAAGGGAGACCGAGAGGTCGAAGCCGCACCCATAACTTCCGGATCAAAGGTTCAGCAATTAACCAAGAATAATTATCAAATTTTAACATACTAGACTGAAAAGCTGTAAGAAAATAAATTTGTGCATACCTTTTTGAAACCTTGGATCTCTAAACTTCTATCCACTTAAGGATTCTACTCTAACTAATCCTCCTTGTATTTTACTTCATGTATTACACAGTATGACGATTTACTGTTTGTCCTTTTGGCTTGTACCTAAAATGCCGACAAACAAAACGTCGGTCAGCCGAAGCTGGTATTTGGGGGAAACAATAATCATGTAAATACGTTAACAATGTAATCATTCAGCTAATCATTTAACAACCAAGATTACATTTTTGATATAACTCCACGATCCAAGAGTACCCTATCCTCTATGTTGTCCTCATTAAACCCCTCATGATCCACCTATAAGTGAACCAATTTCTAGGGTTGAGTCACATGGCGCTACTCGTAAGTAGCCCACTCCTTAACTCATGGCAGGCTAATGAGTCTCATGGCACTACACGTAGGTAGCCCAGTTTCTAACTCTCGGTAACCTAGACCTTGCTCTAGGATTACCCTTTTTTTTCTTAGCCTTTTCATTACAATAGAGGTGGACCCAGATCTAGTCAGTTAGATATGAACATTTATAGTGATAATCATAGTCACTTTATAGTTGCATGAATAAAATAAACATCCAACAGTTATTTTCAAGCAACTGTTTAAAACTTCGGGAATCGCCGTGAAACTAGAGCGATTATTCATAATCGTAACCACATACATGTTTTGATGAGTCATGCAGATTATTCAACATATACTTCATGTATATACAATCAAGCCAATCAACATATCTAAGCAAGTAATTCAATCATCACATACTTCCTGAAAAGAATATGTACTCTATTCATTACACGCTTTATCAAGAATCTACTTTATTGACTAGGATTCTCTTCCTAGGGTTTCTAATCCGCATTAAGGTTTCATTAATCTTCATTGGGGTTTCTTAGATCAATTTCTCAAACTTAATCCCTTTTAGGTTAACAAACCCTAAAATATCCTTTTCCATTTATATGAACCTTAATTGCTCAACTATCCATTTTAATAGTCTTTTATACCCATATTGACTTAGAATCATCATATCCCTATTCATTCATGGATTTGGACACTTAAACCAATTAAAAGACATATTCTCCTAAATTAGGGTTTTTAAGCTCATTAATGCATAATCATGCATGAAACCCTAAATTAGGCCAATTATATAAAAAGATCATCCTTTTTAGATCCTATTTTCACTTTTATTAACAACATGTTAATCTCAGCTTGAATTATCCAAATAACGTTATTAAGTCCATCTATCATCAAATCTAAGGGTTTTTCCTTAATTAAAATCATTAATGATGATAGCTTCATGTACTTTTCACATTTCAAGCATATTTATGTATATAAACTCTAAATTAGACTAATCACGTGCAAAGTTCTTCCTTTTTGAACATAATGTACCTTTTTACATTTAACAGGTTAACATCAACCCTAAAGATCCCTTAAACCCTATTAAACACATTAATCATATCAAAATAGGGTTTCTTAATCTTTAATTCATTAAAGATGATAGTTTACACTACTTTTAGAATAGAAAGAGGAATTAGCTTCTAAACATATTTTTACTGAATTCCTCTCATTTTTCTGAGCAAAATGCATATATTATTTGCTACCATCGGAGTTACAGATAAAAAGATATGATTTTTATATTAATCCACTTACTTGACCAATCCGGGAGCGCCACGTCATCCCGCTCCATGCAATGTTGCTCGGTGGATTTGAAAACATAACGATCTGACGAAAGTGCCCTCGATTAAGTTGTGGGTGCTTCTTACCCTAGAGGGGTAAATCGGTCTAAAGCAAACCTGGTTCTTCTTCCTCGCGCAACACACAGGTCGCAGCCCTAGCCGTCGGCCTATAGGGCTTCGCGGGCAGACTCACACTACTCTGAGGCTCGGATTTAGCCGGAACCACCTTCCCTACCTCCGCCCCCTTCCGTCGCAGCCAGAGGAGACCTTAAGGAGTGTCTGAAGTGACCGAGATCAGCTGTGCAAGCCTTCACCCCTCGGCTAGCGTTGCAGCCTTACAGCTGCTGTTGTGCCTGGGTTAGGGCAGAGACAAGATCGCAAAACCTCTCCCCAGCTTCATGGGGAAACCATCATTCATCTCGACTTCATCACGGCCCCTTGATGCTCTGCTAGTAGGGTGATTCTCCATGTTTAGGGTTTATATGCAAGGAATAGGAAAAAAGAGTGTGGGTTCTCTTTTTCTTCGAACCAGGGGTTCTACCCCTTTTATAGGGGAGGTAATACACGCCCTAACGTGGCCCTCTAAGAGGGGACAAGTCACACTCCCATAAGGATTCCTATTCCTTCAAGGAGAACATCATTCTCTCTCTTCTTAATCCTTTTATATTCTCTAATCTCATGGACACTTAGAAAAGCAAGAATTATTTCTTTCTCTCTCTCTTTACTTTCCTTTTAATCAAAGGTCACGAAATCCTATTCTCTTTTATTAGAAAATACTTCCTTTCTATCCTTATCACAAAAACCATTAATAATGTATCACATTATCCTCTTATTTTTCAATTATGGTAGTTTCTCTTTCTTTCCTCTTTATTGGGACTCCTTGGATCCCAAGAAACTCTATTATTTTGAAATTCTTTTTATTGGATACTCATTATCCTTCTAGATGCATCTAAATGCATTATTCTTTATTATTTATCATTATCTTGTTTATTTCTTATTAAAAATAGCTCTTTTTGAGGATTTCTCTTTATTTCTCTTTTATTTTCCTCATTGACATTCTTTTTAATATTAGCAACCTCATGGATACGAAATTTCACCAAGAAATCTCATTTATGCCTTTTTCCATTCATTTTCCACATTTTATCATTCTTTTCAATTTATTTCTTAATAAAGAAATACTTAATTAAACTTTTCTTTTCTTATTGCATTCTCTATGCAACTTTGGACTCCTTGGTACCCAAGGAACCCAAGAGGCACGAAATCCTTTTTGGATGTGCCTTCTAGAGGTTTCTACATATTTCTTTTCTCAAATATTCAATTATTCATTCACTAATTGGATTTTCTTATTATTTGGGCCCAATAGCCAATAAAGCCCACAAAACAATCATCAAGGCTATTGTAAACGAAATCCATGTCTTCAAAACAAATTATATCATTATTTGTTCAATTATCTTTAATATGAGAAATTACATTTCTCACCAATTGAACCCAAAAATTGGGGTTGTAATAGTATGCAAACGTTTATTTTCTTACAGTTTTCCCGTTTAGTCTGTTAAATTTTGATAATTATTCTTGGTTAATTGCTGAACCTTTGATCCGAAAGTTATGGGTGCGGCTTTTATCTCTTGGTCTCCCTTAATTGAGGGTTATCGGGAGGTGGGGTCATAACAGAAATTGTTCCCAAACATTCTTGGGTCTTAAACATCTCTCTTTTAGGTACAATCCTTAGTCGTTACCTCAAGGCCTCTAGGGTGCCGACACTTTTGGGGTGATTCAACCCTTATGCATCTAAGGAGTGCCTCTCACCTTTATCCCTTAGGTCCCATGAACTCATGAAGGTGGCCAACCTCCTAACCCATGGTCCTTGGGCAAAGGTAGTTGTTACCTCCCAACCCTATGGTCTGATGCATTTAGGGATTAGACAACTCCAACTTCCATCGGTGTTATCTGTTCATGACCTTAGTATTGACTTAGGATTCTCATGGTACATCTCAACTTTGAAACCTTATCCAAGTCTCCATCATCTCTCTTGGCATATGTGGTTAGACTCATATTCTTTCATAGGGATCATAGCAACCTACCTACCTCGGTCAGGCCCCATAAGGTTACATCCATGGCAACACACCCTCATGCCCCTTAGAGATAATTATACCAAGGTTTATAGGTTCGTTCTCATACTATGGGTTCTCCACTTTGCTCATCAAGCTCCTATGAGAAACCCCCCTTTAGGTTACCTCAAACCTAAACAAAAGTTGGTACTCACCTTACATAAGAGTCCCTCCCCAGGATGAGAGAAAACTATCTCTTGATAGCAACATAGGTCACCAATGTCCCTACGTCCAGGGTCTACATCATCATGAGAATGCTTAGCCCTATCAAGTTACTAAGGCATGTAGCTAACAAGAAGACCACCTACTAAACCATGCCAGGTCTCTTTGGTAGGTCATACTTGTTTCCATTCCTTAACATTGGACTAACATCGAACACGCATATGTCTCAACCTATGTATGAGGGGTTCCTCAAACATATACCCCAGTCCAAGGGGTTTCCTTTTCCTCTAATCATGAGGGGTTCCATGATCGAATCCATATAATTCAAACATCTTCATGAGCATCGGGTGCACCAGGTACTACTACTTCCCCTCTAAGTCTAGGAACCCTAGGTTCACTTCTTATGCATCAAATTCCCAACCATGAACCGAACATGCACAAGGTAGGGCATACACTTCCCACCATTCTTCCATGTGAGCAACTCCTCAGAACCCTACACAAGAACAACCAACTAGGTGCGAGGCCTCACAACTTGTCACCATACCTCCTCAGTCTAAGGAACTCTCTTCCTCGACATAAAAGGTAGGCACCTATAACATCTATTCATCGACTCCAGAAGCCTCTTCTTTTCTAGGGTTTGGTTCCTCTAAGGGAAACCAAGGTACCACATGCCTCTAAGGATTGTGCAAGAGGCAACCACATACATCCACATAGGTCATCCATTCTAGGCCATATCCAACCCAACTTCTTATGATCCCTCATGTCTCGGAGTCTAAGCTTCCAACCTTCTTTATTGGGTCTTGCTCTCTCTCTAGAGCTAACCCTACAACCAACCTTACCACTAGAGGTTCTCTCTCTAAGAAGGTGAACCAAACTCTTAAGGATACATACATACACCTACATGTGTGAAACATATGATTCAAACCTATGTTCCATTGAGATTATCCAAAGTTTTGCATGCTCGTCTCATGAACTATGAGGCATAACTCTCCTAGCCTAGGTCTCAAACCTACTTCCAGTCTCGATGTCATTCCCTTCTACGTAGGTGCATGCCTCGTCTATGCTCCTATATGCATGTTAGGGTTCCCATATGGTCACCACTAACCCCTACAATGAAGGATCTATCCTTCACCCTAGCAGGTATGACCCTTCCAAGGTTGGGTTGCCTAAGAGCACTAGGTCAAACAACCTCACATGGCTCATGCTTCTCATGGGTACACAAAACCTATATGCATATCAACCCACACACGTGGTCGACTATGATATCTAACTCATCTTGTCATCTCTCTCTAACAACCACTTAGGGTTAGGGTTAGCAAAATCCTCAGAGGATGTGCCAGGTCTCTACCTCTTCCTGGAGGCCTCTACCTCCAAGTCTAACTCTGTCCTCATCCTCCTATAAGAAGGTCTAACCTCAGATCTCTCCTGAGGGCAGGACAACACATGCCATGCAACCTTAAGAATGTAACTAATCTTTAATTTACTCTTAAACTATTGAGCTTATATCCATGACATCTTGTTTACATGATTTTCATCAATTTGATGGAGGATCCCTTAATTCGTATCGTACTTACCTAGACCTCAAGAGGGTGACGAAGAGAGAGAAAAACCGTAAACCTTAGAACCTTACTTGAATTAGAGTTGAGAAGGGATGAAAATAGATGAGAGAGTCCTAAAGGTATCTTATTTTGAGTCAAGACCTCAGACTTTGGCCAGGCAGTCCCACCGCATCTGGGAGTCCTCGTGACCGACTAGCAAGGCAGAGGAAAATGTTGCCAGTCCCCAGACGGTGATCCTTTTCTAGACACCTCTGTCTTTGGAAGATCCTCTAATAACTCCCTAGGGTTCTACAGAGTTTGTAAAATTTAATAATTATTAGGGATTAAATGAGAAACCATGATAACCCCCAATCAAGGGAGACCAAAAGGTCAGAGCCGCTATCCCAAATAACTCAGGATCCATGGTTTAACATTTAATCAATAATAAATTCTACTAAAACTATATTGGAAAGTTGGAATAAAATAAATCTCTAGCATACCTTGTAAACAAATTCTAGATTTCTAGACTTCTATCCACAGATGGAGTCTATCTATCTAATCCTCCTTGAACTGATTATTTGTATCTTCATAATGTTTCAATTTACTATTTGTTCTTTTCAGTAATTGTACCTAAAATGCCAACAAATAAAACATCGGTCAGTATATTTCTATACTGGTATGTGGGGAACAATCAAAAATTTCCACAAATAGTTTATAACAACCTAATTATCACAAATAAGTTATTAACAATCCAAATTATGTTTTCTATGTGACATTCTCAACCGCTTTTTCCCTAAACCCCTGATTACCCTCTCTTAGGGTTTTATCCTTGCAAGGGACATAAGGCCATCTTCTCCATCCTGAGCTTGGTTCATGGGGTCACCTTTCGGGTCCCCAATGGTCTTCCCTCCAGGGCTTGACCGAATAGACCTTCCCTCCGGGGCTTGGTCATGCATCGTACATCAGGGTGGCATGTAGGTTTGAGAATACACATATATACTTAATTGTGATAATCATAGTGAGTTTATAGGATTGCATAAATAAACATTCAACAATTTAGGTTGCATCCAATTGATCAAACGTTCGAGAAAATGCCATGAAACTAAATTGATTATTCATAAATAACCACATACATGATCCAGAGTAACTTAAGGTCCAAGCAATAATAGTCAAGAACAATCAATCAAGTAATCAACATAATATTGAAATTAATGCATAACATCCATGTGTCATTATTTTATCCAAAACATTTTCAAGATTGATTTGGATTCCACCTTAGGATTTCTAGGCCATTTTTAGGATTTTATTAGGATTTTAGCCTCCATAATGCATTAATCACTTTTAATTCTCTTTTGATCCACTAACCCTAATTTCAACATCATAAGCATGATTGAATTCCAATTAGGTCAAATATATATTTTTTACACTAAAACCTCCATGATTATCCTTTTAGGTCATGTCAAGATCATTAAGGCCAATAATCATGTTCAGGTTCCTTTGAATTGACAACTCAACAAAGAATTATAGTTTGATTCTCAAAGGAACCCTAATTACTATACTTCACATCTTCTAGGTTAGCAAATCCTAATTTATCATTGAATCCACTTTTATACACTAGGAAACCCTAATTACCAAATTAAGGGTATTTATCCACAATTAGTCCAATAAAACTATTTTCATGCCTTCTACATTGATTCTCATATTTAGATTCATTAAATCTCATAACTACCTGAATTAGGGTTTTTAACCCTTTTAATGCACTATTAAAATCATGAAACCCTAAATACACATGTTATGAACATAAATATCTAATTAGTTCACTTTCATCATATTTATGCAATTAAGTCAGACTTTGATTACTAGTATCAACTAACTCTATCAAAAACATTAATATTCAAAAGCTAGGGTTTTGATCTAGTTATATCATTTAAGATACCAACTTTAGATACTTTTCGAACTAAAAGCAAAACAAGGTATTTTTTGTATTTTTATTGAATTCCTTGTATTTTTCTAATCAACTTTCATATATAATATGCTTTAATCCGAGTTACCAATCTTTTGTTATGATTTTCTAAATGATTTACCTCTAGACCAATAGTAGATCGACACATCAGCATTGCGGCCTCTCTCTTTCCACGCGGACCTTGGCCATCCAATGGGCTTCAGCTTTGTCAGCGATCTACCTCAAGAGGATAAAGGGCCGAATTTAGAATGAAAGGACGCTATTGCCCCTCTGTCGGTCTCAAAGCTATCGCAAGCACTCATGGGCACTCTCGTCATTCCATCCTTTCTTATCTTCATCCTCCTGACTCCAGGAATCTGTGAATAGGAGCTCCACGGCTCTAGGTTGTGGTCAACCCATAGGTTGACCCAGATCTATAGGGTGTGGGAGAGTCATCCAAGATGCAGATTGCAGCGCCGACCCTCTCCGAACTCGCTGGAGGTCTTAATTGCTTTGGAGTCGACTCATACTGGGAGAGCAAGATGGAACCCTATTGGCAGAAAAAGAGACAAAAAGGGAGAAGAATAGGGCTCGCAGAGTGGAATTGGACCCTAGTTTCAAAGCCATCAGTTTGGCAGAGTCTCATGACCATTACGTTTCCTTGAAATTCAATGAATTGGCCGTATATATATAGCCCTGGGGTCAACATGTAGCCGGCTAGGAACTGTGAATTGGGTGTATCTTCTAGAGATTCCCAAACTAGGTAAAACCTAGGGTAGGTGGGTGTGTTCCTTGCTCCTGAAGTCATTAATCAAATTTCTAAGTCCTCTCATCCATCCTTTCGTGAGAAATTTGATTTGGAAAAACTAATCGTACTGCTCCTCTTTCATGTTCCATCTGGGGTAGATGATGACTGAGTCACCCTTGGATCTTGATCCAATGGTTGATGTGCCACACGAAGAACAAAAGGAATCGGTCCTTGATTTCTAATTATATCAAATCGTGACATTTATTGATGTCCTCCACAATTTAGGAATACTTTCAAAAATCATATCTCCCAAACCGCTTACCTGTTTGAACCCCCATTATAAGGGAAAGTCTATAAAGACAATCTACTTATATTCCAAGTTTGAAGCCAAAACTCAAAAGCAATAACTCATTTTCTTCATTTGCAAGTCAATGACTTATAAAGCATGTATTATGTATAAAAACACATATTTTCTCTTTCCTTCATTCCTATTTTATCTATTTTGATTTTTATAATCATTATAAGGCAAGTGGAGTCAAAACCACTCTATAATGATCCCATTATCCATATTTCCACATATTCCTTATTTTTTTCATCATTATCTCAACTTTCCTTCTTAATACTTCTTCATTTGATTTTATCTTTTTCTTCTCCTATTATCTTTGCAACTTGGACTCCTTGGAACCCAAGAAATCCCAAAGATACGAAATCCATCTTTGAAGGATAATTCCTAGCCTTCTAGATGCTTCTACATCTTTCTTTTCTTATTATCTCAGTTATTTCTTTATTAATTGATTTATTTTCCTTTTTATTTTCTTTTTCCTTATTATTGGGTCCAATATCCAATAAGGCCCACGAAATCACACAAGGATATTTATCAAAGGAAACCACTCAATTTACTTAAATCATACAAATTACTAAATCACACATTTGTTGGGGAAATTACATTTCCCACCAAATGAACCCGAAAATTGGGGTTGTAACACACTCCTCCTCTCTAATTACACCCATTCAAATGACATGGATGAGTCGTCGTCTACCTTGGGCTTTTTGGAGCAATCCAAGTTATAGAGGCTAGAGAGGACAAATTAGCTTAGCCAAAATAACCCTTGGATCCTATAGAACCTTTCCCACACGTCGTCCTATCGTGCGAACTGGCATATCTCTTCACCTAGCTTGACTTACTTGGAGGTCAAAGATCTTCATCCTCAATGAGCAGCAGGCCTATAAACACCATGGAAAGGAGCTGTAGAGGCTCCTAGATGCGTCACGAAGCTCTTGAACCCTCAATCCAACCCGAGGGTAGGATAATTAAGGGTTGAAGGATCGATACGTTTTCTTGGAGAAAGACTCTCCATTTTTGTGGTAAGTAGCCATGCCTTGGGTTTATTCATTCTACATCACATATTTCCTGCATATAATGCTCAAGTATTCAATGTACTTCTTACAATGTGATACATACATGTTGTAAAAGGAATTATTACTTTACATATCTAGCTTAATACTTAAAGACTATATAAATTATAAAAGTTGTTCATGTTTTAAGATTAGATAACAATTGAGGGTGTAAACCCAAAGTTAAGATCAGAGTAAAATAAGATTAAGAATCAGGACATGCATAACTACAACCCTATCTCATGAACATCTCAGGAAGGTTGGTGCATCATGATCCCCCTTCATTCAATTTTGGGTCATTTACCCTTATATGCACACTAAATGTGTGTTTAGTGAGTTGCCTGTGCATCTCATGTGTGTCAGTAATATTAGATCAGGTTCATGGAGAATGTGTCTCTAATTTAAGATTATTGAGTTAAGAATGCAACACAAAAGAGATAAGTAATTATCATGTTCAATATTTCAATTTAAGTATATATTTCAGTTAATATTCTTATTATATGAAAACCTAACCACTTCTAATAGTTTTTGTGAATGCATGGCTATGTGTGGACGTGCATAAGTAGAAGGTCATGCCAACAGTGAGCAGTTGTAGTAAGATGAATCATAGTTTGAGTTTTTCTTTGGATCCTATTTGGTGGGGTGTCATTCTATATAGCTTCTAGTTCTTTCCTTTTCAATTGTGATGTTTAGAGTTTTTTCCAGTTGAACATTTTATGTGTGACTTTGTTGTCCTTGTTTATGGCATGTAATAAGGCACTTTGATGTTTATTCCTTTCATTTTATGGAATTTTGCTCAGTTATGGATATCATGTCATGTATTTGTTATACTCTCCATGTAATAATGCTTCCTTTATGGTTGTATTTGGTCTAGTTTGGAGGTTGTGACATCAAATCTTAGAGGAAATTGTAGTACACCTTATGAGACTTTATATTTATGGTTTATAATTATGAATGAAATATTGTCGTTCAGTACTTGTAGAAAATACATAATCTTTTACTATCATATACTTTGTTATCATTATATGCAATATTTTTATTGCACCCACGTACACAATATAGAAATATGGTGACACACCTTTGTTTTTGTTTTATATAGAGATCATCATGTACATGTAAATGGTGGAACATACAAGAACATAATGAAGCTTAGGATAAACCTGGAGGATTAGATTGTATCTTTCACTTTTTGATTTAGATATTAAGTTTTCTTTCTATACTTTTAATTCATGGTATGTACCTCCATCATGGTGACCATACACTATTGAAACTTCATCTTTTACTAAATGAAAATTTAGTTATTTGAAGTGTATTGTATGGATCAAATTCTCAAAATACGCATAACAACCTTTCCCTCTATAGACCTTAGTTATTGAGAATCTTGGAGGGAGTTTTGTTACAATTGGTATCGTATCCACATCAACTTTCATAATAATTAATAACTAATAATTTTAGGAACTCTTTAATACCACAAGGAAAATATTAGGAATTTGTGAAACGGCAAAGGTGTCTAGGATTAGGTCATAATCCTAGGATGTCAAAGTTTCATCCGAACTACTATACATGTCGGTGGACTCCCATTCCACCATATCCATTATCTAGACAAGGAATTAGGATTTTCCTAAAATGACATACCTTTCAATTCTTCTCATCTAAATCTCAGTTCTTTCTCATCTATATTCTTTTAAACCCTAAAATTTGCTTCTTAACTGTTTAAGTTAGTGTATCAAGAGAGAATCATCTACCAACTAAAGAATATGCTAATTTAATATCTAAACATATGAAACATGTTTTCTATCATGTATGATTATCTTATAAGGATAAATCTTAGAAACTTTTAGTAACATAAGGATAAGGTGACATAACACTGTCAATCATGAAAGACCTGAATTCGGATAGAGGAAATAGAAAATATTATGAAAATGAATTTAATCCTTAAACCTTGATAAAATACCATGATCTTGAATATAGAGGATTAATGAAGGGAAATATACTCATATATGTGCAAACAACTAGTACTAAGAGAAAGAGAAAAACTCATAAGAAGGTAGTTGTTCCTAAGAACCTAATCCAAAAATCATGATTATGAGAAATGGAAATAGTATAGGAAGGTGGTATTGAAGTATGTATAAAACATAGCAATCAGTAAAGATGGTCTAAAATTTATAGGTTTTCCATCCCAAGAAGGGACTCATTATCCTTGAGTTTTTGAAAACCTACACTAATACCTACTGGTATTGAATCCTTTACATAGAAATATCATTGATCCTTATCATGTCTGGTTGCAGTTGGTGCTTGGTAGAAAAATATATGGGGATGATGAAGGGGATAAGGACAAGGAAAGGGAGTTGGTTAAAAATTGTTGTTTTGTAACATCTTCATGGGAGAATTTATACAAATTAGGAAATACTAAAAAGTGTTGTATGTTATATGGGTATGGGGATGAGGAGAGGAAATTTAAAAAAAATCCCCATACAAGTATAAGTTCTATTTATCTAAATTGTTGACAAACTCAAAGCAAAATCTTTTTATATAAAAACATTTATGTTTACTTGAAGGAGAAAATGGATTGATGGGTATTGACATGAGGGAATCCAAATCTTCAATTTCTCCATCATATTCGTAACAGAGGAAAATATAAAAATTAATTATAAAAATTTATACAAAAGCATGTGACTATGCACTTGGATAGAAGCTAATTTAGAGAGAAAATGTTTCTTATAGGGGAAAAATTTTGAGGTGTATTGACCTAGAAGAAACTACATTTTTGTATCTCCCCGTTATTCTTAATAGATAGAATAATTTTGTTAAAGATTTCATTCTCTATAAATGTTTCGATAAGATCATGTCAATATTTGTTTGGATAGAAACTAATTTGGTGGGAACCTTATTCTTGGCCGAAATTTTTTTGACAATTATTCACTTGGGAGGGAACATTTTCTTATGGAAACAAAGGTACCGGTGGGTATCTATCTTTTAGGAGGAAATTTTTCTCGTAAGAAAGAAAATCACAACATAAAATTTATTTGTAGGGAATTTGTTCACTTCGATGAATGACATTCATGGGAGGAAACAAATTATTGAAAAAAAATTAATGTAGTGGAATATAAATATAGGAACTTTTTAGCACGGTGGAAATATTTTAGTTGAGAAAGGTAGATTAACAAAAGAACCTAAATGATAGAGGAAGAGAATTACTAGAAAGGATGTAGGATAGAGGGGTTATTTAATGGGGAAGTAAACTTTAACATGTTTGTTTAGTGACGTAATATATGGGGGGGTTGGCATATGTGTCAAAATAATTGGTGGTCTTTAAAGAAAATCTTCACTCATGATTCCCCATGATTTACCACTAGGACAAAAAAAGGCAAATTTTACCTAGGAAAATTTCTCCTTCCTCATCATCGTGCTAACTAAAAAACATCTCTTGTTTCCCCATCATTCCCATACCTATATTCACCATGTACTAGACACATCTCTAAGAAGAAAGAAGTGACATGTGACACCTACATACTGCAAGGAATAGTTAGGATTTGGTGGCATATACAATTTTTTTGAATATAACATCCTACTCAACCCTTCTATAGTGTAAGCATGGACACATGTATGCCCTACATGCAAAGAAAAAAAAATACAATTTTATGAACTTGGCCACTGGGATAAAGACGTGGAAGTCTAGGTATTTTAGTGATGACTTGTATAGATGTTTTTATACCTGAAAGAGGAAAGAAGAATTTATTAAACAACCTTACTATGACCCTTAAGCCCTAGTTCCAACTTCTAGGACTCACTTTTTTGATAGGGTAGATAGCATGGCACTGTAGTGGAAACACACCTCAAGGTTACCAAAAATGTGTTGGCCAAATAAAGGTTTGTTGAGGGCTTAATGGGGAACTAGAATTTCCAAGATTCCAAGAACATTCATGGTCAAACCAAGGATAAAAGGACCTTCTCAAGGAAAGTCGCAATGAAAGGAAAGGTTGAAAATTCCAAAGTTCTAGAATTAGGCACACCACCTATTGGAGTAGGGTAATATAACACACCAGTGTTCTTCAACTTCACAAGGATATATATCATAGAAAATTCCCTAAGTTCTTAAGAGAACCCTCGATGAAGTTACCTACTCGAAACGAAAATTCACAGTTCTTCCTATAGTTGGGGTACTACCTTGTAGGATGTATGCATGGATGTTTCTACAATGACATATCAATCATTTATGGATGACATAGGTTGTCTTTAACTAATGGATTCCTAGATCCATAATGAAGGTCAAGATAAGGAAAAGTCTAGCATGACGAATGGTGATAATCTAAGCATGTTTCTATTTACCCAAGCCCAACTAGACAAATCTTAGCTAGCATGTGATGGAGCTCTTAGATAAGTGGAGCGCGTGAAAATATTAGCATTATGTAAACCTATACATTTGATCTAACCTGTCTTAGTTACCAATACTACGTGTTGGTAGATTTTCATGCTTGAAAGTATGTAATTTACCAAAAAAAATGGTATATAAGTGCACAAATCACAAGAGATTAATTTTTTTATAAGCAAATACATCAAACTCAAACTCTCTATTTTGGATTCATGTTAATAAATGGTGTGGTCCATCCCAAGTGAAGGGAAGTACCTTAGGGAGGTAAAATAATATGAATCCCTTAGGGCCAACGTATGTGGCTAGAGATCCTAACCTACTATTTTTACTTAGAAATAAGAGAATGCCTTATACTATGTTACCCCTATGAAGATGAGTTGAAAGATCATAATTTTGGTATTGAAATAACTCTAGATATCCTACAATGACAAAAACCTAAAGTATGATATATGCTATGATCTAGTGATATGGAGGTAGCATATGAGGCATGTAAGTACCTACATATACCTAGTCAAAAAAATTATATTGATATTTGATGTGCGCCGTTGTACACGCAACAATCACTAGGAAAAGTCCTAGAGAATAACCTTCTAACCCGGTTGTCAACTTGTTGTAAACCACAAGTCAACTTAGTATAGATAGGTATGTTGTCAACTTGTTGTAAACCACAAGTCAACTTAGTATAGATAGGTATCGATCCAAGGGACGGCGGAAAAGAAAAGTTGAAATCCAAATCCGATCGCAAGTACAAGAATTAAATTCCGATTTGAGAGAGTTGTTAATACTAAGAACAAAAATAAAAGTGCTGAAATAAAGTTTAACTAATCAAGAAATAAAGATCTGGGGTCCGGAAGATCACCACCAAAACCACGTTCCTATTCAACTAATCAAATTCTAAACTCCAAGGATCAAATCAGGACCTTGTGTTTACATGTCCTTATGGACAAAATCACAAGGGTCGGACTTCCCATGAACCTGTTGGTCCCGGCATTCACGGATCATTGCCCAACCGTCCAACATGCCATTATCTATGGTCATATCAAAAAGCATGTGAATTCAAACTGGCGTTCAAACCCAAAGCCCAGGTGGTCGCGTCACCAAGGATTATAACAAGAATAAGATTAAAAATATGAAAAGATGATAGTCACAATGAAGGGACTATTATTTCATTCTTACAGAGATCCACAGTCATATCACTCCATAAGAATATATCAGATCATCCAAATAACCATACATAAATAGAGAGAAGACATTTGTTCGATGGAGGAATATAACTTATTATATTGAATAGAACTGGGCTAAGGGGCTACTCCCATGCCCTAGAGAGATTTACTCAGACATAACAAGACTAGAAGAAATGCAAACTAAAATGAGATCTAACATTATACAAGATGTGGTCTACAACTAAAAATTGGATGAAATGGAATGAAGAATGGAATGCTTTTACAAGTGAAGAGTCCCTCCTTTTATAGGAGGGGGATGGGGTAGGCTGCCCTCAAAAGAGGGGGAAAAAAGAGAGGGAGACTAATTTTTGAATTTTCTGGATCTGGTCAAATCAAAAGTTGGTTGTCTTTAGTTATCTTGACCATGTAACTCCCTTTAATGCAGATTCTCGAAGCAGAGATTTAGAATATATTTATCTCCCGTTAAAAGCACAAAATCGGTCCAAATAATAGGATTTTATTTTAGGAAATTAAATTCCCTTTCCAATGAATACTTTTACACTCAATTTGGAGTTTTAATGCAAGAGTTATGTCACTTTTTGTGGAGGGTATATATGAATTTCAGGACTATTGTAAATTGTGTAATTTTCCTACAAAACCTAAGAAAATAGAATTAAAACTCCAATTAAAGAGAAAAATCTAAAATAACACAATTAATTATGAAACTAAGAGAATAAATAACAAAATAATCCTAAACAAATATCAAAAATATATAAATAAAAGGGATAAATATACATTTATTAAAATACCCCGGACTTGAATCTTTGTTTATCCTCAAACAAATAAAATCACAAATTATTCCAAATTTTACTAACAACATGTCTAGCATCACCCTTGTAACATCACTTTATTCCTTACCTCCAAATTTGTCCAAGCAACCCAATCTCCTAAAACCACAAAACACAAAATTCTATATTCCCTATTAAAAACAAATATCATATCTTGGTTCTAAATCAAGATTTTGTGAGTTGTTGCACAAGAACGAGATGAAATTAAGGGGTGTGAAAACAAAGAAGGAAGTGATGAATTTTTTTTTATCCCTCCTCTATTCGAATTGGGATTTAGATTTGTGGAGTTGTGGCTACATTGGTCACAATTTTTTTTCATGTGCACTTTTGGCATCTTTTGATGGTACACCCCTTTGTGGGGTACGGAATTTTTTTATGGGAAGCATGCCACCCCAGACTTGATTTTTGTCTGGTGGTGATTCTTTGCTTCTCTTTTTTTAGAGAGAAAATAAGGGGGAAACAAAAGGTGTCCTTGTTCCTATAACTTCACATATTTATTTTCTCCTTTTTTTTAAAGTGTCATTACATCAGAAAGAACATTCATGTCAATCACATTATACAAGATTTATATCAAGTTAATCAATGTTTAAAAATAGAGAAAATTTGTGTTTGGTTTTGATTGATTCCATATAGCTTGCCAACTTTTCCAAGGAGTGATGCTATTTTGGGATCCTAGGTGACATGGTGATTTCATACATGGCAATTTGTAACAATTTTTTGCAAAATATTTAACAAAACTCAAAGGGGTACAATGATAAACATCTATTCATATTGGTCGACTAGATAAAGGCCATTTTGCAACAAAAGAAATAAAAACATGGCCGACTAGATAATGGCCATGAACAAAGCAACTATATGCACACAAAAAAAGGTAGAAATAATGCAAGAATAAAAAAGATAAGGGGGTGGAATAGAAACATACCACCCACATCCACTCCAGACTTAGATTTTTGCTCATCCCGAGTAAAATTGAAACCCGAGATGGAGGGAAGAGAAGAGCGAGGATTTCCAGGTGGCCCAGGTAGCTCAAAAAATGTCCAGCTAAAGGGGATGTGTATGAGGGTTGGGATCTTTATCTGAGGAGCTTCATAATGTACCCTATGATAGGGTAATTGTAGAAGCTCAGTGGGGTGCTCATATTTTTTTTCACCTCACATTCCCTCCAATAATATCCATAGATCTTACTTCGATAGCAAGGGAAGTGTTGAAGATGGATGTGGATTGGGGGAGGTTGGCGGGTGCCCGACCAGTAATGCCAGTAGAGCATGATGAACTGAGTCGGGTGGAGGATCTAGTTCAGGTTTTCCACCATCATAATGACCTGCATATGGGAGAATTGATGCTAATACAAAAAATTTAAAATCATTTACAAAAGTGTTTTGTTTCTCCTTAAAATTAATGCCATCAACATTCGGTTTGGTAAGTTTCATTGTTGATATAGCATATGTCTCTAATACTTTTATACAAGGGTTCCCCAAGTATTTAGGAGGGATGATGATGTCTTACTTGCAAACAACAGAAGGGGGTGTGTGGGCTTCTTCCAATGGTGGTATCTCCCCTTATAGATCAGCCATGTGTGGGATGGAAATTGGATGTGATGACTTGGGAAGAATCATAAAGGGGATTAGATGCTCATTATCCAAAATAGACTCAAAAGAAGGGTATTGGTCTATGGTATCATTCAGATTTATGTTGAGGATGGGAGGAGTTGTTGGATCTTCAAAATGACTCTCCAGCTTTGACGTTTCATATTCAAGTAATAGAGTCTCTAAAGGAAAGATAGGGATACCAACGTCCTCATCACACACAAAATATGGCTCCATGGTTTGTTCTATTTCTTCAGGATCTGACATATATGACACCAAATAAGGATCATCATCGTCGTCGTCAGGAAGAACCATCTTGGGTTGCTCAAGCTCTATAGGGGGAGTTTGTGATTGATCCTCTAGTAAGGTAGCTAACATGGCTTGACTGGATTCAAGTTTTACTTGTCCTTCTGCTACCATCTTTTCTAGGGCCTTAAGTCTCTCTTCCAGTTCAAGATTAATTTGCATTTCACCATAGGATTTATACACCCCAAAATTTTGGTCATCCTCGCCACACTCCCCATAGTGTCCTTGGCCATAGTACTCCTCATATTGTTTTGGGTGGCATTGCTCCTCATAATAATCTCCAGAAGATGGTGGATTGTAATTTCCATTGCATCCATCTTGGTAGGAAGATTCAATATTATAAGGTGTCACTGAATCATGAGGAAACATATTTGAACAATCTATAGTTTGGGTTTGGGCTTCTAGAAGGGTGGTTAAGAAGGTTTGGCTGGCTTTCAGTTTTGTTTCTCCTTCTACTGCTATCTTCTCTAGGGCCCTAATGTTGGTATGTATGCCCTGAGAGCCAATCATGAGATGATTGTTGGGATACATTAAGATTGATTTGATAAACATCAAAGGCAAGCTTCCAATTCTTTCTAGTTCAGTCATATGAGATAGTGATAGAACAGATTGAATGTCTAGAGAATGACAGAACTCAATGATGTATGCCTTCAGGTTCAGGACCTAAACGATGAGATCATAAGAATGCTAAGAGTTTGTACATTCTTGTTATGTCCCTAGTCGGATGTCATTGTGGAAGGTAGATAGACAACAATGACACACAAGACTAGATTGTGGTGTTGGTTGATGATAGAATCTCATTAGTCATGATATAGAGATATCAAACCAAACACATAGATACTTGTTAGAGAACAAGTGTACCACACAGACCCACTGTGAGTTTGACACATGGAACCATGATATGCTAGTCACAGTCAGTACTCACAGTGATGGTGGTGAGTGTGATTCTTTGACCTGAAATCACTACACTCAACACATGTCATTGGGCACACTTTGACATCATCAAACACAGTCCTGAAACATGGGTTGTTATAAAGGTGATGATTGGGTGGCTTTGACACATGGGGCTTTTGAGGGGTGAGTGATAGATATGGGATTTGTCCCTCCTGAGGGAGTTTGATATCCATGGCCACTTGATGAGTAGGATTGAGAAAGGCGTGCACACATGTGTGAATCAGTATGTGATATTGATGTCATACATATCTCTTCCAATCTACTCTGAGATCAAGAAAGTGAATGAACGTTGATAGGATGATTGTTCCATGCCTCGAGTTCATTCGGGATATCAGTGACAAAGGAATTATACATTCACTGTAACACCATTCACGGATTGTAGGATTGAAAGTTGTTCTCCAACTTTCTATTTCACTTGGGTAGCACTGATGTGTGACTAGGAACCGCTCTTTGCTTGTGAAGTCATAAGTGTTATGGACTTTCACTGCCAACGTGAAATGGACCTGCAGGGTCACACACATAGGATGTAACCTAGAAGAGGAGTTTTGTCCACAAACAATGTTTAGATTGATTACTAAAGAAGTTTAGTAGTTCAATTAAACACTCAATTAATTGATAGCTCAATGTCATAATGTTCAAGGTGTTGGACACATTGATTGAAGTATCAGATTGATTGAAACTACAATTGACTATTTCTGCACAATCTACACTCCCAACCGATCGGCTCATGTGATGAACCTATCGGCTCAGCTTGGTGAACCGATCGGCTCAAGTGGTGAGTCGATCGACTCATGGACAGGGTGAAATGATTGCTTCAAGTATTGAAACGATCGGTTCAACTGGTGCAACCGAGCAAGTTGGGAAAGTAGGATTTGTGAGAAATTTCTTTCTATTTCACTTTCCCAATTTGATTGGAGCAAGGATTGGTATTTGATACCAATTATAAACAAAAGAAGGAAAGTCAATCGGGAACTGATCAGGACCACGAACCAACCGGTTCAGAAATGAACCGACCGTTTCATGGGTCCCAACCGATCGATTGAGGTGTCAACCGACTGGCTCAGGTCCCCAACCGACCGTTCCAGAAATGAAATGATCGGTTCAGGTTGCGAGTTGGTTGTTTTTGTGGAAAATCTCAAACCCTTCTACTCCTGCTTTAGTCCCGCATTGCCCGAGATGGAGAACCCTGTCCGATGACCCTCCTATATATAGGGGTATTGGGGGCTTCTCAGAGAACAACTCAGTACAACCAGTTGCTCTGTAAAGTTGTCATTCTCTCTAGTTTTGGTAACCGAGAGAGCTCAAGCAAGTGCTACCCGATAAGGGAGGCACAGTAAGGGAAAGACAACTACAGAAAGCGACTGGTGACACGAGAGTGTCTCAGTGACTAGTACGCTGACAGGAGGGTGCGACTCCTTCCAATTCCTTATGAGAAAAGGAGATTGGAGTTCCAGGTGGTCCGTGTGGACTACTTCAGAGGTGGGAGATTTCTGCCACTCGGAGGATAGCTGTCAATCCCGACAGTCCCGGTGAGACCAGGAGTCGTTAGTCCCGGTGCGACCAGGAGCTGCACAGACACCGTCCAAGACCAGAGGTGAAGACCGCACAATCCGTGAGGTATTGTCACCGAGCAAGCCTCGGGACAAGGTATGATTCTACAAACCATCATTTCCTATTGTATAGACGTTGACATGTTTCCTTGTTTTGGGTTTGGGGGAGAACATTTTTGTTTTCGCTGCCTTCTCTGCCTCCCCTAAAACCCAACAGTGGTATCAGAGCCACGTCAACTGCTCTATACTTTAGGATTATCGATATGATCGATTTTGGTTTGTCGTCTTTATTTATTGCATACGATGCAAATAAAATTGGCTTTATGCATGTCCAATCCTAAATCCACAAATCCCAATATACATATATGATATGTAATATTAATGCACTCGATATGCATCGCCCTTAAACGAGTTTTGTGGTGGATGTATAGCGTGGTTATGGCCAATAAACCCTATCTGTGTATGGTTGTATGTGGTTTCTTGCATCTCGGTCTGCGCACCGATCTTCCTTCTCCTATACCTGATGTAACTCGATATAATTTAAGATTTCTTTCCTACCTTTGCTCCCCTCGAATGTAACTCGAGGTTTCTCTTTTTACAATGTAAAATAGGATAGAATTTTATTTCCTGTTATGTCAAAGAATGAAGGACATCCTGACGACAGCTGAAACGATTGGTTCAAGGCGTGAACCGATCGGTTGACGTTCCATACGATCAGTTCAAGGAGTGATCCGATCCGTTGATGACCGGTTCGAGGAGCGATACGAGCGAGTGGCGGCCATGATGAGATGCACGATGACCAGGCAAACCGATCGGTTGGAGGAGCCAACCGATCGGCTGGTGGCACCCAGCCGACCAACCTGATGGCGAGCCGATCAGTCATGTGATGAGTTGATCAAACCCAGAAAGGCAAAGCACAGAGTTCATCTTGTACAGGTTGCATGTGATGTAGACCTAGATGACCGTGATTCCTCTTGGCTCGAGGAATCACATTAGGATGGCCATAATCATCGCTTTTATCGTTTCACATGTTTTCTGTGGGATATAGCATGTATATGATATGTACTATATATTGTGGTGATTGGATATGTATATGTATATAAAACCAAATCCCTCATTAAATATTAAGTTTTAGATGCCTTCCAAATGCGACACACGCAAAAATCTTGATCGACCAAGTGTGGGCACGCCCTAGCGTGGTGCACCGTCTATCTCGTGGAAGCGTGAAGGATGGATATGTGGGTCTGCCCTAGTAGGGTGCATATTCATCGTGTTTGCTTTGGGTCAGACTTAACAAGGTGACCTAGATAGGGTCTAGAACCTTGAGGCATGGAGATGATCATGGCAAGGAGTTGCATATGACATCTTATCAAGAGTTGCATATGATGCAATTGGCAAGAGTTGCCTACCTGAGAGATCTAAGTTGTGGGTGACAACCCTAGCTGGTCCATGACTTAGAGGATTTCAAGATCTTGCCCACTAGAAGGATGTACGCTGCAATCTTTCGAATTGATGGTGAGGGCTATCAATTTGAAGTAAAATAGTGGGAGCGATAATTAATTAAAGGCCTAATTATATCGTCAACTTTTCAAATCAATCAAATAAGTCAAAAATGAGTTTTTGGACTAAAATTGCATATTTCCTTTTGTAGTACAAATGACAACAAACAACAATCACTTTTCTTTGTGATCTATCCTTGAAAAGGACAAATTAAATGGGAATTTTTCCACAACTGGTTAGGACATTGAGAAGTGTTCTCAATCATAGAGTGAAAGCTCTAAGTCCTAGTTATACCAGAACCAGATGAACTCGATCCCACCATATCAATGGCTGAAAGTATGCTTATGGAAGCATACCGAGGAAGACATTGATGATGAGTGCTTGATGTTGTGTTCTCTGAACTATGAGTTGCAGAGACAACATGAGACATATGATGTCTCCAAGACACTTCCCTAGTATGTCATGATAGAAGGAGATCCAGTAAGGTATTCACACACTCAATGTGATTGGGTATGTGGAAAACCTGACTGAGAAGGATTCCCTCTAAGCCAAGAGTTGGCTATTGGTATGATACTGTAAATGTTGTGAGAATCATACAATTCATGATGAACAACTTTGACAAGCATTGACAGAGTTGTTGGACATGTTGAGGATAGTAGAGGCAAAGATGAAGAAAGACAAACCATAATCTTTGATATGATTAAAGAAAAGGTAATTCTTAAGGGCAAGGACAAGGGCAAAGAAAAGAAGTGTTCTGATGCTAGCCAGCATTCCAAGTCGTCTTCAGCCTCAAGGCACATGGGGAAAGGGTGTATGAGGGATGCCCTCTATATCTGGAAGAACAAAAGAAGAAGGAGGCGACAGGCGTCTCTACTTAAAGGTGTCATGAAAGTAAACTTGTAACACTTTTGAGGTATATGATACCAAGAGGTAAAGTGTAAAGCACTCAATAAATGGGGCAAGTGTTTCCGCCATAGTAAGGAGTACTTTAGTTTATTTTTAGCCTAAAAGGCATGTAATATAGTTATGAACTCCTATTTCATATTTGCCAATAGATAGAAACACTTTATTTTTGCATATTGTATGACAATGATGGCAATAAATAAAGAGATGTTTCATTTTCTAAAGATATGATCTTTGTGGCAATGCCTTGTTTATCTTGTGGTATTTTATATGCATAAGATAAAATGATACCTAAAAGTTATAGATAACTCAAACAATCAAATTAGCATCAATCATGAGAAATTCATTTCTAGTGTCCATGTGATGGATAAATCTAGACTCTTTTAGTTAGAGAACAAGTAAGATACATGAATATCTTGGACATGATTAATCAATCTTCACTAATGGTAGTGGGAGAATGATTATCCTATTAGGTATGATACATGTGATGTATTTACATACCTATTGGAACAAATGCTAATACTTCAAATGGTGTTTAGAGAAATACCAATATGAATATCTTGAAGTGTTCAAGATTATCATAGATGAAGTGCAAATTTGGTAAAGTGTTAATTCTTGATGAGATCAATGAATGAAATACTTGGACCAAATGTTTGAGATCCTTATGAGTGATTATGATAGTATATCATAGTGAACTCATGATTAAGGCATGGTGATGTCTAAATCAAGAAGGAGTCATACTCTAAGGAGTTAGAGGATGATTATCAAATAACTAAATTCTTCTTAAATAAATAATACACTTCGCTAATAAAGGACATTAAGAATCACAAGGAGTTGTGAGTTCTTATATCCTTGATGGATACACCTCGTTTATCTATGTGATGAGTCAACTATTTAGATGAATATGAGGAACCGAATTTTGAGTTATGGTTTATGACCATTACATCCTAAATGACATCCATGTGAACCATAAGGTATGACCTTGATGGTAGTACTCATTGGATGAAATCCATAAGTGCAAATGAGTCTTAAGTGTTAAGACACATGGATAACATTTTGAGAAGGATGATGTTTGTTGATTGCAACTTAATGACTAAGACATTTGTCATATGGATACTAAAACTGCATTCCTTAGAGGAATAAAACAAGGATATGTACGTAACACAACCTATAAGGTTTATGAATCCACTAATGCAAATGAAGTCTATAAGTTACAATGGACTAATCAATGTGATTGATTGAGTACAAGCAACTCATAATTGGATCTTTACTTTGATGATATAGTCAAAGGGTTTGACTAATATGTCAAAGATAAAGAAGGGATCTGTGATTTAGTGGGAGCGTGTTCACATTCCTCATGTTGATGTGAAATGGAAATGTTCTAGAATGGAAATCCAAAAGTGGAAAATATCTTTAAGGAAGATAGATATGTTTCCTATGTGATAGGAATAGAGATCTATAGAGATAGTTCTCGAAAACCTCTTGACTTGAAAAGAGAAAGCATACATTGGCAATCTATACTGAAGGGTTCAGTATGCACAGATTCAGTGGGAGAAAACTTGTCCATGTTACATGGAGTTACTATCCCAAGGCCAAGTGTCCAATTCTTATGAAGAATGGGAACACTAAGAATAGATATGGATCTATCATGTATTTAATCATCCCATTATCTTGCATGTATCGACATGACAAGAACAAAATGCATTCATCATCTTGTATGTAGGACATGGCAATATGATGTGCTCATCCTGATAACTCGTATGTGGGACATGACGAGTGGATGTCTGTCTACTTCCAGTAAGGGTTACTAGAATACCATGAGAACTTGATAAGTATTTGAGAAGTACTAGTTGTTTGGAGATAAGGAAGAGTTCAATGTAAAGAGTTACATTGATGCGAACTTACGAAAGGACAGAAAAATTAATCACAAAATATATATAGGATATATATAAAAGTGAAAGTTTGTTGATAATTGGAAGTGTTCCAATAAAATCATTTAAAAGAAAATGTCGAGTATCTATGCATTAGAGAACAACAACAAATACTATATGGATCTGGAAGTTCATGAGATGAACTTATAGATATTCCTCTCATTGATGACAAGTATGGAATCCTTGATCATGCAATGTGGCTAAAGGTTAGCACAGGAATACTAGATCTCATATTACGGAAACTCCATCTCATACGTGTGACGTACAGTGAAGAGATGAGAGACATGCAATTTATACTGACTTTGGCAAGGTGTTGTCATTACTGACTATGATCACACTAGAGCAGAGTAACATGTGGGACATGTTTGAAGATCACTATGAATATGATTCAAGGGTGATTGGCTCGCAGTGCAAGTGGGAGTCTATTGGTATGTATGCCCTAAGAGCCAATCATGAGATGATTGGTGGGATAGATTAAGATTGATTTGATAAACATCAAAGGCAAGCTTCCAATTCTTTCTGGTTTAGTCATATGAGATAGTGATAGAACATATTGAATGTCTAGAGAATGACAGTACTCAATGACGTATGCCTTTAGGTTCATGACCTGAACGATGAGATCATACGGATGCTAATAGTTTGTACATTCTTGTTATGTCCCTAGTCGGATGTCATTGTGGAAGGTAGATAGACAACAATGACACACAAGACTAGATTGTGGTGTTGGTTGATGACAGAATCTCATTAGTCATGATATAGAGATATCAAACCAAACACATAGGTACCTGTTAGAGAACAAGTGTACCGGACAGACCCACCGTGAGTTTGACACATGGAACCATGACATGGTAGTCACAGTCAGTACTCATAGTGATGGTGGTGAGTGTGATTCTTTGACCTAAAATCACTACACTCAACACATGTCATTGGGAACACTTTGACATCATCAAACGCAATCCTGGAACATGGGTTGTTATAAAGGTGATGATTGGGTGGCTTTGACACATGGGGCTTTTGAGGGGTGAGTGATAGATATGGGATTTGTCCCTCCTGAGGGAGTTTGATATCCATGGCCACTTGATGAGTAGGATTGAGAAAGGTGTGCACGCATGTGTGAATCAGTATGTGATATTGATGTCATACATATCTCTTACAATCTACTCTGAGATCAAGAAAGTGAATGAACGTTGACAGGATGACTGTTCCATGCCTCGAGTTCATTCAGGATATCAGTGACAATGGAATTATACATTCACTGTAACCCCATTCACGGATTGTAGGATTGAAAGTTGTTCTCCAACTTTCTATTTCACTTGGGTAGCAATGATGTGTGACTAGGCACCGCTCTTTGCTTGTGAAGTCATAAGTGTTATGGACTTTCACTACCAACGTGAAATGGACCTGCAGGGTCACACACATAGGATTTATCCTGGAAGAGGAGTTTTGTCCACAAACAATGTTTAGATTGATTACTAAAGGAGTTTAGTAGTTCAATTAAACACTCAATTAATTGATAGCTCAATGTCATAATGTTCAAGGTGTTGGACACATTGATTGGAGTATCAGATTGATTGAAACTGCAATTGACTATTTCTGCACAATCTACACTCCCAACCGATTGGCTCATGCGATGAACCGATCGGCTGAGCTTGGTGAACCGATCGGCTCAAGTGGTGAGTTGATCGACTCATGGACAGGGTGGAACGATTGCTTCAAGTGTTGAAATGATCGGTTCAACTGGTGCAACCGAGCAAGTTGGGAAAGTAGGATTGGTGAGAAATTTCTTTTCATTTCACTTACCCAATTTGATTGGAACAAGGATTGGTATTTGATACCAATTAAAAACAAAAGAAGGAAAGTCAATCGGGAACTGATCAGGACTACAAACCGATCGGTTCAGAAATGAACCGACTATTTCATGGGTCCCAACCGATCGGTTGAGGTGTCAACCGACCAGCTCAGGTCCCCAACCGACCATTTCAGAAATGAAACGATCGGTTCAGGTTGCGAGTTGGTTGTTTTTGTGGAAAATCTCGAACCCTTCTACTCCTGCTTTAGTCCCGCATTTCCCGGGATGGAGAACCCTGTCCCATGACCCTCCTATATATAGGGGTATTGGGGGCTTCTCAGAGAACAACTCAGTGCAACCAGTTTCTCTCTAAAGTTGTCGTTCTCTTTGGTTTTGGTAATCGAGAGAGCTCGAGCAAGTGCTACTCGATAAGGGAGGCACAACAAGGGAAAGACAACTGCAGAAAGTGACTGGTGGCAGGAGAGTGTATCAGTGACTAGTACGCTGATAGGAGGATGCGACTCCTTCCAATTCCTTGTGAAACAAGGATATTGGAGTTCCAGGTGGTCTGTGTAGACTACTTCAGAGGCGGGAGATTTCTGCCACTCTAAGGATAGTTGTCAATCCCGACAGTCCCAGTGAGACCAGGAGTCGTCAGTCCGAGTGCGACCAGGAGATGCACAGACACCATCCAAGACTAGAGGTCAAGACCGCACAAGCCACGAGGTATTGTCGCCGAGCAAGCCTCAGGACAAGGTATGATTCCACAAACCATCATTTCCTATTGTATAGATGTTGACGTATTTCCTTGTTTTGGGTTTGGGGGAGAAAATTTTTTGTTTCCGCTGCCTTCTCTGCCTCCCCTAAAACCCAACACCTAAGTCTCTCTTCTTGTTGAAGATTACATTGGGTTTCATAAACATATTCATAACCCCCAAGGTTTTGTTGGTTACACCCCACAAAATTTTGTTGATCATATCCCCCATTAGAATATGGATAGCAAGGTTCCCCATAATGGTTCTCAGAAAAATGTGGATTCACATTGTACCCACCAGGATGAAAGGGCTCGCAATTAAAAGGGGTGCTATTATAAGCATGGGGTAGAGTCGGACAGGCAAGAGATGCATGGTGGTAAAAATCACAATAATAACATTGTGGGGGATATTGGGATGCCCACTCCATTTGAAAAAAAAAGTTCTTGAAAGATATGTCAATCAACGAACGAGAGAAGAAAGATTGCGAGATAAAAGGTTAGTCAATATAACAAATAGAACTAAAAATTATAAATCTAAGAAATTATGAAATAACTAAAATTATAAAAAAAAGTAACTAGAAAGCAGTACTACTGGAATGGAAACTCAGCAGAAAGAGGAGATACACTTCCAGAATTGTGCTCGGAAGCCAAAAAGAAATTACAAAAATCTAAAAGAAATTATAAAAAATACTAAAGTTATGAAAGTTAGAGAATATGAACAAGGATTATACAAGATATACAGGCAACCAGATCTGAAAAACAACTGTGCCGTCCCCGACAATGATGCCAAATTGATGTGTGTCGTTATACACGCAACAATCACTAGGAAAAGTCCTAGAGTTTAACCTTCTAACCCGGTTGTCAACTTGTTGTGAACAACAAGTCAACTTAGTATAGATAGGTATCGATCCAAGGGACGGCGAAAAAGAAAAGTTGAAATCCAAATCCGATCACAAGTACAAGAATTAAATCCCGATTTGAGAGAGTTGTTAATACTAAGAACAAAAATACAAGTGCTAAAATAAAGTTTAACTAATCAAGAAATAAAGATCTGGGGTCCGGAAGATCACCACAAAAACCACGTTCCTGTTCAACTAATCAAATTCTAAACTCCAAGGATCACATCAGGACCTTGTGTTTATATATCCTTACGGAAAAAATCACAAGGGTCGGACTTCCCGTGAACTCGTTGGTCCCGGCGTTCACGGATCATTGCCCAACCGTCCAACATGACATTATCTACGGTCATATCAAAAAGCATGTGAATTCAAACTGGCATTCAAACCCAAGGCTCAGGTGGTCGCATCACCAAAGATTATAACAAGAATAAGATTAAAAAGATGAAAAGATGATAATTGCAATGAAGGGACTATTGTTTCGTTCTTACAGAGATCCACAGTCATATCACTCCATAAGAATATATCAGATCATCCAAATAACCACACATAAATAGAGAGAAGACATTTGTTCGATGGAGGAATATAACTGATTATATTGAATAGAACTGGGCTAAGGGGCTACTCCCATGCCCCAGAGAGATTTACTCATACATAACAAGACTAGAAGAAATGTAAACTAAAATGAGATCCAACATTATACAAGATGTGATCTACAACTAAAAATTGGATGAAATGGAATGAAGAATGGAATGATTTTACAAGGGAAGAGTCCCTCCTTTCATATGAGGGGGAGGGGGTAGGCTGCCCTCAAAAGAGGGGGAAAAATAGAGGGAAACCAATTTTTGAATTTTCTGGATCTGGTCAAATGGAAAATTGGTTGTCTTTAATTATCTTGACCATATAACTCCCTTTAATGCATATTCTCACAGAAGCGATTTAGAATATATTTATCTCCCATTAAAAGTACAAAATCGGTCCAAATAATAGGATTTTATTTTAGGAAATTAAATTTCATTTCCAATGAATACTTGTACACTCAATTTGGATTTTGAATGCAAGAGTTATGTCACTTTTGGTGGAGGGTATATATGAATTTCAGGACTGCTGCAAATTTTGTAATTTTCCTACAAAACCCAAGAAAATAGAATTAAAATTATAATTAAAGAGAAAAATATAAAATAACACAATTAATTATGAAACTAAGAGAATAAATAAAAAATAATCCTAAACAAATATCAAAAATATATAAATAAAAGGGATAAATATACATTTATCAATATTTTGAATAGTGATTTCAAATTATACATAAATCTTTGACATGTGAAATGTGTACTAAATATTTTATTTAAATTTAATATACTAAAAGGAGTCAAGAAATAATACATGAAAGCTCAAGGGCTTCCTTGTTTAGGATGGGTCAATGAGAGATATAATTTTGACAATGTTACAGAACATATTCTGAATAAAGTAGAAATGATTGATAGAGACAAAATAAAGATTATTATTTCTCACATAACCCTATGAAAGGTTGAAACCTAACTCAAACCTAGGGTAAACTAAGGAGATAATAAAGGTACATGAGGCCTAATGGTTAAGGAGTAGATCTGTAACATACCGAAACCTAGAACTTAATCTTATCCCAGGGTAAAGAAGTTAGAAACCTTAGTCTTTGAGGTTTAGCTAAACAAGGATAAGAGTATGCTCTTTAGTGACCTTAAATATGTTAATGCATGCATAAATCGCATTAATATGTAGAATATAAATTAATATTACCCAAACCTCCAAATTAATCATAAAATCAATGAAAGGTGCAAAAGATATGTCACATGAGGTAATAATGTGTATAATAGGACAAGGTGTCCATAATTGAGAATAATGATTTATAATTCCACAAAATATGAAATAAATAAACTTATATGAGATAATGATATAGTAGTTTCGTTCTAGATCATTCATTTTCCTTATGGTGTAAGGAAGATAAAAAGGAACCAAAAATAATGCTTACAACATGATTAATGAGATATTAGATTATTAATGAGAGATATAATAGAAATAATGGATAATTGGTTAAAAGGAAAACTTATTGGATAAGTATAACCTCATATTCAATTTCTTGGGATATGTTTTGGCTTGGAGGCCAAGTTTCACAAATTTAGGATAATAATAAACATATCTATTTTATTTAGAAAAGAAAAAGGTGTTTTTCCTTTAAAATATTAAATGACCACAAAAGTTGTAAAATAATCTTAGATTCAAAATCTACATATTAAAATATGCCTTTGGGTGAATTTTCATTCAATTTGGAGAAAGTTTGATTAAAAGATCAAATTAGGAGAGAGAAAATGTGTAGAACCTTCAAAATAGTAAATAAGTGAACAAATAACTCCAACATGTAAAATTGATGGCAAATTCATATTCAACACATTAAATATGACTTGTGGGTGAAGTTTCATAAAATTTGGATAATCCTAATGTCATTAATGAAGAAGGAAAGAGAAAATAGTAATTGATTTATATAACCCATTAAAAGTTCCCAAAAGACAAAACTAATTTCATATTCGGGTTCTACACCTCAAAATCAGTTAGGGTGTCACTTTTTTATTAAATTTGGAGTTTGTTTGCACCCTTTTTGGAGGAGAGATAAAATAAAAAAAAACCAATGTGAATACACTTTATTCGAATCTAAATAGGAATAAAGTTTCTATCACGCGGCTATTTTCCTATTTGATTTATCTCACTTGCAATGAGAGCCATAGGATGAAGGATCTGACGGTTTGTGACTTATCCTCCTCCTCACACCAGGTCAGTAACAGAGCTGTTCACACCAGAATCTTTCAATCCAATTTTCTCGACCATTACTGCATGTTTGCTTGAGATTTTTTTTCCAGAGCTTTCCTTTTATGATTGCACATCTGTTGATCCATAAAATCTATGAGTTCGTTTAGGATTTATGAAATGCCCAAATTAAGTTCTTGAGGTTTCATAGCACAACCATCTAGAACCCTGAGATCATTGCCTCCCCTATTAATACCGGTACACCCTTCACCACCTTCATCCTAGCTTTAAGACTCTCATTTCAATGTGTCTGAAGGTCTTTCCTACACCACTCTTGAGCCTCTTTTTGTGCAGTTCTTGTGGCATGAACCATGTGAGTAGGGTGATACCAGCACCTCAATCATTTGTTTCGGTGAGTTCTTTATCAGCCTAGCTTTCTTTCTCTACCGTTGATTCTATTTTTCAGGATGATCCGTGAATGTGCCCAAATCCTCTAGGATCACCTCAGTGCCATGGATATCATGAGGTAGGGGAAGAATCCCCAAGGTGGGTTCTAGATTTTACCCTTCTCCTCACCTTCTTTCTGTGTTTTCTCAAGTATGGGCATTGTCGTCTTTTCCCCTATTTTGTTTTTTGTCTAACCATAGCCATGTGGGCTTTGACCCATGACTTGGTTGCCTGTGATTGGGCCAATTCATGTGGGGTTGGCCCATTTTCTTTTCTTCTCGCGGCTTTTATTTTCTACGTGGATTTATCTAATTTTCTGATTGGTCAACATTACAAAAATCATAACTCATTATCTACTTATCCAAAAATTACAAATAAATACGCGTTGGATTCATAAAAATGTAAGCTTTATAATGGTATTAGTTTTTTTGCCTGAATATAATGTTTTAAAGAGGTGATTTTAATAGATTAATCTAAATAAGTAATAACTTGTACAATTCATAACTAAATATTTGTAGGTCAGAAAAATATAATAAAATATGTTTTGAACTCAGGAAAACATAGCCTAAAACATGACATGGTTTTGATAACCTAATTCATTAATAATAAAAAGGTGATTTTTAGGGTTTTGAATAATCAATGCACCTCTAACCCTAATTTTACATATATGATATTAGGTGCTTTGGAAACCTAGATTTGGTTCTAGAAGTAATCTTGTTTTGTTAAGACTCTATGAGAGGTATGATTGCATCCCACATTATTTCTATATTGAGAACTTTCTAATTCTTCTCTCTAAATGTATGTTTGCATCTCCTATTCTTCTTTATTGAGCAATAACCTAAATTGTCTTTCTTTTATACAATAGCCTATACATTGCTCTTATCTTTTGATATCATGGTTCTTGTGAACAATCTTGTTTGTGGTGATCTTGGATATTCTCTTGACTCTTTTCCTCGTGCCTTAGTGCATGTTGGACTTATTTGTTGTTATATGCCTACTTTGAGGTGGATGATAATGATGATCACTTATGTGGTGATTAATTTGTAAAATCTGACTATACCTTTTACTTGCCTCCCTATTAAGCATGTTGTGTGATTCAGTAGCCCTAGAGTAATATAATTTTCATTGGTTTTTGGGTTATGTGCCCTTATTTATATTTTGGGATGGAGGTTATGTGTCTCATACTCGGGTTTCAAATTTATGAGGTTTGGCCCATTTTATATATATATATATATATATATATTTGGGATTTTTGTTTTGTGCCAATCTCTATCAGGTTCAAGTTTATGTGGCTTGGCAGCCTTTGTTACTTATGTTGTTCTAGTTCAATATTTATCCCACCTACATGCATGTTGTTATGGGTTTTGTGCCCTAAAAATATTATGTGTGCTTTTGTGTCATCACTTTTATTATTTATTTAATGGCAAGTATTCCTTTTATCATATGTTTGTGATTCTTTCCTTTTATGCCCGTTTGGATAGTACTTACCTTTTTGCATGGGAAGACTTTTATACTTGATGTACCTCTATCCAAATATATATTTCTTAATTCCATTTTAGCATGCTCATACCAACTTTTTGCTGATATCCTATTTTCTTTTCCTTTTGTGGGATACACTTCCAACCCCAGGCGTTGGACAAGAAGAAGGAAACCTAGGAGGACCTGAACCACAACAAGTGTAGCTGACTTTGTGGGAGACTTTGGCTCAAAGTTGTTAGGTGATCCTCATCTAGTCCTATATATGTAGTTAATTTTTCCTTTGTCACCCTACATGGTGAAAGTGTAGTATGATAAGAAGATTTGTAATGGTTAGATATATCTTTTAATTCCGCTGCTACTTTGTGTTATGATACAATCATGTTAAAATAAATTTGGTTTCATCCCTTTTAAGAAAACGTTTTATGGATGTGCCTTTTATTTTTAGTAGGGAGTGCATCCCTATGGGATCCCACTTCTTACAACATGGTATCATAGCATGTAGTTGTCATTTATCTAACTATTTCAAACTTATATCCCTTAGGATGTTTATCTTTTCCCATAGGTTGCTTATACATAGTATCCTTGCCTTGTGCAGGAAAAAACCCTAATGGCGGGAGATAACTCGACTGTTGACAACCAGTATGGTTACGAGACACCCCAAAACCCTAGGTTTGGTCAGGAGACCCCAGTTTTTGCTGGTTCAGGTGTAGTCATCTCTCCAGAGTAAGAGTTGGCCATGTTTCTATAACTTTTTGCTACTTCCATGGTGGGGAAGATGAAAGATCTATCTGTGCCTGAAAAGCCTAAGGAGTTTTCAATCATGGAGTTCCTCAAGATGCAACCACCTTCCTTCAAGGCTGAAGGTGAAATAGAGATGGTCGACAAAGATGGTGATTGGGTGTTAGCCTTAGAAATGACCTTTGATGGTATGGCTTGTCCTCCCAACCATAAGGTTAGGTTTTCTTCATATGTTTTGGATGGACCCGCTCGAGTTTGGTGGAACGAGATAGGAAGGACACGTGATATCTCTACCTTGACCTGGGAGAAATTCTTGGTGCTTTTTTGTCAGAAGTATATCTGCACTGCTAACCTAAAGAAGAAAGAAGCAGAGTTCTACAGCTTGAAGTAAGGTTTCGTATCTGATTCTAGTTTTTTACAAAAGTTTCTACTGTTGGAACGTTATGCATTTGGTTTGGGTGAGGAACGTAGGGCTGACATGTTCCTTCAAGGACTCAACTACAATGTGGGTCATGCTCTTATCCCACAACTACCCTTGACCTTTCAACAGTTGGTCGATAAATATTTGATCGTGGAGTCATACCCAAAGTTTTAACCTAGGGAGTTTGAAAAGAAGAGGAAACCCTCAAGAGATGAGTAGAGAAGAGACAAGTGTGCTAAGTGTAATGGTTACCATCCTCCAGGAAAGTGCTCTCAAGATAAGAACCAAGCAAAGTATCAGCCTAAATTTCAGGTTGTGTGCTATCATTGCAATGAACCTGGACATATTCGCCATAGGTTCCCTCAGCTTCATAATGGACATGTACCGGTTCAACAACAACAACCTCAAGTGCCTCATCAGAATAATGGTAACAACAATGGTAAAAGACCTATGGAAAGGTGAGCTGGAAGAGTTTTTTATTTGGATGGTCAAGAAGCCCATGATGATGATCAAGTCGAAGGTAACCCTTTGTCCCATAGTTAGACAAGTTATGTTTCCTTTTGCATGATACCTTGTGGATATATATAAATAAGTTACCTTTGTATCTATAGTTTTGCTTTTCTTACTAGGATGGAACTTTTTAAGGGATGGTAGATAGTTGTTTAGATTTTGAGAATGAAATCTCTTCAAGGGGTGGTATGTTGTAACATGCCAAAACCTAGAACTTAATCTTATTCGAGGGTTAAGAAGTTAGAAACCTTAGTCTTTGAGGTTTAGCCAAACAAGGATAAGAATATGCTCTTTAGTGACCTTAAATATGTTAATGCATGCATAAATTACATTAAAATGTATAATATATATTAATATTACCCAATACCTTCAAATTAATCATAAAATCAATGAAAGGAGCATAAGATATGTCACATGAGGTAATAATGTGCATAATAGGACAAGGTGTCCATAATTGAGAATAATGAGTTATAATTCCACAATATACGAAATAAATAAACTTATGTGAGATAATGATAGAGTAGATTCATTCTAGATCAATCCTTTGCCTTATGGTGCAAGGAAGAGAAAAAGGAACCAAAAATAATGCTTAAAACACGATTAATGAGATATTGGATTATTAATGAGAAAAATAATAGAAATAATGAATAATGTGTTAAAAGGAAAACTTATTAGATAAGAATAACCTCATATTCATTTTCTTGGGTTATGCTTTGGCTTGGAGGCCAAGTTTCACCAATTTATGATAATAATAAACATATCTATTTATTTAGAAAAGAAAAGCGTGTTTCCTTAAAAATATGAAATAAAATATTAAATGACTACAAAATTATAAAATAATCTTAGATTCATAATGTACATATTAAAATATGCCTTTGGGTGAATTTTCACTCAATTTGGAGAAATTTTGATTAAAAGAATAAATCAGGAGAGAGAAAGTGTGTAGAACCTTCAAAATATTAAATAAGTGAACAAATAACTCCAATATGTAAAATTGATGGTAAAATTGTATTCAACACATTAAATATGACTTTTGGGTGAAGTTTCATAAAATTTGGATAATCCTAATGTCATTAATGAAGGAGGAAAGAGAAAATAGTAATTTATTTATTTAACCTATTCAAATTTCCCAAAGGAAAAACTAATTTTATATTCGGATTCTAAACCTCAAAATCAGTCAGGGTGTAAATTTTTATTAAATTTGGAGTTTGTTTGTGCCATTTTTAGAGGAGAGAGAAAATAAAAAAATCAATGTGAATACACTTTATTCGAATCAGAATAGGAATAAAGTTTTTGTCACACGGCTATTTTCCTATTTGATTTATCTCATGTGCAATGAGATCCGTAGGATGAAGGATCTGATGGTCTATGACTTATCCTCCTCCTCATGCTGGGTCAGTAACAGAGTTGTCCACACCGGAATCTTCCAATCCGATTTTCTCAACCAATACTGCATGTTTATTTGAGATTTTTGCACTTGAGCTTTCCTTTTTTTATTACACATCTAATGATCCATAAAATCCATTAGTTCATATAGGATTTATGAAACACCCAAATTAAGTTCTCGAGGTTTCATAGCACAACCATCTAGAACGCTAAGATCACTGCCTCCCCTATAAATACTGGTACACCCTTCACCGCCTCTGAGCTTTAAGACTCTCATTTCAATTTATTCAAAGGTCTTTCCTACACCACTCTTGAGCCTCTTTCCATGAAGTTCTTACAGCATGAACCCTGTGAGTAGGGTGATACCAGCATCTCAATTATTCATTTCAGTGAGTTTTTTATCAGCCTAGCTTTCTTTCTCTACCGTTAATTGTGTTTTTCAGATTGATCTATGGATACGCCCAAATCTGCTAGGATCACCTCAGTGTCATGGCTGGTGTGAGTTAGGGGAAGAATCCCCAAGGTGAGTTCTCGATTTTACCCCTCTCCTTGCCTTCTTTCTGTGTTTTCTCGAGTATGAGCACTGTCATCTTTTCCCCAATTTTGTTTTTCATCTGACCGTAGCCATGCGGGCTTTGACCCATGACTTGGCCTCCTGTGATTGGGCAAAGTCATGTGGGGTTGGCCCGTTTTCTTTTCTTCTCACGGCTTTTCTTTTCTATGTGGATTTATCTAATTTTCTGATTGGTCAACATTACAAAAATGATAACTAATTTTCTACTTATCCAAAAATTACAAATAAATACTCATTGGATTCAGAAAAATGTAAGCTTTATAATGGTATTGGTTTTTTCGCCTGAGTCTAATGTTTTAAAGAGGTGATTTTAATGGATTAATCTAAATTAGTAATAAATTGTATAATTCATAACTAAATATTTGTAAGTTAGAAAAATATAATAAAATATGTTTTAAACTCAGGAAAATATAACCTAAAACCTGGCATGGTTTTGATAACCTAATTCATTAATAATAAAATGGTGATTTTTAGGGTTCTAAATAATCAATGCACTTCTAACCCTAATTTTACATATATGATATTAGGTGCTTTGGAAACCTAGATTTGGATCTAGAAGTAATCTTGTTTTGTTAAGACTCTATGAGAGGTATGATTGCATCCCACATTATTTCTATATTGAGCAATTTCTATTTCTTCTCTCTAAATGTATGTTTGCATCTCCTATTCTTCTTTATTGAGCAATAACCTAAATTGCCTTTCTTTTATACAATAGCCTATACATTGCTCTTATCTATTGATATCATTGTTCTTGTGAACTATCTTATTTTTTGTGATCTTGGATATTCTCTTGACTCTTTTCCTCATGCCTTAGTGTGTGTTGGACTTATTTCTTGTTATATGCCTACTTTGAGGTGTATGATAATGATGATCACTTATGTGGTGATTAATTTGTAAAATCTGACTATACCTTTTACTTGCCTCCCTATTAAGCATGTTGTGCGACTTAGTAGCCCTAGAGTAATATAATTTGCATTGGTTTTTAGGTTATGTGCCCTTATTTATATTTTGGGATGGAGGTTATTTGTCCCATACCCGAGTTTCAAATTTATGAGGTTTGGTCCACCTTTATATATATATATATATATATATATAGAGAGAGAGAGAGAGAGAGATAGAGAGATAGAGAGAGAGCAAGAGAGAGTCAGGCTAGAATACACTCGAGTGTACAAATCACGTTGTACACCCCAATGGTGTTTGCCTATCTAGACCATGTTTTTCCAAAATCTAATCCACTGATCTTCATGGTTATAATAATAATAGGCCACATATAATATTTGAGGTCATTTGGATGAGTATAAGTCACGCATCTAAGGATAAAAAAATCGACGCACAAAACTAATTTGAAATGCATGATTTTTTCCTCCTTTAGATGCACGTCCTATAAGTGTCCAAATGAGCTGAAATTTATTATATAGTAGGTTCTTAAGATAATTAATAAGATCAATGGTTTATATTTTTCAAAAGTTACTCTATAGAGAGAGAGGATAGAATACACTCAAGTAGTTTTTCATGATGTAATATTTTTTTCAAAAACCTAATCCATTGATATTCTTAAACATCTGGTGAATGGCTCATACACAAAATTTGAGCACATTTGGACATTTATAGGTCATGTTATAAAGACCGCAAAAATTATGCATTTCAGATTAGTTTCGCGGGTCGATTTTGTTGCCCTTGGATGAGTGACTTACACTCATCCAAATGGGATCAAAATTTGTATGTAGCCTAATTATAGTATGATGGTGAAGATCAATGGTTTATATTTTGCAAATAATAGTCTTAATATACAAACACACTTGAGTGTATTCATGCGATCTGTACACTCGAGTGTATTCTAGCCTGACTCTCTCTCTCTCTCTCTCTCTCTATATATATATATATATATATACACATATATATATATATATATATATATATATTTGGGAGTTTTGTTATGTGCCAATCTCTATTAGGTTCAATTTTTATGTGGCTTGGCCGCCTTTGTTACTTATGTTGTTCTAGTGCTATGTTTATCTCACCTACATGTAGGTTGTTATGGGTATTGTGCCCTAAAAATATTATGTGTGCTTTTGTGGCACCACTTTTATTATTGATTTAATGGAAAGTATTCCTTCTATCATATGTTTGTGATTCTTTCCATTTATGCCCATTTGGGTAGTACTTACCTTTTTGCATGGGAAGCCTTTTATACTTGATGTACCTCTATCCAAACATATATTGTTGAATTCCTTTTTATCATGCTCATACCAGCTTTTTACCGATATCCTCTTTTCTTTTCCTTTTGTGGGGTACGCTTCCAACCCTAGGTATTGGACAAGGATAAGGAAACCTAGGAGGACCTGGACCGCAACAAGTGTAACTGACTCCATGGGAGACTTTGCTTGAAGTTGTTAGGTGATCCTCATCTAGTCCTATATATGTAGTTAGATTTTCCATTATGTCACTCTGTGTGGTGAAAGTTTAGTATGATAAGAAGCTTTGTAATTATTAGATATATCTTTTAATTCCACTTCTACTTTGTGTCATGATACAATCATGTTATAATAAATTTGGTTTCATCCCTTTTAAGAAAAACTTTTTTTGGATGTGACTTTTTATTTTTAGTAGGGAGTGGATCCCTATGGGATCCCACTCCTTACAAGATGACTCCATAAGCACCTATACACCCCTATACACCCCTATACACCCTATGGGAATGCCTAAAGGCAAACGATGCATAAGAGAAATTTAAAGAATGTAAGACTTATTGAACAATGATTTTTATGTGTCCTAAAAATGATGAATTGAAATTCTATGGGAGGTTGCGAACAAACCTAAGGCCCTAAGAAAAGCACTTCTTTTTGGGTTAGTAATCATGAATAACTTACCAGAATTAGATGAAGAAAAATGCCCAGTATACAAAGTCACTCGTTGAGCATGAATTAAAATAATTGCAGAACCATAAGATGAAATGTGGATTTACCATCTCTACTTGAAAAATGAGGTGAACTTTGTACTTGATCTATACTCAAATTTTTATTTCATCTTAACATAGGTGTAATAGATCGGGAAGCCACAATCAATACACATAAGTTGTACGTGCAACAAATATCTTGAGTTTGATTTGATGATATGTGATGGAGATATACATAAATTAATTCAGTATCTTATGGATATAGATAATTAGTTCATGCACATGTGTAGGACCTAGGTGAAAATTTTATCATTAGGTGATGAAATGATACAATAATTAATAGTGTGGGACCATACTTTAAATATCCTTGATTTCAACCTTAGTTTGTTATATATATCACCACCTTATAAATATTGATGATAGAACACTTCTAAGGTGGGGTTTTAGCCACAATATTATAAGTAGAACCCTTTCTAGGTTTAGAACCATTTTATATATAAGAAATATGTATGATAACATCTTTAGGAAATAGACTTCATGGTCAATTGGTTTTTTATTCAATACATATTAACTTGAAAATATATCAAGACATGGGATCAAATTAAGATATGTGATGTCATGTGATGTGATGTGAGGATTAGCTTAAAACTTGTACTCCCTAGGAAGGAGTGGAACTAGGTCGGGATGGATAAAATTTCCTCTATTTGGGTGCTAGGGAGGGAGGATCCAAAGACTAAGAAGTCTCAAACATCATAAAAGTAGACACTTGGATTTGACAAAAGAATTGTTCCTTGGATAGTATATAGCCCTAAACTAGGCATCTATGTGTAGAAGAGTTAAAGTTAAGGTCCTCTTGATAATATGAACCTATACCATTATTATACGATGTAACTTTTATATATGAGTTTGAAATTAAGGAAAGTTCTTAGATCATATATTGCATGATCATTACGCATAAAACTTTGTCTCAAATAAAATGAAAGGTATTGAACTTATGATGATAATTGATGATTACTCATTAAATTTTTGCGGAAAATTCTTAAAAATATGCAAAATTGAAATGTAACAACCTGAGATAATGAGCTTTTACTATGATATTTACAGTAACCCTTGTGATCACCCTAAGTTGTGTTGGCTCAAATTTTGAGGACAAAAGGTCCTATTAAGGTGGGATAAATGTCATATCATTATCTTTCATGATTATAAAAGATGTTGGATGAATGATGAATATCACTCTGGATATATAGTCAAAGAAAATGTAGAGATTCATTTTTTATCATTTGAGAAATATTTAACAATGTTGAGACTTGAAACAACTAGAAAAGTTTTTTATAAAGAATCAAATCTTAAGTATTTTGTGGATTTATTAGTATAATTTAGGATAAATGATAATCTTGATTTTATTGTTGGTGAAAGATTTATTGTTTGATAAACAATTTAATCACATGCTTTTAGACATTTTTGTTTCCATAGAAAGCCTTTTGTTAAGTTTTGACAAGGACTAATGATATTTTTGGAATTTATTTTATGCCTTGACATGGAAATTGTTTGAATGGTCAGACATAATTTTTATTGGTTCCTTTCAGTCAAAATATTTATTTTATTTCTTTTGATGATTTTTTTCTTAAACAATCACTAGAAAATTATTAGACAAACAATTGATAGTTTGGGAAGTTATATATAGATATCATGCGCACTACTAAATGTGCTAGTGCTTTCAAAACTAATCACTATATGTTGTCAAACAGAGTCAAAGTTAACTTTTATTTGTCTTAGTAATAAAAAGAATGAAGGACAGGAACTATTAGAGCATGACATTTCCTAAATCATATAGTAATGTTTAATTGCAAAAATCATTACTACAATGAGGTTGTATTTTTTTGCTAGATAAGAACACTAAATGACTTAAGTTAAACATACATGTAATCTCCAAAAGACCAATTTGTAGATTTAGTTACTCATTAGTTTATATAATCACAAATGAGACCTTTATAGGTGAGTTATTGTCTTATTGAGCCTTAAATGAATATTGTTGGGATAAGAATTTATGTTCAAGATAAAGTCTTTTAATATGGTTTTAAGAAATAGTAACTTGAGGACCAAGAAAAATTCCTTAACTTAAGTAACCTAAATACATCCTTTTTGGTGATGATAATAGGAAGGTAAAAGGAAAACTTTGAAGAAAAGAGGCACATCCTACTCACCTCAAGAAAAAATTTGTCCTCAATATTAAAACTTGCTGAAAAATGTGAGGAAATTGTTGCTCCATTTTTTCCAATAATTTCCAAATTGCATCCTTTTCTCCATGAAGATTCCACTACACCTTTTTCATCTGAATCGATTTGTTTTTTAGCTATTTGAATTTGGAATCAAGAGCCTTTATATGTTGTTCTAGATATGAGAGATTCTACAGTTGTTCTAGAGGCTCATGATTCAATACATGACTATCATCTTTCACATAATGCTTCAGATTGGATACATGAAAAACATTGTGCATCATGCTATATAGTAGATGAAGAGAAAGTCGATAAGCACATTCACACACATATCTAGGTTGAGTTTCCCTTTGTTGTTGGGTATAGCACAGATGGGTCTGATCTTTAAGAAAGCATAATAACCTGCATTGAACTGTCTGTCTGACCTATGTGCGTCTGTATATGATTTATGATGATCATGGGCCCATTTCAATATGTGTTTAATCAAGGATACAAAATCAGTATAGAGCTGCAATTCTTCATACCTTAACATTCTCCTATCTCCTTCATCCCAATGGAGAGGGGATATATATGGCCTATCATAGAATGCTTCATAAGGTGGCATATCAATGTTTGATTGATAACTAATATTGTATGTGAGATCTACTAATAGAAGGCAATAATCCCAAGATCCTCCCCAATGTAGGATGCATTCCTTAAGGAGATTCTCTAGAATTTGAATGGTACACGTGGTGATAGGTTCTAGTAAAATTCAATTGTGTACCCATTTCACTATGTAATTGCTTCCATAGGTGTGATGTGAACCTTGGATCCTGGTATGAAACAATATATATTGGCACTCTTTGCAACTATACAATCTCCCTTATATATAACTCAACGACCTCGGGAACTTTTGTAGTAGTCTGCATTGGCAAGAAATGTGCAGACTTTGTTGGATGATCTACTATGACACATACATGTTGCACCCTTCTTGGTCCTGACTAAAGCCACCACAAAATCCATGGTGATGTTCTCCCATTTCCATTTAGAAATGGTAAAGGTTGTATTAAACCACCTATCCATTGATGCTCAGCCTTAATCTGCTGATAGGTGAGGCACTTAGAGACAATTCTACTATATTATTCTTCATTCATCTCCACAAAAAGTGTCTTTATAGGCCTTTATACATATTAGTGCAACCAAGATGTATCAAATACTCAAACTCATCTGTCTCCTATAGACTACGCTTCTTAATCTCTGACTCTTCAAGTACCCTCATCCACTATTTGTACCTTAACCCACCATCAGGCCCAATGGATAAATGTGCCTAGGGCTTAGACATTAGATATGTCTTATCCTCCAATATAGGGCTATCATTCTGGGATTTCAAAAGTTTAGAAAGAAGTCCAGAAATAACATTGATGTTTTCTAGAATAATAATGTCATCTTCTTCTTGAGGTGACCCCACAGTTGAAGGTTCTATATTTATTGGTTCATAAGTAAGGACAGATGCACATACGGGTTTCTTTTGAATAAGAGAACCATCTAAAAAAAATTGCCTCACATAGAGTGATAAGAAATAGTCAAATCATAATCATTAAAGTACTCTAGACATCTCCATTTTCTAAGATTGAGATCCTTCTAAGTCAAGAGATATTTGAGGCTTGTGTGATTTGTAAATATATCAAATATAAAACCATATAGATAATGTCTCTAGTTTTGAGAGAATAAATAATAGCATCTAACTCCAAATCGTGAGTTTGATACTTGACCTCATTAGGTTTCAATTATATAGAGGTAAGGACCGACTGCAGGTTAGAGAGGTGGATAGGCATGAGAAGTATCTTGGACTCCCTACAGTCATTGGGAGATCCAAGAAAGCTGTCTTTGCTGCGATAAAGGATAGAGTGTGGAAGAAGGTTCAGGGGTGGAAAGAGAAGTTCCTTTCAAGGCCTGGGAAGTAGGTGCTGATTAAGGCGGTCATCCAAGCTATTCCCACATATCTCATGAGTATATTTAAGATACCGGATGGACTGATTGATGAGATCCAGGCGATGATGGCTCAGTTTTGGTGGGGGTCGAAGGAAGGGGGGAGGAAGATACACTGGATGAGTTGGGAGAGGTTATGCAAGCCCAAGGAGAGTGGAGGGATGGGTTTTAGAGATATGAAGGTGTTCAACCAAGCCTTGCTAGCCAAACAGGGATGGAGATTGGCGATTCATGGTGAGTCTTTGGCTGCCTGGATTTTGAAGGCTAAATACTACAGGTCCTCTTCTGTATTGCACGCAAGGATGGGGGGTAGTCCCAGTTACACATGGAGGATCATATGGGGGCGCTGCAGCTGGTCAAGGAAGGTATGAGATAGAGAGTGGGCGATGGGAAGGACATTCACATTTATACAGATAGGTGGATCCCCCACCTGGGTGGCACGGTACATAGATACTTGGTGAGTGGCCCAGAGGAGTATAACTGGGTGAGTGATTTGATTTGTCCGGTGACGAAAAATGGAGGAGGGAGGTGGTGGAGGAGTGTTTTCCCAGTCACCTTGCGAGGGTTGTCCTAAACATTCCACTTCCACGGTGGCGTGTGGAAGATAGTCTTTTTTGGGATAAGGAAAGCAATGGGATTTTCTCTTTTAAGAGTGCTTACTAGTTCTTAAGGGCGGGGGAGGATTTGTGGGAAGGGGAGGAAGGGGAGACATGGAGAAGGTTGTGGAAAGAACGGTGGCCACTGAAATTAAAACACTTTATCTGGAGAGCATTGTGAAATATCCTTCCTACTATGACGGAGCTGCAGAAAAAGCAGGTGACATCGGATGAGGGCTGCCATCATTGCGGGCAGCGTGAGGACTCGACGCATGTTTTACTCCAGTGCGAGATAGCAAGGAGGATCTGGGCTACCGGTGAGTTCGATTGGTTGGGACAGACAGACCTTCATGACATAGGGAGTTTTGTGGACAGCCTTCTGGATGAAGAGAACGATAGACGCAAGGAAGAGGGTGCGGCGCTCCTCTGGGTTACGTGGACAGCAAGGAACAAATACATCTTCGACGAGCATCCTTCATTCCTTCCGGGCCTAGCAGTGAGCTTCATCGACATTGTTAGGAGATATGCACAGTACCATGCAGCCGTGAGCAGTGTAGCGGGTTCCCTCCCTTCTTCAGACAGTGTAGCTTGGAGCCGTCCTCCACCGGGCTGCGTCAAGATCAACACGGATGCCTCCATCTCTTTGGCAGGTGACAGTGGTTGTGGTGCAGCCATACGAGACGACCGCGGACGACTGTTGTGGACTTCCCAGTGTCGATTAGAACAGCCATACTCGGTGCTTAGTGCGGAGGGTGTGGCTGTTCTGAAAGGCATGCAGCTCGCGCTTGGGAAGGGTTATGCGGACGCCATTGTGGAGACTGATTATCTGCTATTGGTAGAGGTTGTGAAGAAGGGATATGGTGGACGTGGATATGAGCACTTTATCGTCAGAGATATCTCCGAGCTCTCTTCTCGTTTTTTGTCTTTCAATCTTTGTTTTGTTAGGAGGCAAGGCAATAGGGTAGCCCATGCCTTGGCCTCACCCGCTTGTCATTTTGTTAACCCCATCTCTCGTGGAGAGGGGTTCGAGGATCAGATCCGTGCAGTTGTTGTAAAAGATTTGATCACTTAATAAAATGGCAGGCGCCCTTTATCAAAAATAAAAAAAAACAACTCTATCGGCTTGCATTGAGACACAACTCAAACCCACTTTAAAAACATCATAATATATTATGAATCCATCATTTCTAAAGGGTAAGGTCAATATAGGGGAAGATGTTAATCGAGATTTCAATTCTTAGAATTTACATTTGCATTCATAAGTCCAAGTAAATTTTGCATCATTCCTGGTAAGTTTGGTCATGTGTAGGGCTATTTTACTGAAATTAAGGATAAAGCGATGGTAATAACCTGCCAAACCAAGGAAGCTACAAATTTTAGAGGCACTATTAGGGTATTTCTAGTCAAGCATGATTAGGACTTTTGTAGGACTAATAGAATTTTTCCCACTCAAAATTACATGGCCAAGAAACATAACTTGGTCAACTGGGAACTCACATTTGGATAGTTTAACATTTAATCTTTGGGCTTTCAATACGTCATTCACTTTTTGGAGATTCTTACAATGTTGATAAATAGAATTTGAATATATGAGAATGCAAGAAATGAAAACCACAACAGAGTTATCTATAAAAGGCTGAAAGTTAGTGTTAATCAAGTTCATAAATACTCCATGATCATTACTTAACCCAAATGGCATCACCATGAACTCATAATGCCCATATCTAGTTTTTAAAGTTGTCTTTGGAATGTCACAAACTTTCACTCATAATTGATGATAGCCTGACTATGGTCAATCTTGGGGAACAAAGTGGTAACACAAAGTTGGTCAAATAAGTCATCAATTCTTAGGAGAAGATATTTATTTTTAGTCATGCAGTAGTCAATACACATTTGCATTAATCCATGTTTCTTTTCAATAAAGAGAATTAGTACACCCTATAGAGATGTACTAGGATGGATGAAGCCCTTATCAAGTAGTTCTTCTAATTTTTTCTTGATCTGTACAAGCTCAGTGGATTCTATCCTATAAGGTGCCTTTGAGACTAGAGTGGTGCCTGGTGCTAACTCAATTGAGAATTTAATCTCATGAACTAGAGGCAGTTCAGGGAGGTCCTCAAGGAATACATCTAGGTAATCCTTCACCACATACCAACTCTCTAATGGTGTCACCTTAGAATCAATCACGGATACAAATACAAGATAGGCTCTACATCCTTCGGCTATTAAGGTTTCAACCTTTAGAGAAGAGATAGTCATATTTCAGATTCTTTCTTTTCTTCAGGTCTTATCAAAGGTTTAGAATTGGATACAAATATTGTTACTTTCTTGGTTCGACAATCAATCATGTCATAGTTGGCTTAAAGCCAATCCATCTCCAAATTAGGTCAAAATATTCCATATCAAGGAGAATGAAATTAGAATAAAGTTAATGACCAGCATAGGAAATAGGCAAGATTTCAATTTTCTGAATAGAAGTATAGATTTTTCCACTAGGAGTAGTTACATCCAATACATAACCTAGACCTTTGATTTCCAATTTGATCATAGATGTAAGATTTCTAGATGAAAGTATGAGTCATTAATGAATCGGATAGGGATACAACATGATGATCTCAGAGATATATCACACCTACATTAGGAGTTTCATATGAGACTATAATTTATGGTGGTTCACATGAAAAACAAAATTATATTAACATTATTAGCTTCTATCAAATTGTTGCCATTGGCCTTAGCTTCATCTGCATCAACTACAAAGACTTGACCCTGGAGGTTTTCTGGTTGAGCCTAAGCTAGTGGAGCAACATGTTGAATAGGTGGGGCTCCAGGTTGAGCTAATGGGGTGTGATGTCTTTGAGTTTTCCTTGAATCAAAAATGGGAAATTGAACTTCATATGCCCTTCCTTCTTACAATAAAAACACATTGGTCTCTTGAATTTTCATCTTTTTGGGTGTACTCCATTCTACACCAAAAGTGATCTGATGGTGATTCTCAATTTTACCCACCTCACTCTCGACCAAAACCTCCTCTATTTGGTCATCCTCGATAAGGTTGACCCCTATAATTATTTCCTCCTCTTATTCCCATGACATGCCTATGAGTCTTCTTCTTATCATTTTCCTCTTCTTTGTGCTTAGTGATGGTTGCATCAGTTAGGAGTAGGTATCCCAAATTGAGTGTTTTGCTCATCCCTAAAGTTCTTTCTTGGGTAAGGGAACTATTGATGATTGCTTCAAAGGTAGGTTGTTTAGAGATTCACAAAAAGGATTTTATGGTGGGATTAAGGCCTTCAATGAATCATTCAATCCTTTAATCTTCATCAAGGTAACGAGCATGACATTATAGGAGTGTAAAGGCCCTAACTTAATCAACTATGTATAGGGATCCTTGCATGAGTTTATTTAATTTTTTTTGTTTTTCTTTTCTGGCAGCTATGGGCATGAACCAAGTAGTAAATATTACCTTAAGTTCATCCCAACTCATAGGATCTTTTGGAAGTTCTTGGGTATGGAAATAATTTTTCCACCACAACTTCATGGACCCCCTAAGTTGATAGATTGTAAAAATTACTTTATATTTTTCAACACATTTAGGGGAACTAAAGTCATTTCCAATAGATAGGATCCATGCATCAGCTGTATCTAGGACGTCACCTAATATTCTCTATGAAAGGCTTCAGGATTAAGTTTGAGGAAATCATTAATGGTAATCTCAATGTTGGTCCTAAATGAGGAAGTTTTGTTATGGGTTTCCTTCAGGGATAGTGCATGCATGCATTCCAACATCACCTTCTTTTCTTCCTTCCATTCACCTACAACCATGGTCTTACTAGGGTTGAGTTAGATTAATCATTAGAGTCATTATTTGTCCTTTTTCTCTTGGATCTAGTTTTTAGAGGCATCTACAAATTTGTAAATCAAGATATGATTTAGTTGATTATTTGATGAAGATTAAAATAACAATCAACAAAGTTTTATAAATCATCAATATTTTTCAATTTCTCATGTCATTTTTCATTTCTCCTAAATAACCACATAATAAATTAAGTATTATATAATTGATCATTGAAGAGAGAGAAATAAGATGAGAATACTAGTGTGTATCATTTACTAAATACATGGTTGGGATAGTCCTTATTAAGAGAAGATGAGAAGATGGATTTCTCAAGGACAATGGGGTCGACTTAATAATAATTGTGTGGTTCGAGAAGGTTACTTGTGTATTGCAAGGAACCCTAACCACCATGAAAATGGATAGAGGGTTATTATGCCAAAACCTCCCACCAGCACCTTTCTAGACACCTCGACGATATGTTGTTGAATGCGGGTTACCTCATGTTTAATTAATGTTACTAAGTATTTAATGTGCATACATTGACCTAAGTGTCCTTCCCTGATACCATTTGACAGGGGTTAACAAATCCAATCCAGAAATTAGACTAAGAATTGAATAGTGTGCAAAGGGACTAAAATTTCTCGTCCATGAGTGGATCAAACACACATATATATAAATGCACCAAATAACAAGGTTTGCATAAATAAACCAAGTGTTATCTACTTGGGGGTGGGAACTTATGAGTACTACAAAAGAACTTAATATATGTGAAACTACTTGCAGAAGAAGTAAGCTTAAAATAAGAGTCCCATTCACCCATGAAGATTTGGTTTTGTAGAACCATCACATTGAGTTGCATCATTATCATTATAAGCATAACGTACCTAAAAGCAATTTTGAAATCAGTATATGTTAGCACAATATATTCAAACATTGTGGTGAGTATGATAAATGATTCATATACCTCTCATTACTATAACTTGTCAATAAGATAAAATTAATACTTGGCAATAACATGAATACCAAAAGCATTTTAAATAGAGATTTTATTAACAAAAGAGAATACATATTTTAAGTGTATTTCCATTATACTATATAACCTGAGGGAATAATGCATCATCATGACTACTAAGGATCTTGAGATGTAAGGTGTTATGATCTACTACCAAAGAGTTAGATCAATATCCAATGTGATCTTCTACCAAAGAGAATGATTACTTTCCAGTACTAACCTACCAAAGAGAATTAGTGCTTCTATATAATGGAACTAAAATAATATGTTTAGGTGTTTAGAACTACATTTATAGACAAAGTCAAGAAAAGAATAACAACAAGGAACTATCATTCATTTATATGTTGGGGATGTAGTCCAGGGGTGGTGACGGCAGGGGAGATGGTGAAAAAGTTAATAGGGAGAACTCCATCTTCCAAGGGGAAGGTCGGGGGAGAGGTGGATCTGATGGAAGAGGGGGAGGAAGGAGTTCCACAAATTGTTTATCATCCAAAGGCATGAAGATATCAGTGCAAGAGATTGGATTCAACCTATGCTATGGAGAGATGAGAGGCTCGAAATCCAAAGGATACTGAGGTGACATAAGTACCTCAGGGAGAGGAGGAGATGGATATTGATAACATAGCAAAGGAGATGAGTGGATCTCCACCTACCATAGAAAAGAAGGAGGGAGAAGCAAGAGACTATATGAATGTGGTATGTGGTGGCACAAGCTGACTGAAAAAAGATTCAATCGACAACGGTTTAAAAAACTACCTTGATGCAAAGGATATTGGAACTTGTCTTAGACAGGGGTGTGCTAGAGATCTTCAGTGATGTAAGGTGGAGAAGGAGCTGAAAGCTCAATGGGAGTACTTGGTAATTGTGAAGCTCATTAGAAAAGACATTTTCTTTATGAACATAGAAAATAGAGTGAAACTATTATGTAAGCTGACAGGGAAGGTGAGGTTGTACAAACATGACAAATCATTTTATGTGGTGTGGGTTAATAACAAGAAAGATTACAAGAAGGTTGTGGCAGGCGGGTCATGCTCAATATTTGGAAGTTTCCTGATGGTGTGGAGTTCGAACGTCCTCTTCCAGCCAAGTGATGATCTTGCAAACTATATTGTTACTTGGGTGAGGATCCTTAACCTACCCGTTCACCTTTACAATTGGGTTTTTCTGGGACAGTTGGAACAGCCCTAAGACAACTAGTCAAGGTCTATGACAATACACTTACAAGGAGGTATGCAAGGATTGTAGTGGAGGTGAAGACATCACAACCCATCCTCCCAACCACCATAGTCAATGGAGTAGTCTATAACCTCGAGTACGAGGTTCTACCAGGACTATACCTATCGTGTGGCTTGTTCGAACACATTGGATAGAAGTGCCAAAAGGGTGTGGAAAAGACGACAAAGAAGGAAGTATCTAAAAAGAAGAGCATGCATGAGTAAAGTCACTACTACATAAATGACTTATAACGTAACTTTTAAAGGCGTCGGTTGTATAAATACACTGACACCTAACACATAAAGTGTCGGTTCAAAAAAATTGACATCTATCTGTGAAGGGCGACCAGACACAGGTATTGCTTTTATTCAGTGTCGGTTCCTTATTAAGAAATTGACACCTAAAATTAACCGCCAAATCCGAAATTTCCAGTGAAAAAAATTACCTCCAAAATTTAACATATGGTGTCGGTTATTAACTCTTAAACCGACGACGAAAGGTTTTTCGCGAGACAAAAATTGGGTCCATTTTTATCATCAGTTTGCTTGCAGTAACCGACATCGATATATTTTCACACGTTGTCCCCGTGAAAATTTTCACCCCCATTTGGCGTCAGTTTGCTACGGAAACCGACGCCTATGGTCAGAATGCGAGAACATTTTGTTTTTGTCGGCATATGTAGATAGACATCAGTTTTTACTAGAAAAACTGACGACTATCATTCATCATAGGTGTCGATTTTTGTGCTGTAACCGACGCCTATACGTTTATGTGTCGATTTGTTTGAATAACGGATGCCTATAATTAACTTAATAGCACCCATGTGACCTAGCCAGGCTCTTCCTTCTCTATTTCATTCCCACGATTGAGAGGTTTAGTCTGGCGATTCTGCTGCTCTGCCGCTGCTCGCTGCCACTGCCTCCACACCTGCTGCCGTCACCACTCAGGTTGCTGCCTCCGCTTTCGCCACTTTGCCACCTCTGTTGGACACCTATTGCTCACCGTCACCGCACGATACCCGCTGATCGCCCTCACTTCTCACCTTCGCTCAACACTTGCTCGCCGCCGCCGCTCGACAGAGGAGGTACCCTCTTCGCTTTCTCCCTCTCTTTTGCTTGCTCAACGCCTACTTGACCCACCATTCTACCCTTGGATTTTTGTTGCCCGATCCTCTGCCTAGAAGCAACATGAGGAGGTCACAACCGTGTGGGCCTCCACCTCTTCTTCTTCCTCCACCTCTTCTTCTTCCTTCTCCCTCTCCTTACCAAATGGATTAAAGCAAGGCCACGACCGTTTGGGCTGGCCACGACCGTGGCTGTGTTGGCTGACCACGGCCGTGCTGGCCAGTACGGCTGTGGTAGGCCAACACAACCACGGTCGTGGCCTTACTTTTATACATTTGGTAAGGAGGGAGCAGGAAGAAGAAAATACATTTGCAATTGAATACTAATGCTTGACCTAATTCTGTAAATTTTGATGCATGTTGAATTAATGTATTAAAACCCTAATACACATTTCACCATAATCTTGAATTAAGTATATTGCTGAAATCTTGTGATCAATCTATGTAAGATATTAAAACCCTATTGTTAAATCTCTGATTTTGTAGTAATGTGTCACCCTAACATCTACATGAATCCCTATTGTATGATGTGGATTGATGATAATGCATGAGCTAGTTTGAAATTTTGAAATCAATTATGAATCTCTCCATCCCTAGGTCATACTAATTTATGTGTAATCTTTATCTTGATGATGAACATGCATGGACACTCGAAATGTTGGAATCAATGTTATAGAGTGACAGCACATGTATTTGTTGGCCTAGAAACCCATCTAAGATTTACTCATTAGGAGTAAATCTTGGATAGTCCCCGGTTTGAGACTGTTCTTGAACACCTAATCTCACTTAGGATGTAAGTGTATAATGTGTATTGGGTTTTCGAGAAAATTTCAGTAGCATTTCCCTGTTTGTTCTCTAAGTACATATGTACTTAGAGAACAGCAGGGAAATGTTGCCGAATTTTTTTTTGAAAACCCAATACACATTATACACTTACTAGTGAGATTAGGTGTTCAAGTATGGGATAGGTGGTACACATTTATTATATATAAGAATGACGTCACATGTATTTGTTGGCCTAGAAACCCATCCAAGATTTACTCATTAGGAGTAAATCTTGGATAGTCCCCAATTTGGGACTATTCTTGAACACCTAATCTCACTTAGGATGTAAGTGTATAATGTGTATTGGATTTTCGAGAAAATTTCGGTAGCATTTCCATGTTTGTTCTCTAAGTACATATGTACTTAGAGAACAGCGGGGAAATGTTGTCGAAATTTTCTTGAAAACCCAATACACATTATACACTTACTAGTGAGATTAGGTGTTCAAGGATGGGATAGGTGGTATACATTTATTATATATAAGAATGACATCACATGTATTTGTTAACCCTAGACCCTAATCTTGTTGTAATATATACTTGTTTTCTCTTTGATCATAGAATGGATAGATCATGGATGTCCATTCACAATCGCTGCACCCCAGAGTTTATATCTGGTCTTGACCAGTTTATTAGATTTGCCGAGGAACATAGGAAACAACCTGGAGATAGGTTCCACTGCCCATGTAGGCATTGCGGTAACAACTCGAAATTCGGCACTGGTGACGAAATCAAAATTCATGTCATGTGCAACGGGATTATACAAGGTTATACAGAATGGCACTAGTATGGAGAGATTTCAAACCTGAAACCAGTGGATGTCGATAGAAGTACTTGTGTGGAAGAAGAAATTGCCTCTGATGACGTAGATGTGAATGAACCAGTTCCAGTAGACATCGTTGATGCGATGTTGGATAGTTGTGGGGTAGAGCACACCGATCCACCTCCCATTTTTAGAAACATTGTGCATGATGCTGAGATATGATTATACACAGGTTGTACTAAGTTTACGAAACTTAGCGCTGTGTTGAGATTGTATAAGCTAAAAGCTAACAATAGATGGAGCGATAAAAGCTTTCTTTGTTGAAAGAAATGCTTCCTGAAGGAAACGAGCTGCCAATCTCAATATACCAGGTAAAGAAATTGTTGTGCCCAATGGGAATAGATGCCAAGAAGATACATGCATGCCCGAATGATTGTGTATAAATTGACGACTTTGGGGGAGTCCAAAACTAGTTATCCTGCCAAGGTGATGTGGTATCTACCTATAATATCACGGTTTCAATGCTTGTTTACCAATCTGATAGATGTAAAGAATTTGAGGTGGCTTGCAGATGTTAAGAAAAATAATGATGGGATCCTACGACATGCGTCTGATTCCCCACAGTGGAAGAAGATTGATCTATTGCACCCTGAATTTGGTGAAGAAGTCAGGAATCTAAGACTTGGGCTTTGTACATATGGGATGAATCTGTACGAGACATTGAGCAGCCAACATAGCACTTGGACAGTCATGCTTGTTATATACAATCTTCCTCCCTGGCTGTGTATGAAAAATAAGTACGTAATGTTGTCGTTGTTGATATCGAGCCCTAAACAACCTGGAAATGATATCGATGTTTATCTTGAACCTCTAATTGATGACTTAAAGAAACTCTGGAGTGAAGGTGTGATGACCTATGATGCTTCATGAAGAGAGACATTTTGTTTGCATGTTATGTTGTTTTGCACTATTAATGACTTTCCAGCAAATGGGAATTTGTCTGGATATAGTGTCAAAGGAGATAAAGTGTGTCCTATATGTGAAGAGAACACTGATTCAACAATACTAAAACATGGCGGTAAGACTGTATATCTCGGTCATCGAATGTTTCTTACAAAATTCCATCTGTATCGTAGGAAGCGCAAAGCATTCAATGCATTGAATGAGGAACGGAGTGCACCTAAACCTATACCAGGGGATGTTGTTTATGAAAGAGTAAAAGACTTTGTCAATGAATTTGGTAAGAGATCACAATGTACTATGGCCACACAGAGTGACAAATCTTTATTCAAGAAGAAGTCAATATTTTGGGATCTTCCTTATTGGAGTTCTTTGACAGTCAGGCATTGTATCTATGTCATGCACGTTGAGAAAAATGTATGTGATAGTGTCATTGGTATTATGTTGAATATACCAGGTAAGACTAAAGATGGGATAAAATCCAGACTGGACCTATGTGAAATGGGAATAAGGTCAGAATTAATAGAATTATGTGAAATGGGAAATCGGAGAACATACTTATCTCCTTCTTGTTACACATTGTCTAGAAAGGAGAAGAAATCTTTTTGTGAATGTTTGGTAAATGTTAAGGTGCCACAGGGTTACTCATCCAACATCCATAGATTGGTATCAATGAAAGATCTGAAGTTGATAGGTCTTAAATATCATGATTGTCACACTCTAATGAAACAAATATTGCATGTGGCAATTCGATCTATATTGTCGAAGCATGTAAGGTTTGCAATCACCAGACTTTGTTTCTTTTTCAACAGTCTGTGCAGCAAAGTTATTGACCCTGATACTCTCGATAATTTGCAAAGAGAAGTGGTTGTTACCCTATGTCATCTTGAGATGCATTTTCCTCCGTCGTTCTTTGATATCATGGTACATCTTGTTGTCCACTTGACTAGGGAAGTGAAAATGTTGGGACCAGTTTTCTTGCATTGGATGTATCCCTTTGAACGATACATGAGCATTTTTAAAAGTGATGTTCGAAATCGTTATCAGCCTGAAGGGAGTATTATTGAGGGTTATGTGGCGAGAGAGGTTATGGATTTTTGCAATGACTTTCTCAGTGGTAATGACACTCCTGGTAATGCCAAGAATATTGAAGAGCAATTTGGCAAAGGAATTTTGGGATCACGGGTGAAAGTAATCAGCCGTGAGCAGTTGGAACAAGGTCACTTGTATATTTTACACAACATGGACGAAGTGAATGTTTATATCGAGGAACATACCAATTTCATCAAGAGACAATATCCTCGAGCCAATACAATGTGGCTTTCTAGAGAGCATAACAAGACATTTATTAAGTGGTTTGAAGATAAAGTCTTACATCAACTATCTCAAATACCAGATGATATTACTGAAACTATCAAATGCCTCGCCTTTAAACCAAAATTGAATGTTATGTCTTATGAAGGGTATGACATTAATGGATTCACATATTACACAAAGCGCCAAGATGATAATAGTGTCATCCAAAATAGTGGGGTCACCCTTCAAGCGTCGACTATGTTTTTTGCAAGTGCAAAGGATAAGAGTCCACGTGAAGCTAAAATGTCATATTACGGTGTCATTGAAGACATATGGGAGTTTTATTACATAGATTTTAGAATTCCACTCTTCAAATGTAATTGGGTTGATAACACCAAAGGAGTTATAGTGGATGAATTGGGTTTCACTTTAGTGAACTTTGAAAAAATTGGCGAGAAGGGTGAACCATTCATATTGGCATCACAGGTGAAACAAGTATTTTATATCGATGATCCTACAAATGATAAATGATCGGTTGTTCTTCATGGTAAAAGATAGTTCATTGAAGATCATATAAATGAAGAAGAGTACTATGATAAGTATGATGAATCCAGTCCATTCTCAGTTGGGTTGCCAACACCAGCAAATATTGAAGCTAATGATGACTTGTATGTGCGTGGAGATCACAATGAAGGATTGTTAATTGATAAAATTCGCAATATTAGAGGCATGTTTATATTTTTTTATATGTTTTATTTTTCTAAATGTGAACTTTACAATGTGAATGTGAACTTTACAATGTGAATTTTACAATGTGAATTACTTTACAATGTGAATTACTTTACAATGTGATTTACTTTACAATGTGAACTTTAAAATGTGAATGTGAACTTTCAGATGGATGAGCATTCTCCTGATGACCGTGTTGATGATTACCGTGAGGGTGAGGACATCAATGTGCTGCCTCACAATGTAAGTTTTAAAAATATATCATGTATTTATATCTACATGTCCATTTATAGTTATATCATGTAAGTGTGTTTATTTTGTCAAATTTTAGGTTGATGATGCACATGTACCCTCTGAAGCACTTGAGGCACTTGATGAGTAGAACCAAAAAGTTGAAAAGAGAAGGGGCATCACTATGATGAAGAATTTAATAGCACAAAGGGGCAATGGACCCAAACGTGTTGTGGATTTTGATAATGCTGGAAATGCAATTGGAGTGAATCGCAATTCGTTTGTTTCATATCTTGGGTATGTTACTCATAGACATTGTGGTTGTAAGATAGATTCTTGGCATAAAGTTCCTAAGGGGAAGTAAGACGTAATATGGAAGGATTTATGCGTGAGTTATTATTAATTTGCAATTCTGTTTTGTATATTACTAATTTTTTAGATACTAGTTAATAGCAATTCTATTTTGCAGAGTATATTTGAATTGGATGAAAAGTTGCATCGTAAATGTGTGATGCAACACTGTGGGAGAGTCCTAAGGAACTATAGGACAAATCTCACCCGAGAATACATAAAAGAAGGTGACAAGAGGAAGAAGACAGCCACTGAATAGTGGAACTTCCTGGACAAGGAAGAATGGGACGTGTTTGTTGCTTCAAGAAAAACTAATGAATTCAAGGTATTAGGTGTCACTCCCAATTTAATTAATATACATAGTATTCAACTATTCAAGATTAACATTTAGTGTTACTAATCAAATCATTAATGTGCATACTAACTAGGCCCTCAGTGAGGCGCAAAGAGCAAGGTGTGCATTGAATGTGCATGACCACACAATGGGTCCAAAGGGTATGCAGGCATTCGCCAAAGACTACAGACTGAGTCTACTGCTCAGTCTGTTGCTACTCAGGAGTCCTCTACTATAGGTACCACACCTCTGCCTCACCATGATGTTTGGATAACTGGGAGGAAAAATAAGAAAGGAGAAATAGGAAGCCCGCAACTGCTGAGGCGGCTGCAAAAATGGTAAAATACAAATTTTAGAGCAATCGTTCGAATATTAATTATTTGTGGTGTTTACTTAATTACAAATTTTTTTTGATGATTAGTGGGAGTTGCACGAGATGAGGAAACAAGGCAAGTTCATCCCTGAGGGCACAAGGGATGAATTGACAGTTGCTCTGGGTAACCCAGAGCATCCCGGACGTGTTAGGGTTGCAGGCGCTGGTGTGGGCATCAAAGCGTTCTTTGGGCCATCCCAGCACAAACATGTCCCAAAAGAGGGAATTTCACAATAAGAGGTAACCTATTATTTCTTTATAATGTTACTGTAAAAGTGAATTCAATAATCAGAAGCTAACATTTCTTTTATCCATGTATAGGTAGATAAGATAGTTGATAGGAAAATCGAAGAAGCAATGAGCAAGTGGCAGGCATCTCTGACTGCCACTCAGCAGATAGTACTTATGGCATCCCTCTCTACTCCTACTATAGAGGTTGGGAGTAATCATGTAGACCCAACACCTAGCACATCCGATGTAAGTATTTTTATGACATAGTAACTAGTCTTTTCAAGATGATATGTTTTCAAGATTATATGTATATATGTATATAACATTCTTCACATAAACATTTATAGGGGTTGAAGCCATACCATCTAAAAAGTAAAGAATTTGTCGTTACAGAGGCGTCGGCTTATGCATCCCTACTAGGGGAAATGTTTCATGGGTCTCCATTACCAGCTAGTTGGGTTCGTGTGAGCTCGGTACATATATTCCCCAATTGGATGGATCTTCCATTGCAATATGCCCACCCAGATTGTGAAATGCTTGGTGAGGCAGAAGGCGGAGTGATATTGTGGCCAAAAACGGATGTCCTCTATACTAAAATTGTATGGTAAATTTACATTACGTTAAATTGTTAGTGTGTGTATATGATGTCAATTGATCTGAAATTATATATATATATACAGGTTAAAAAGAAGACACTCAGAGCATCTAGGCCTCCACCTCCACCTCCTACATTACCAAGTTGGGTTCCATAGGACCTACCTGTCCTGTTAGGTCCTGATTATAGGGGTATGGCAATATGGTTAGGCGAACATGATATAAATTGCTCTATAACTATTTCTATAGATGTGGATGTTGCAGGTCAATCATACGAAAGCAAACTATTTATACAAGATATTTTGGAGTTGTTTGATATGATTGGCTGAATATATCTGTGATAGAGCTATGGATAAGGTGAGATCTTCTTTATACATCCATATACCTTGTGTAGGATTTGGTGATCTGGTTTCTTATTTATTAATGCATAGGTAATACATGTTTTGCAGCTACTTAGATAAGATATGTGCAGATTTTTCATTCGAACATATAGGATTTTTGATTCCATCTTTGATTAGTCTAGTAGCTAAAGACCCTCCGTCAGTTCAACAATATTGTTGTGATGCTTTTACAAATTTTTCTCAAAATAAGAAGACGTTGATAATAGCTCCATTCAATGTGGAGTAAGTTTACTTTGTTTATAATTTGGACTTAAGAAAATTACATTTTTATTGTGGATTTTAAGTTATTAATTTTTAACTTTTTTACCTCTAGTGGTATGCATTGGGAGTTACTAGTTATTGTCCCCGAGACGTTCACTGTCTATTATCTAGATCCTAAGGGGACTAAATTGAATTCAAAATATGGACACAAAATGAAGGCATTATTCCGGTGAGAAATATTTCATTTTCATATCCGTTAACATATGTTATTACATTACTATTTAATTATGCAATGTATTGTATTACATTAACATGTAGGGGTTTAGATGAGTTCAAAAAGTCTGGAGGAAAGGTCCCCAGGAAAAAGAACCAGCCAATAATTTAGAAGAACGTGGAAGTAAGTTCTCGACTACAATGTATATATTATTTATGTGAACAATGCTTAATTGGTTGTATTTTTTAATATTTTGTATGTTTCAATTTATAGTGTACTACACAAGACAACGGATGGGCATGTGCATACTATGTGATGCGATTTATGCACATGATTATCAAATATGCCACAGTAGACATCGATACCATTCCTGAGGTATTATATATAGTCTCATTAGATAATATGAAATATATCAATCTTATTTATATATTATTAATTATACATACATCATTTTCTTTGCAGGTGTTTAAAACTGACCACACTATAGGAAAGGCCTTACCAGATATACATGCTCCCTATATGACGAAAGAATTAAATGATGTAAGAGAAGAATGAGCAACAGCCATATAAGTAGTGGGGGTTTTAACATATAATTGGGATGTTGATAGTGAATAATGACTAAAGAATGATATTTTGTAAATGAATTTCTGAATTATAATATGTGTGAATGTTTCTACATGTCTGAATATTTCTACATGTGTCTGAATGTTTATACATGTATGAATGTGAAAATGAATGAAACGGTTGGCTTCTATATGAATGTTTCTACATGTGTGAATGTAAAAATGAATGGAACTGCAAATTGCTACATGAATGTTTCTACATGTGTGAAAATCGAATGGAACTGCAGGTTGCTAAATGTGTGAAAATTAATGTTGTTAATTTTGTAGGTTTGTGGCCTGTTGTTGGCTGATATCAATGGATGTCGTAAGACCTACAGTTCATAACTGAACTGCATGTTTCTCATCCTGCGACCAGCCACAATAGGCCTGCAGACTGATAAGAAAAAAAATATGAAATAGGTGTCGGTTATTTGTTTAAAACTGACGAAAAATGATTACAACGTCGGATAAATAATTATAGCTGACACCTAATGCATGTGATGTGGCGTCGGTTATCAATAATAAACTGACACTTATGGTTCTGGCATCGGTTTCCCAACTAGTAACCGACGTCGATTTCCCTAATGAGGCCAGGCACCACAGCCATACCGGCCATCACGATCGTGGTAGTGGGCCAGACACCATGGCCGTGCTGGCCAGCACGGCCGTGGCAGCGGGCCAGTCAACACAGTTGTGCTGGCAAGCACGACCGTGGAAGTGGGTGAGATGGCATCAGTTATCACTAATAAACTGATGCTGATAGTGCCCCAAATGGCGCCCTTTCTGTGGCACGAAGGTTTATGGTGTCAGTTTCAAAACTATTAACTGATGCCTATACCCCCATGCTGGCACGTTTTTGGTGGTGCATGAAGGGTTGTGGTGTCGATTTGGAAACTGATGCCTAACAGTTGGCCTTTTAGCAGCGCCCACATAGGTGTCACATTAAAACTGACACTAAAGGCCTTAAATAACCAACACTAAAGGCTGGTTATATACTAGTGAGTGGGTTGAAGAGGAGGAGAAATGGAAAATATTATATGAAAGGACAATACAGACACAAAGGAAGATTCCAACCAAAATAAAAGGGGAGAAAAGCAAGAGTACTAGGAAGAGAAACAATAAATACAAAGCCTTGGATAAGGAGGTGGAAGAGGAAGTGGTTGAAGTGACACCATAGGGTGACGTTGCAGGGAGGTCACAAAGCGTACATCAAGCCAAAGTATAGAAGAAATTCAAGGTAGTTTAGGTGGATGAGGGGACCAGGTAGGTGCTTATGATGTTTCAAAAAAAGCCATTAAGGCAATAAACAAGGTACCAACAACATCAAGAGGATAGCCCCTTTGAAGACGGTAGTCAGTCCAAATATTAATGAGTCACCATGGGAGAAGGTACCATAGAAAAACCAATGGGGTGTGCAAGAAGAACCCTCCAATGAATCGATCCTGGAAGCCATTGTAGGTAACATGGAAGTGGAGGTGAATATGACCATACCACCAACACAGTAAGCTCATCCATCACCTTCTGCAGTGCCACCTGAGCTAAGACCACCAAAAAACCACTTCACTAGGAGCATGGATAGGAAGGTGGTGTAGGGGAAGAGCATTCCCCCCCCATGGAAGTAGGGAAATAACATAGGTTGGAGGTCTATGCACTTGCTTGAGCTTTTTCCTTCCCATATCAGTTACCCAATGAAGATAGTGGTGTGAAACATGCGATGAACATGGAGTGAAGATGCATGTAATGTACTCAGGGAGTATACTAGATAGAATAATGTCAAAATCATTGTGATCTTAGAACCCAAGATTAGTTGGGGAGGGGCAAGCAACGATATCGACTCCATGGGATACAATAGCTACCACCGAGTAGAAGCTCGGGGCTTTGTTGGTAGTATCTGGCTTCTCTTGAACTCCTTTGATAACTCTATAGAGATTCTCCAGAGACATAAATACTTCATCCACTTCAAGGTAAATGACAAGTTATTATGCACTTTTGTCTATGATAACCCACACATCAGTGTTAGGAAGTTTCTATGTGATCACTTGCTTAACTTGGTTAACTCAATTGATAGACAATTGGATCATTGTGGGTGATTTAAACAATATGATAGATCCTTATGAAAAGAAAGGTAGTCATTTATTTAACTACAATGAAGTGGCACTTTTTGTTGTAACTCTAATGGAGGCAGGACTACATGATTTGAAGTTTGAAGGACTGTTGTACACTTACAAGCATGGTCACCGACATGAACACTTAAATACAACTATGGAGAATGTCGATTTATTTAATAGTTTTAGACATATTCACCTTGAGCAATTACAAGAATCCTCTCTAATCACTGTTCTTTACTGATTAAAGAGGTAACCCAGTACGTAGTAGGTTGTGCCTCTTCACCATGGTGTCGTTGTCCATGAATCATGAGTTCTGTGATGTATTGAGGAGGATATAGGATTGAATAAAGACTTCTTAGGGTCCTAGAATCTTTCTGAGAATGACATCTCCAAGTGAGACCATAAAGGAGGGGTCATGAGGCATAGGAAAGTTGATACCATTTGCAATATAGATAAAGTACAAAAGGAAATGGCAAATAACTATGCATGCCATTTTGGAGAACGATGTGTGAAATCAATGAGTTTAAGGAGACCCACACCATCCACAATGTGTGCAGTGGCAAAACTACAAGTTTTGAGATAAATGGGTGCTAGGTATTGCCAAGATGGAGTGGGATACCATTAAGCAAATCTCAGAGGAGCTTGTGGACCTGTGTAAAGAGTGGGACCCGGTAGAGGACCGCTCCTTACTTAATTCAAGAAAATAATTTTGCATAAATCTCCATGAATACAATTATGACCAAATAAAAGGGATTCAATATTTTTTATCAAATAGATGAATACAAAAATATAGTTTGTAGTAGTAAAAAAAATTTGCACAAATTCATTGTTTATTTTAACATCAGGCCTTATAGGCAAAGTCTAAACTAAGAATATAATTATCAGGATCATATTGTGGTGAGAAACCTTCCCATCTCTGAATTCATCATTGCACTTCATCCTGAGCAAAGTCCTCTCCTCCCTGAACCACAAAGTAAGCTATCTTTGGTTGGTTTCAAAACAACACCAGGAAAAAGAAAAATAAAAGAAGGTACGTCAGCGAATGGTGAGTATGCACAGATTAAAACAATTGGGCATTAATTAAAGTGAGAGAAGATTTAAAATAAAGATATGTCAATAATGGGTTGTCCAATAGAGAAGCGTTTGTCAAAAATATTTAACATGATCAAAAAATGAGGCAATTTAATAAGGATATGATTAACAAACTGATTATTGCCATGCTCATATCAACATAATCACAAAGATAAATAGTTGCATGGTGATAAATAAACACTGACTATCATATACTGAAAAGTAGGATAGGAACCCATATGTATTCCATACCAAAATGATAGGATGACTAAAACCTCAATGTCAAACAAATATATTAAGTTACAAGGGAATATAACCTAGTGCATGGTCGGGAAATAAAACCTAGTGCCTAATATCATATGTGACATGGAATAGAACCCACTGTCTGGCAGGGGCAAAAGACTCAGTGCCTACAAACAATTTAAGTGGTAAGAGAATAAAACCCAGTTCCTATATGGAGTCACTACTTATAATTATGACTAGTCAAAGATGCATTCAAATAGGGTGGCCAAGACCAAGTATGTTTACTTTCATGCAAAGGACAAGTGTATTAAGTTTTCCTCAGTTGTGGTCAAAGAACCCAAGATAGTGGTAAGATTAGGTCAGAAGACCATCAATGGGGTATCAACATTAACAAATCAAGATCAATATTAACAAGGAAGGTTCTTTCAAAAGATGATAGAATTGTGTACAATTTAGTTGATGCCTCATATGGGATAAACATATTTAATCATAATATTATGCCCAACTGAAATAGAGTGGATGTACATTACTTGACTTGAGTATTAAGTCAGAAATTGGATCCTAATCCTCCAAGTCTAAAGTCAACTCAACCATGGGCGGAATTGGGTTGAAATAGTAGAATGATGGGTCACAATGCCTAGAATAAGTCTGCAAAGTTCCAAGTTCTTGGTGGCAGAGCACAAGACTAAAGGATAAATTGGTACATAGAAAATTCTAAGCAAAATGCGGCAGAATCAGACACAAGGTCTCATATTTATATGGTTAGGTCCTAGGGTTTCTATGATGGGGCTCAGAAATGCTTGTGTCCCAAGCTTTAGACATTTCAAGAATATGCCACAATAGGCTTCAGTAGACCCTTATTAGATGTGGGAGAAAGTAAGGAAAAGTTAATAAAGGAAAAAGAGGAAGGGGGGAGATAGAAGGAAATAGAAGATAAAAAGAGTACCACACATAAAAAGAAAAGAAAAATAAAAAGTGATAGAAGAAAATTAGAAACCATATCAAATAGAACGTATTAAATTAAACAATTCATAATTAATATTTCTAGTTGTATATTCTCTTTCTATATTTATTTGAGGGTCCAAACAAAATAAATTTTGACACATACGTTAATTAAGATGTAGAATTTGAATTGGACACTAATTTTGATTTTTATAATGTTCAATATACCATTTACTTTATTTGAATCCTTGTAGCATTATCTTGTTAATTTATTTTATAATTGTTTATGGATACTACTATTATCCAACTAAAATGGAATTTGACAATTGGACCATTAATACATGAGAACTAAATTTGACATTACTTTCTTGTTTAAAAATTGTATAGTGGATTATTTCATATACGTGAACATTTTACTTACTATATTGGGTATTTATAATCCTTTCAAAAAATTTCACTCATGAGAGAAATAATGAATATCTTATATTTCCTCAATCTTTGTTCGTTATCCTTTATTATGTTTATTTCTAACTTCTTTCAGATAATAGTAACTTAGTTTCTTGATACATGTTAATTGTTTCCATAATATTAATAACATCCCCATAAAGATAATTAAAGAGGGGAAATTGTATTCTCTTACTACTTTTTATTACTAAAAGTTTACATCTAATTATTTAGTATATACAAATTCTTTACATATGTATTAGTTAGAGTGTTTCTAAAATAATTTTGGATTTTATTTATTTTATGATAATATTTTTCATGTGTGTACAATATTGTTTCCCATTATGTTACACTACAATTTTATTTATAAAATTCCATACAAGTTGGTTTATATAATTCATTTTATATATTAGATTCTTTATTTTTTATAATAAATTCAATATTGTTGACCTTATCTTTCATTTTCTTTTCTTAAGGAATTTGAGTCATCTAGAAACTCCTAAAAGATGTGAAATTTAGCTAACAAGAAAACTTGAATATGAGAAAAATGATTTTATAATTAATTATTCATGTTGTGGTTGTTTAGCATTCTATTTAATATTTTGGGCTTTAATATACATTCTCTCTCCTAAACTACATTAGGATGTCCAAATATTATGAAAAGTGATACATAACTAATTTTGGCACGTAAGTTTTAGATTTGAGGTTTATCTCCAACTTTGAAGGCTTTTAGTATTTTTATTTAATACTTTTGGCTCTTAATGTTATTTTCTTCTCTAACTAGAACTAAAATAGTTATCATTATGCAAACAATGTGAAACTTGGCACTCAAGGGAAATGGGACCCGAAGAACACATTTTTACCATTATATTTTACTTTTGAAATTCCCTTTTATGAGTTATGGCACCATTAGAAAATTTGGTTTATTATTGTTATGTTCATCAAAACAATGTACTTTTATTATAAACATCCACTCAATTGAGTCTTATTATATTCAATACATTTCTAAAAGAGCTATATATTATTATTTTGTAGAAAATTCTACATTTTACTTACTTTACGTATTAAATCCATTAACTTCATATTTACTTATATAATAGATCATTATTAATATTTATGGATATAGAATTACCAATTGCTACTCTAAAACATATTATTTGTTCTTTATTTAGGCCTTACACTAGTATATAAAATACATGTAATGTATTTCATGATTATATTACATGTTGGCACATTATTTTGTAAATGTTTTTTTACTTTTTATCCTTGTTTGGTCAAATCTAAGAAACCAAATCTTACAAGATTTATGATCATGGAATAGGGTAAGATTTGAACTTTTTGTTTTTTACAACACTCCACCCTTAAAGAGGATTTCATCCCCAAAATACAAACAAGCTAAATTAAGAGTTTGTTGGATACTTCTATATTGTGAGTATAGTTTAATTGTATCGATTGGTACAATATTTTCTTAAGGGTGCCAAATATGTCTACCCAAGGTGGTCCATGCAGAAAGGTCTATTTAATTACCCCAGTTAGGATGTAGTTATTGTAGATATTTGAGTTAAATAATTGCCCAAAAGTTAAGTAATGTGTTTTTAGTCCAACATCTTTAACTAGTTTTTTAAAATTTTAAAGATTAAGGCTTTCTATATGGGTAGAATGAGGTACAAAAACTATGTTCCAATAGATATTTTTTAGGTCAAAGCCTAACAGGTTGGTTTTCCTAAAAGATAGGCATAATGTATAAGGGAAAAGGTTCCAAGGATGGATTTCTAAAATACTTAGATTGTTGAGCACAATTATGCTCTGATACCATCTTGTAAAGAGTGGGACCCAGTAGGGGACCACTTCTTACTTAATTCAAGAAAATAATTTTTCTTAAATCCCCATGAATATAATTATGATCAAATAAAAGGGGTGCAATATTTTTTACTCAAATAGATGAATACAAAAACATAGTTTGTGACAGTGAAAAATAAAAAATCTAACTTTTACGCAAATTCATTGTTCATATTCACATTGGGCCTTATAGGCAAAGTCTAAACTCTGAATCTAATTATCAAGATCATATTGTAGTGAGCAACCTTCCCATCTCAGAGCTCATCCTTGCACTTGGTCCAGAGGAAAGCCTTCTCCTCCCTGAACCACGGGCTGAGCCAATTCTGGTTGGGTTGAAAAATAACACCCAAGAAAAAGAAAAATAATGGTGAGTATGCACAAAGTAAAATGATTGGGCATTGATTAAAGTGAGAGAAGATTTAAAATAAAGATATGTTAATGATGGGATGTCCATTAGAGATGATTTCATCAAAAATATTTAACATGATCAAAAGATGAGGCAATTTAACAAGGATGTGATTAATAAAGTGATTCTTTCCACGCTCATATCAACATAATCACAAAGATAAATAGTTGCATGGTGATAAATAAACATTGACTAGGATATACTGAAAAGTAGGGTAGGAACCCCAGGTATTCTATACCAAAAGGACAGGATGACTAAAACCTCGGTGTCAAACAAATATAGTAAGTTACAGAAGAATATAACCTAGTGCATGGTAGGGGAACAAAATCTAGTGCTTAATATCATATGTGGATGAGGAATAGAACCTAATATCTGGAAGGGGAATAAGACCCAATGCCTATAAACAATATAAACGGTAGGAGAATAAAACCCAGTGCCTATATGGAGTCATTGTTTATAGTTATGACAAGTCAATTATCCATGAAATAGGAAAGGCAAGAACCAAGTATGTTTACTGTCAAGCAAAGGATAAATGTATCAAATTTTCCTTAGATGGGGTCAAATGACCCAAGATAGTGGTAAGATTAGATCAGAAGATCTCAATGGGTTATCAACATTAACAAATTAGGATAAATATTAATAAGGAAGGTTCTTTCAAAAGATAGGATTGTCCACGATTTAGTTAATGTCTCATATGGGAAAAATATATTTAGTCATGATATTATGCCATATTGAAATAGAGTGGATGTACATACCTTGACTTGAGTATTAAGTCAGAGATTGGATCCCAGTCCTCCAAGTCCAAAGTCAACTCAACTATGGGTGGAATTGGGTTGAAATAGCATAATGACGGGTCGTAATACCCAGAATAGGTCGGCCAAGTTTCAAGTTCCCGGTGGCAGGGAAAATACTTGAGGAGAAATTGATAGAGACAAAAGTGTAATTGAGGTGCGGCAGAATTAGAGACAAGGTCCCATATTTATATGGTTAGGTCCTAGGGTTTCTATGATGGGGCTCAGAGATGCTTATATCCCAAGCTTTAGGCATTTCTAGAATACACCATGATAGGCTTTGAGTAGACCCTTATTAGAAGTGGAAGAAAGTAAAGGAAGGTTACTAAAAGAAAAAGAAGAATGGAGAGAGATAGAAGGAATGGGAAGACAAAAGAGTAACACACGTAAAAGGAAAAGAAAAATAAAACATGATAGGAAGAAAAATAGAAACCATATCAAACAGAATGTACTAAATTAAACAATTAATAATTAATGTTTCCAATTGTATATTCTCTTTATATATTTATTTGAGGGTCCAAACAAAATAAATTTTGACACATAGGTTAACTAAGACATGTAGAATTTGAATTGTACACTAGTTTTCATTTTTTATAATGTTCAATATGTCATTTACTTTATTTTAATCCTTTTAGAATTGTCTTGTTAATTTATTTTATAATTTGTTTATGGATACTAGTATTATCCAACTAAAATGAATTTGGCAATTGGACCACTAATACATGAGAACTAAATTTGACATTACTTTCTTGTGTAAAAATTGTATAGTGGATTATTTCATATACATGCACGTTTACTTACTATATTGGGTATTTATGATCCTTTTAAAATTTTATACTCATGAGAAAAATAAATAATATCTTATATTTCCTCAATCACTCTTCATTATCCTCAACTATGTTTATTCCTAATTTCTTTTAGATAATAGTAACTTAGTTTCCCAACTCATGTTAATTGTTTCCATAATATCAATAACATCCTATAAAGATAATGAAAGAGCGGAACTTGTATTCTGTTACTACTTTTTATTACTAACATTTGACATCTAATCATCTAGTACATACGAGTGCGATGTTATTCTTTAAATATGTATTAATTAGTATGTTTCTAAATAAATTTCAGATTTTATTCATTTCACCACAATTTTATTTATAACAGTCCATACAAGTTGGTTTACATTATTCATTTACCATTATATTATACTTTTTGAAATTCCCTTTTACGAGTTATGGAACCATTAGAATGTTTAGCTTATTACTGTTATGTTTATCAAAACATTATAACTTTATTCTAAACATCCACTCAATTAAGTCTTATTATATTCAATACATTTTTAAAATAACTATATATTATTATTTTGCACAAAATTATACATTTTATTTATTTTACATATATAATCCATTAACTTCATATTTATTTATATAACATTATTAATATTTATGTACATGATTTTACCAATTGTTACTCTAAAGCATATTATTCATTTTTTAGTTTGGAATTATTTTAGTAAAGAAAATACATGCAACATATTTCATGATCATATTACATGTTGGCACATTATTATCTAAATGTGATTTAATTTTTATACTTGTTTGGTCAAATGTAAGAGATGAAATCTTACTAGAATTTGGATCATGGAATAGGGTTATATTCTAAGTATTGGTTCGTTAAAACTGTAGGTGGCTAGTGTCACTACAATTGAAGGAATGTGGGATGAGGTGTTCCTTAGATATATTTTGAGGACCACGTTGTTAGTAGTATTTTGCAAATGAAAATCCCTTTAGAGGAAGGTGGAGAGGACAATTGGTCTTAGATGAGTACTAAGGATGGTTTCCATACCACATAATCCTCCTATAACCTTCTGAAGGACAACATCAATGGCAGGATGACATACTGCTTGGATAAGATATGGCAAGGGGAGGTTCCAGAGAAAGTAAAGATGTTTTATTGTCTTGCCTATAAGGGTGGCATTCTTACTAACAAAAGAAGAATAGACATATACCTCACCAAAGATACTATATGTACTTGGTGCAAGATGGAGGAGTCTATTTTACACATGTTAAAAGACTGCTCGTATGCTAGAGAGGTTTGGAAAATAAGTTGGATAGACGAAGACATCTCATAGTTCTTTACTAGTAATCTAAAGGCTTGGACAAACATGTTCTTGAAATCTAAAAAGGATGGAAGAAGAAGAACGATGATCATAGTGTGGAAAATTGGGTGCTCCAAAAACATGAAGTTTTTGGAATACAAAGTGTATCCCCCAGTAGTTCTCCTCAGTTCAGCGCATAACATCCTTAGGATCGAAGGAGAGAAAGAAGAAGATGAAACTTTGAGAGGTAACAAGCCACCGGATGTTCATTGACACCCCCGACCAGGTATTGCATTAAACTCAACATGGATACGATGATGAGAAGAGGTATCTCTGTTGCTATGGCGATAGCTAGAGATGATAAGGGAAAGTGGATTTGGGGCACAGGTAGAAAGTAGAAATCTTAGTATATTGTAGCCATGGAACTAGTGGCCATTGAAGAGATGGTTGATCTAGCTATAAGTCGGAGGACTAACAGGGCGCTTATTAAGAGAGATAGAGAAAAAGTGATCAAGTGTCTAAACAATGATGAGGAGAAACTATTGGTGCATAAACATATTCTCTCCCGCACCAGGTATAAGGTAAGCAGGCTGGGTAATGTTCTCCCTAACATTTTATCAAACTCTTATAAGAGAAAGATCCACGTTGTGAGTCGAGGTTTTTCCTGTGATGGGGTCGGAACATCCCACAGTGCCTCTTTTTGACCATACAGCCATGGATAATCCCACTTTCCAATCCATGTTAGGATAGCTCATGGCAATGATTATGCACTTGGTGGAGAGGGTGCTTGTACCTCAAGCTAGGGCAGCCATTCCTAATGTGGAATCTTAGGATTCTGGGAAGACATTTTGGATGTTGTGGTGTGTTGGAACTATCAAGTACATGGGTACAACATACTCGGTTGAAGCTAACATGTGGTTGATAGATTTTAAGAGAGTGTTTAAGATCTTGAACATTCTAGAAGAGGATGAGGTGAAGCATGTTGTGTACCTATTGAAGAGTAGTGTCGGCCACTGATAGGATATAGAAGAGGAGAAAAGACCTGGAGTTGTTGTAGTGTAGAAAGAGTTCCAGTTTGAGTTTGTGAGACATTACTTCCCAAAGATGTATATGGATGAGAAGATAGCACAGTTTGAGAAGTTACCTCAAGTTTCAGTGTCAATGAATGAGTATGAGTCTAAGTTTATGGAGCTTTTGAGATTTTATCCACATATGGTGGCAACAGAGAAGGAGATGATTCAGAGGTTTGAGAAGGGCCTAAGCATGGATTTCTCTATGACAATGTCTATTTTGGAGAATAGAGAGAGGTTCTCTACCTTTGTGGAGTCTGTGAGGAGGATTGAGAGGTCAACTATCGAGAAGCATGAAGTCAATGATAAGAAGAGGCCAGATCATTTTCAAGAGAAATCATTTGATGGCTTTAATAAGTCGAGGTTCTCATTACTGCAATCAAATCAAAGATCAACTTTATTTGAACAGAGATCATGAGTTCCATGCAGTGGTCCCTGAGTAAGGGTAGAGTATGTAGCTTTCCGCCAGTAGGAGCACACAATATAGCGTCAGTGTCAGTGAAAGGGTTGTCTCAGTCATAGTACGAGTCAAGGACTTGTCATAAGTGTGGACAAGTAGGGAATTTGGGGTGGTATTTTCCTATGAAGGATCAGGAAGTGACACGGTAGCTGATGTAGAGTCAGTGAGGTTCCCAACAGCAACAGTACAACAATGGTGGTGGTATAGGACGTGGTCGGGCATCACAAGTGGGGTCATCTAGACTAGTTGGAAGAGGAAGAGAAATACAATAGGAGATGAATAGATTCTATGCTATGAGTCATATGAAGGGAGTGATCAATCCACAGGACATGACAGGTCAGGTGGAACTTTTTCATTCAGACTTATCTACTTCTTCTTTCATATATGCTTTGGTTGACCTGGGTGTGATGCACTCTTTTACCACTAGAGAGGTGATAAGTAGTTGTTATCTACCTATTTATGGTAGATCCAATAGCCTTTTGCTTGAAACCCCACTTGTTGTTTCCGCTGAGTTGCGGGAGGTGTGTCCATATTACGTTCTTTCTTTTTTAGGACACAACATTCAAGTGGATCTTATTCCACCTGACATGCATAGATTTGATGTGCTCCTAGGTATGGATACCTTGGAGAAGTATAAGGTTGTTTTGGACGATAGTTCCAAGGTGACGATGTTTTGTGAAGGATAAGGTTCATGGATCTTCCAAGGAGATAATAAGATTCTTCCTACATGTTTGGTGTTGTTTATGAAAGTAGAAAGGTTAATGAGACAAGGGTGTGAGTCCTTCTTGGCACATGTTGTGGATACCAAGATGAGAGGTCCTAGTATCTAGGAAGTACCACTAGTGTGATAGTTTGAGGATGTCTTCCTAGAAGAGTTTCCTAGTGTTCTCCCTCCTAGAGAGACTGATTTTGAGATCAATCTGGTTCCTGGAACACAACCCATAGCACACTCACCCTACAGGATGGCACCAGAAGAGATGTACGAGTTGAAGAAATAGTTGTAGGAGTTGTTGGAGAAGGATTTCATCAGACCAAGAACTTTCCCTTCGGGTTCTCCCATGTTATTTGTGAAGAATAAGGATGGTTCCATAAGAATTTGTATAGATTACTGACAGTTGAATAAGGTTATTATGAAGAACAAGTATGTGTTGTTGAGGATTGATGATTTGTTTAATTAGTTGAGGGGTGCTATGGTGTTCTCAAAGATAGACCTGAGGTCAGGATATCACCATTTGAGGATCAAAGTAGATGACATACCTAAGACTTATTTTAGGACTAGGTATGGTCATTATGAGTTTGTGCTTATGTCGTTTGTGCTAACCAATGCTCCAGTAGCTTTTATGGATCTGATCAATAGGGTGTTCAAGATGTATCTGGATTAGTTCATGGTGGTATTTTTTGATGATATCTTGATATACTCTAGGGACCGTCAATAACATGAGAAGCACCTTCTCCAGGCATTGATGTTGTTGAGGCAGCACCGCATGTATGCCAAGTTCAATAAATGTGAGTTATGGTTGACCGAGGTGTCTTTTCTTGGTCACATCATGTTTTCTAAGGGTGTTTTTGTAGACCTAAAGAAGGTAGGTCTGTGCTGGACTAGGAACATCCCAAGACACCAATGAAAGTTTGAATGTTCCTAGGTTTGGTTGGTTACTATAGGAGATTCACTAGGAATTTTAGTGTTGTCGCATTACCTCTAACTAAGATGGCTAGGAAAGGTGTTCCTTTTGACCGAGATGACAAGTGGCAGTGTTCTTTCTAGTTATTGAAGGAGAATTTGACTAGTGCACATGTCTGAGTCTTGCTACAACAAGAGAAAGGTTACATCATCTTCTGTGATGCTTTGAAAAATGACTTGGGATGCATGTTGATGCAGGATAAGAACGTGATTTATTTTTCTTCATGACATCATAATAAACATGAGGATAACTACTCAACACATGACATGGAGTTAGAAATTGTGTCTTGTGCCCTGAAGATTTGGAGGCACTATGTGTATGGAGAGACGTGTCACCGACCATAAGAACATTCAGTATATCTTCTTGAAGAAGGAGTTGAACATAATGAAAAGGAGATGGATGGAGATGATCAAGGACTATGACTTCATGATTGACTATCATCAGGGGAAGGAGAATGTCATAGTTGATATGTTGAGGAGGAATTCATCTTCATCATCATATGTAGACAAGACACAGTTACACTCCATGGTGTGCCACAAATGGGACATGTCGGTATTGCTTCGCCAGATGAACATACAACTAGATGTTTCTTTATTGGAAGGATTGCTAGCATAGTTGCAGGTGAAGCCTACCTTAATGCAGTAGATTAGAGATGCACAGAAGAATGATATAGTGATACAGAACATCATGTTAGAGTTTGGCGGTAAGAAGCATGATTACTTCCATGAGTGAGATGATGGGATAGTTTGCTTTCACAATAGGACAGTGGTTCCATATGAGGGCCTATGGAAGATGGTTCTTGAGAAGGTTCATTCCTCAATATACATGCATCCTAGAAGTACAATTATGTACCACAATCTAAAGTATATGTATTGGTGGCTAGGTCTGAAGCGTGATACGGCAGAGTTCATTGATAAGTGTCCAATTTTTCAACAGGTCAAGGCAGAACATTATAAGCTTGCAAGGACATTACAACCTATGCAAATATGGCAGTGGAAATGGGATCATATTACCATGGACTTTGTGGTTGGTCTTCCTAGGATAGCCAAAGGTCATGATTCTGTTTGGGTGATAGTTGACAGGTTAACCAAGTCAGCTCACTTCCTTCCAGTTGGGTGATAGTTTCTAGGTTGTTCTTCATGTCCAGTTTGTTAGTAGGTAAAGGAAGAACACCAGAAGCATGTAGGGACGTTACAACCGATGCCAATACCACATTTGAAATGGGATCATATTACCATGGACTTTGGGGTTGGTCTTCCTAGGACAGTTAGAGTTCATGATTCCATTTGGGTGATAGCTGATAGGTTGACCAAGTTAGGTCACTTCCTTCCAGACAAGACTACATATATTACAGAGAAGTAAGTGTAGATATATGTTAATGAGATAGTTAGTTTGCATGGTATTCCAGTTACCATAGTATATGATAGAGGTCCATAGTTTATGAGTAGGTTTTGAGAAAGTTTGCATACATCTATCGGGACACAACTGAGATTTAGCACTACCTTTCACTCGTAGATAGATAGTCAGTCAAAGAGGACCATTCATACATTGGAAGATCTTTTGAGAGAATTTGTTCTGCAGTTTCTCGGTAGTTTTTATGTGCAATTGAGTTTGATAGAGTTCACCTACAATATTAGTTTATTAGATAAGTATAGATCTGGCATCGTATGAAACTTTGTATGGGAGACATTGTCGACCACCGCTTTGTTGGTATTAGGTGGGTGAGTATCAACTTTTGGGCCCTGAGCTAGTGCAAAAGACTATAGACAAGATCAAGGTTATTTAATTGATTCCATAACCAATGATTCATAATCGGGTCAGGATAACCCAAGTTCGGTCATGATCTAATAAGATTTGATCAAATAACTATGGAATCTATTTAAAAAAACAAGGGGATGCATGTAAAGTTCCAATAAATGTGTCAAATTGTAAATGGAAATTTGCAAAAGTTGAATGTATGCAATTTTGATCAATAATATGATTAGTATCCAAAAGTTATTATGTTATAGAACCACCCAAATTTCTATAGGAGGGACAACAATGAATCCCATACAAAACACTAAGACCACCAACAACAACCCCATAAACTGACCATCTTGAGGGAATTCTCTTAGCATGAAATGAGGTGTCTACTCTTATGAAGAACCAAGGCAGATCAGGATAGATAGAAGTAGTACGCTGATAACTGTTGCAGACCATTGTATTTTCAAGTTGAAGATTGTGTGTATCTTAAGGTTTACCTTTAGAAGGTGTGTTGAGGTTTGGTAAAAGGGATAAATTATCTCTGAGATATATGGGACCATGTGCTATTTTGGTGTGTGTTGGGAAAGTGGTGTACAAGTTCAAGTTACCGCCAGAGTTGTGCAAGATGCATAATGTCTTCCATATCTTCATGTTGAGGAAGTGTCACCCTGATACAGAGTAGATGTTCTAGCTTGTGGAGGTTGAGATGGAGGAGGATGTGTTGTATGTTGAGCATCATGTGTTGATCATGGATAGGAGAGTGAAGAATATGAATAAGAAGGACATATCCTTAGTTAAGGTTTTGTGGCATCATTTTGGTGTGGAGGAGGCTACGTGGGAGTTAGAGGATGAGATGCGTAGGAAGTACCCATCCATGTTCACGTAGGATTTTGAGAGTAAAATCCTTGTTAGGGGTTTATGGTTATAAGACTCCTGACCTTGATTTTTGTTTGAACATGCTTTCTTATCATAATTAGATGCTTAAAAACCAAAATCCAACCCTTAGATGTGTTGTGATATCATGTGCCAAGCTTAATTTACAAGTTTGGTCCAGTTTGGACATTGTTTGAGAATGTTGTGCAAATTACACATATCTAGGGTTCTCCTTGTAATTATTTACATGCTTGTTATGCCTCACATGTTTTCACATCATGTTTGATGTATTTTTTCCTTTGGTCACCCTATTACACCTTTGTTTAAGTGATGACATTTATCCTTGTGTTGAGATTAAGGTTTGATCTTATAGATGACCTAACTTGATGGTTGACCCTTGAGTTCTGGGACCCAATGGGACACTTAGAGTTGGCAGTTGATTGGATTTATGACCATCTTGGTCGTCAAGATTTCATGAGGTCAAAGAGTTTTCTGACTCATCTTGGTCACCAAGATTTCATGCGGTTGATTGGATTTCTAACTCTTCTTGGTCACCAAGATTTTATGTGGTCAACTTGGTTTCATGGGTGAGATGCTTTTTTTTACCTTGGACACATGGCATGAGTGGCTAGACACCTCTCACTTCCTCTCTCTCTCTCCCCTACACTAAGCTTTATATACCTCCCCCCTTTAATGCAAACAATTTCTTTAGACACCTAGCTCTCTCTCTTCTTCTTTGTTGCTTGGAGCTCGTCCCCTTTCTTGATGGAGAAGAAGGAACTTAAGGTAGAAAAATCTTAGTTGTTCTTGCTTGCATGTGCACCTAAGGTTCTGATCTACCCTCTTTTCAAGATAGTAGAGTTACCTTAGCTTGTTCCTGGACTAAGAAGTGAGGTCTTCCTCTTTTCCTTCATTTTTCTTTCTGCCCTATCTTTTTCTCTCTTTCTTCTAGTTGGATCATGGTGTTCTTGGTGATTCTTTGTGCTAGAGGTTGAAAAACACCTTCTTTTACTTCCTTGACCTAGGGTTTGCTTGTTCTTGGAGAAGGATCTAGCTTGAACGAGTGGAGTGCTCAAGCTAACGTTTCTTCTCTCTCTCTTCAAGCTACCTTTCTGCTTAGACCTTCTTCATCTTCTTTGAGGCAATTTATATAATTTTCTTCACATTTATTGCTTACTCTTATCTTGCATGTACATGATCTTGCCCTAAATATGTTTTTCCAAGTAGAAAGATGCTATCTTTGCCTAGGGATGAGCTTAGATGGTAGATCTTGAGTAGGTAATACTTCATGATGTACCTCTAAACTTGGTGCACATTTCTTCGTTGATGGTAGAAACCCTAGACCTTGCATATGTGTGTGACCCTTGGTGATCGCCAAGTTTTCTGACTCCATGTTGGTTGCCAAGATTTCTGACTCTCTGTGGTTTCTATGATTTCTGACTCTATGGTTGATGAGGTTTCTGGCCCTATGGTCACCAAGATTTCTAACCCTATGATCAATGAGGTTTATGACCCTATGGTCACTAAGATTTCTAACCCTATGGTCGATGAGGTTTCTGACCCTATGGTCCCCAAGATTTCTGACCTTATGGTCGATGAGGTTTTTTGTCTCTATGTGGTCTCTAGGGTTTTTGACCCTATGGTCAATGAGATTTTTGACTCTATGGTTTCCAAGATTTTTTACTCTATGTTTTGGTTGTGTGGATTCTGATGGTATGGGTCATACAACATCTGATGGTTAGTGAATGTTGATTTGTCACATTACCTCAACCTATCTTGATTGAACCTAACCCTAAATATAAGTGATGATGGTTAATCATACTTAGCTTCCTTGAGTGATTAGTATGATGAAGGAATACTCCCTCGATGTTATTGTAACCCTTGTTTCCATATGAACACCATAATCTCTTAAATACAATGTTATGTCGAACATGTATGTCACATGTATGGTGATGGTTTGATGAGCCTTTAGTAAGGCATGGAAAGATAATGATGTTCTTATAGGGAATGATGTGAAGGTATTAATGACCTTTTAGCATAGTTGATCCTTATGGAGGTGTGACCCTCTTCATGATGATACAAGGATTGGTATCATGTGATGATGTGATAAGAAATATATTCCATATGTTTTATATCTTTAGAAGTAGTAACATACTCATGTGTTTGTACAACTCTTTTAGGGTTTGTCAGTAACTTGATTGATGTAGCCTCAACTCACCCAATTAGCAATAACCAATCAAGTGAAACCCTAGTCATGTAGTGCCCTGTGTCGTAGATCCATTCTAGTGTCAGAACTTGTTGTATGGTGAAATGAGTATTCCTCTAATGGAAGATCAGAGTCGTATATTATTGAATATATGCATGTTCTTGAGGATGGTTGCAGTCATACCTCGATAGGAGAACATTTGAGTACGTATCTCAGATGATTATGATTCAGTATACATGATGTTTTTAGGATAGTTGTGGTTGTACTTCGAATGATAGGGTTTGTATACCCCGGTTACTAGTGTTGTGACCTATATACCAAGGGTGGGATAAGAAGTTTTGTAGCTTTACTATATATTCATTGCGGGTAACTCATATTGATCAAGGGAGGATGAGATCTTCGGATTCCGGCTTTCCTAGATCTTGTACGCAACTGAATGTTACTTTGTAATGGTCATTTGGAGTCTGAGCGGAATACCTCAAACTCCCTAGTGCTTAATAAAAGATGTAATCTAGCCATGTAGCTTATCTACCTAGGGTTAAACACAACTCACATTGGTTGATAACCCTTGCCTTGTTCCTTGTAATGTTTAGTTGATGTATGAAGTAGTAAGAGAAAGTAATTGTTAACAGATTTATCTATTCCTCTATATACTATACTAATCATGTTTAACCTATTTTAGTTGTTTAGTCTATTATACCTGCTTAATCTGTTTGATTGGTTTAAATTGTTTAATAATAAAATTTGCTATATCAATAATCATTATTGAGAGTTATATCTCTCGTTGGGACATGGGTCTCACATCGTGGGTCACCACATCTTTGAGGTGTTCGTCAGTGACATGGTGAGGTTCTTGGAGGTGAAGAATATTAGCTTGGAGAGCAATAGGAGCATAAGGTTGTCTTTTAGATAGTGATGTCCTAGAGTCGTCCATGTACTCTCAGGTCCAAGCGGGGGATGTTTTATAGATGATATGTATATCGACTCGAGTTTTTGGCAGTGTGTTGATGTCTGTATATGGCATGTATATGTGGAACCTCTCTTTTGTATACAGCGTCTGGCCTCAGCCACTAGACATACATGTAAATACCTATATGGTATGTTTTAATATGCAAGTTGTTGAAACTTTATGTAAACATCTTTGAACATGATGGTAACGTTTAATCAGTTTTAATTTGCCCTATTTTCGAGTTATGTGGTTAAATTTTTTTTTTGGTTTAAGCCAGGAGGTCATCTATTCATCTCACCCTCCACGTGTGAGCATAAGGAAAGAATTCAATTACAGCTCCTGCTGAAAAGTGCAGGTCTAACCCCCACTCAAACCACACCAACACATCAACACAAACAAGAAAACTCGAACCTCGTAGCTCACATGCCCAAAGAGCACACAAACACAACACTAAGACAGACCCCTCGAAGCTCACATGCCCAAAGAGAAGCCATCAAGGATGCTTGAATTGCAACACCACGTATGGAGTGTAGTTCTTCTCAAGAATAGCCATACCATGGATTCTAACTGGCAATCTACTAGGATCGGAGATCACAATCTCATTTACATTGAGGAGAATCACAATTTGTATGTGGATTTTAGTGTTTTTTCTTCCCTACATCTGCATTAGGGATGCCTTTCTCTTGTACTACTTCAGGTAGCTATTGGGACGGCACAACTTCTTCTTCCAAAAATGTTACAAAAACACTTGTAGAATACTCTCGATGATAACATGCATCATGTCATATTGAAGACTTTTTTATCTTTTTCCCACAGTGAAGAGTGAATGCCTTAGCCTACTGATCATCGTACTGAGTATCAATAATACTTGGGAAACTTGTATTGCTAGATTTCTTCATATTTGCAATTTCAATATCTAGTTGAAATATGTGTATCTCCAGGCTCCTTATTTGAGAATCTTGGTTATTATGTTCCTTGTGTGATTGATCAAAGTAGATTTTTTTTCTTTGTCACGAATTTGCCAAAAAAGACCTCCAGCATTTCTAGATGATTGATGCCTCTATGTTATTGAGACAATTGAGAAGTATGTGGTTGTAATTATGAAGTTGATTGCATCTGTGATGGATTCCATTGGAAATTGTTTGGATCCTTCCATGAAAAATTTTGGGTTTCTACTCCATGGGTATTAATCACTCCACATTTTTTTGGGTTGTTCCATGTACATGTATTGCTCCTAATTATCCTCATATGGGCTAGAGTTCATTTCTCCCAACTATTCTGTAAGTTGGCTCATTGGTGACTTGAGCTCTTTCATATCATGTGCTTTTATAGTGGTCTTAGATGACCATGTATTCTCATGGTCATTGCCCCAATACCAATTACTAGCCACATTCTTTAGAATTTATTAGCACTTCTTGGATATTTTTTCTAGAAGGACCTAGAACATATGCTATCCAATGTAGTCCTCTCACTTATGTGCACACCATAGTGGAATATTTTTCCTTGTTCAAACAAGTCTACAACATGGTGAAGACATCTCATAAGAATTTCATGGTAGCTCCCCCATGCCTATGGGTATGATTCATCCGGTTGCAACTTTAAGTTATGTATTTTACCTACGAGCTATGTGGTCTTTTAAGGTGGAAAATACCTCTCAAATAACATATCAATCATCTCATCTCTGCCGTGGTAGATTCTGGCTCCAAACTTTCAAACCAATTATTATACATGTGTACTAGTGAGACGGCAAAGAGCCCCAGATAGATGATCATGGATGACAACCTGTCAATTTTTAATCTATGATAGCTTTCCATAAAGCTCTTTATATGTTGCATAGGGGTCGTCATCCTTGTGTCAATGTATGATTGTTCACTAGAGAAACTATGCATAGATATACCTTATAGCTGTATACATTCAAAACTTGTCGCTTAATCAGACCCAACTGCATGGTGGCAAAGTTTTCTTTAATTCTTTCCCATATAGTATGATCATCATCCTCCACTACATTTTCATCATTGTCCCCATGATTAGAAACCCATGATTCTTATAAATTATACCTCTGGTCCTTATTCAACCATAGGTTCCTATTAATTCTCTAGTTTTGCTTCCTACTATGGTGGTGGTTGTGTTTGATTGCTTTGTAGAAGAAGCAGAAAAAAAATGGCTCATTAGAGAATCTTTTCACAATTTTTAGATGACTAGGATAGATATCTATATTTGGTGGTATGAGTGTGAACCATAAACAAGTAGGTGTAAAAAAATGTCAAAACAACCAGGTACTAAACTTTGATGCCAAAATTACAACACTTGGGTAAAATGAAAAAATAAAAAGGTTACCTAGAGTGGTTGGTTACAATGCTCATAGGGTGTTGCATATTTTCCGTAAATTGTGCCAACAACTTGTCACGCATTTAACGTACTTGTAAAACACAAGTGATTGTGTCATATTATTATCAAAAATCAAATTTTGACTATCAAACTCAAGGAAATGGATGATAAAGACCACTACAAACCAAAATCGAGTCAACTAGGCCTATGGAAAGATTGTTTTGGTTGTTTTAGGAACTAAAGGTAACAAAAAAGGTTAGTTTGAAATAAGAATTTTGTACTTTCCAAGATAATTGATTTCACCACAATGCAATTTGTACTTGATTTATATCTACCCAATAACAATTTAACATTACCTATTTAGAATTAGGGATATGCAGCTTGCTTGACCCACCTTTGTAGTGTAATGCACTATTGCATCTAATCAAAACCCAAATTTCATAGTGTTCAATTAATAGGTGTAATGATTAAAGTTATCTCTCTGGATACATAACATCACAATTCTTAACCCTCTTTCAAAGTTTGTTATAATTGTGTTCATGATAAAGTACTCAATATTTAACCCCACTTTTGAAGTTGTTAAATATTTGAAGCATGTCTAGTGAGATCAATCATGAGCATGGTGCATCATATTACATTATCATTTAAACTCTAAGAAACAAAATTCATTAACATATAGAAATAGTCAAGTACAAATTAACACCGGACTACTCTAGGGTCGTAGAGAAAAGGGTATTATCCCTTTATACTAAAAATAGTATCATGATGGATTCAATAGAAGAAGAAAAACATGAAATTAAATATATGGAACCTTGTATCCATGAATAATGATGATCTCCTCTATAGATGAGTGCAGAAGGATGACATTTCAGTCGTCAAATCACTCCTTCAATGTGTCAGATGATCCTTTTTCATTGTCTCTACTTCTTCTCCTCTTGTCCTTATATCGTTTACCTTGGTTTGTGATTCCTCATTACAATTGTGATGTCTTAGGTCATGTAGAATCATAAATGACCAAGCAATTATCTAGACTGTTGGAACTAAAATCTCAAATCATGTATGTAAGTACTTATATGTTGATGTAACTAAGATAGTTGGTTCTAGCGACTTCTCTATTTCCTTGTTCAAGAAGGATTGAATTGGTACTACTGAATTGAGACTCCGTGGTAGTGGGATTTCCCTATGTGTTTCTAGGTTCGTTTTTGAGACCATCAGGATGGTGGTCAATAGTACCGATCTAGGCTCTCGAATGTGTCGAGATGTGTCAATTTCCTTGACTTTTAACTATGACGTTGTGTCTAATTTGATGCACAATTTGTGGTAACAAGATAAATCTCGGTGGAAGAAACTTTACATGAATATAGCCAATGAACCTGAAACGCAATGAACTTACATTATGTTGAAATAGAATATGATAAATCATATCAAATGCTTGAAAATAGATGATATTGATGCACAAGAGTTTCACTAACTAGTTTGTCATACTGTAAGTCATATATATATATATATATATATATATATATATATATATATATATATATATATATAATATTTATATACACTAAGGTTTGCTTTCATGTAAAGTCAGCTAAAAGAGCATATGAATAATGATAAAATTGTGTGTATTGTGATTCTATCACCAAAAAAGAGGTCAAAAACCTAATACTACTTTTTGTCATCTTGTGAAGGCTTGATGTAACTCGGGTTTTCAAGAAGGGTTTATAATATGGTAGATATTTAAATATCCAACTTGCTTGGTTTTAAAAAGTTAGGTTTATTAAGATAAATACATTACGAAGGCTTTATATATTTGGGTTTTCAAAAAAGTTATACCAAAGGGAAGAAATTTGAATCACCAACATGTTTAAATTTTGAAAATATGAGTTTCCAAAGATCATTTCTGGCGAAGGGTTGATGTAGATTGAGTTTTCAAAAAAAATACCAAAAGTAAGAAATTAGAATCTAAAATATGATTCGTTGTGAAAAAATGGGTTGTTAACAAGGAGTCAAATTTTGGACAATGATTGTTGCTACCTTGGATTTTTTTTTTTAAATATTTATGGAATGGTCAAAATTTTAGAAAACATTTTGATGCTATATTGGGTTTTTTTGAAAAAGAATTGTTAAGGAGCTGAAGTTTAGACAACATTTTGATGTTTTGTGGTTTCTTTCAAAAATATTTACCAAGGATTCAAAATTAAAACAACATTTCATCTCTATCTTGGGTTTTTGAAAGGGTTTTACCAAGGAGACAAGATCTGGAAAATATTTTGACAGTAAGTTGGGTTTTTTCATAAGAGTGTACTACCTATATTCACTTCATAAAGCAAGTGTTTCCCCTATTTATCCCTCATGATTTTGAAAATACATCTTCAAACTCTCAACACACGTACCTACCCTAGGTGAAATATATGTACTTATCTTTTCTAGGGTAATATATACTTCATCTTACGTAGGTATTCAAGTTCATTGGCTTATCCCGTTGCCCTTAATATACCTCATGATCATAGTGGTTGCAGTCAATCATTGGTCTATGGAAGTTGACAAGTTTAGGACTAAGGATTCTCTCACTTGCACATGGTCCCTGTCACTACTGATGTCCATTCGTCTTTCAATTTAGGAAGTGTGAGAATTTCTCTTCCCTAGATGTCACCATAGAAGGGGGAGGGTGTAAAGTGTTTAATTCTAAACCCAAAGCTCAATTGTTTTCAATAATATGTCAATGTAAGGGTGTATGTAAAATCATAGGATATTGAACATGATAGGAAATAATGTGAAACAATAGTACTACCGACAAGCATTTATAGTTAGCCAATATTTTCATGTCTCAATAATCTAGCAAAACAATCAAGTCAATCAATATATTGGGGCTCAAAAGTTAGACCGTCCGCATATTTTTTTCTCTTTTATAAAGATTTTCCTTTTCTTAATGGCAATGAATGCTACAACTTTTACTTTACATACAAGAAACAATAGAAAGAAAAAGAAGGAAATCAAAATAAATAAACACTAGAGGTTGCAAAGTATGTTACTTGAAGACTATGAGAGGGAAGACACGTCACTAGAATGTGTCACCATTAAGATGTAATGAAATCAAGTATGACCACCATAACCCTCTAGTTGAGTAGGTATGTAGAACTAAAACCGCCCCTTATTTTCCAGACATTCTATCATCTCAATTTGGCATCCCTTTCATAATTGCCCAAAAGGACATTGTGAAGGGAAAACAACAAGTTGTAGGATGATTAATAGAATGTGTAGACAATGAATGATCATTCGTACATGGCCACACAATCACCAAGTAATGGTTTTAATGGTGGTCCTAAATCTCCTTCCTACAGTCTATCGTGTATGTTTTGTACAAAGGGACATGCACCACCATGGTGTCATCACTGATTAAAATCCTAAAAAAAAATTGATATGTTAAGATAAAATAATGAAAAGACAACTAATACCTTATGGGTTGAGAGGAAGGCCCTCTTCCCATTTCCCTAGTCCTAAAAAAATTAGTTTTAATCGAGAAGAGATGGCCATAGAAAATTGGTTGGGGCCAGGACCTCATGGGGCATGCACAATGATCGTGCCTCATATCTTGGCTCTTAAAAAATTACCTTCAAATGAGGAAAAAATGGTCGTATCCAATGGATGAGGTCAAGAATGGGGTTTGTAGGTGGACCAAACCCTGAATGGGAACTCCCAAAAAAAAGTTGGACCTCATTGGGATCACCAGCAACCATGTTGTTATCCCCATGACATCTAAACTATGGTTTGGTGGATCTTCGAAACCAAAATGGGTGGAGGAATCATCACAAAATTTGTGAGGAAATTGAGGATCACCACGGAAAGAGCTTCATAAAGCATGTCGACAAGGAAAAATGTACACCAACGAAAAGGGTAAGGCAACCGGTTTTGCACTAGGTAGGTGTTAGGCACCTTTAGTATGCTCCTTCCATATTGTTGATTCTGACAAATAAATTTGGTTTTTATTTTTATAAAACGAGAGTATAAGCTCAAAAATATAAAAAAGACATGTAGAAGATGTTAGAAAAAAAATATTAATATGGAAGATCATCTATCTCAGGTGCTCATGTCATAACAATGCTTGGGGATTGGAAAAGCATGAAGGAAGGGATATATATTTTTTCTAGACCCAAATTACCTTGCTTAGACATGATCTCAAGTAAATGAGGATCATTTTCCTCCTTTTTTTAGAAAGAGATGTGGATTAGATGCATGAACATGCCACCTTTTAGGGTTTTGAAGATTGGAGATGAAGTATCTAGGTATTTTGGGAGGGTGTCTAGATTTTAAACTTGAGGGAGAAAGGTGTCTCTTTTAGCTATTGGGCCATCCTCTCTAAATATCTTCTAGTCGAATGGTAGGCTCTGACAAGGTGACAACTTCTATGAATGGCATTTTGAAGGTTTTTTATATAGAGGCAAAGGGGGTTACCTAGGGTTAGGGTTTAAGTGGAGGCTACCCCAAGGAAAAAAGAGGCTTCTAGAGGGTTACCAAGTGGGCACCCTGTCTTCTAGAGGCTCTTGAGTGTGTTTAAATGGTAATTCATTGACTAGTCAAATTGGAGAAAGTGGGGCATGTGTCTTCCTTCTACAAGCTTTTAGGTGCATTTAAATGACACTTTTGTTGACTAGTCAATGAGGGATGAGGTTCTCCACCTCCCAGGTCCTCTAGGAGCACTTTTTATGGTGTCATGTTGATCATTTGAAAGGGATGAGGTTCATGTCTGGTTCATGCCTTACTTTTTGGGATTCCAAGGAGTGTTGACTGATAGAATCTTCACAATGGAGTGTGGAAATCCAAGAAGGCACCTACTAGGGGGTTGCAATGATTGACCTCAGTCTTCAAAACTCTTATGAGATATTTGGATTTTGAAATCCAAAAAATATTAGGAGAGAGAAAGTTGGGCGTTCTCCTTTTGGGCACCCCACATTGAGAGTCATATATTCAGCTCCATATGGTCTCTGTTTGCTTGGAAATTTAGTGTGGACAAGAGGTCCTATGATAAGGGAATTGATAGGATATTTGTGAATAAACTTAGATGTTCGAGCTAGCTATTTAAGGTGGATTTTAGTGAAAATATTGAGTGTTCAAGATTGGAGGTTAGGCTCATGGAATTTTCCAATAGTGACGTCCAAGGAAAGAAGTATGTAAAATAATATCCATAAATTGGAAATCTAACTTGGTTGGAAGCCTTCCCATTTTGGAAATTGTTACTTGACTTCACAATGGTCCTAATCCTAGGAAAGACTACGGCCATTACTTGAGGAACTTGTTAGAAAATATTCAATTGTCCTAATTTAGAAACTTTTGGTTGATGATTGTCATGTTACTGTTGGTATGTATGCCCTGAGAGCCAATCATGGGATGATTGGTGGGATACATTAAGATTGATCTAATAAACATCAAAGGCAAGCTTCCAATTCTTTCTGGTTCAGTCATATAAGATAATGATAGAACAGATTGAATGTCTAGAGAATGACAGTACTCAATGACGTATGCTTTCAGGTTCAGGACCTGAACGATGAGATCATATAGATGTTGAAGAGTTTGTACATTATTATTATGTCCCTAGTCAGATGTCATTGTGGAAGGTAGATAGATAACAATGATAGATAAGACTAGATTGTGGGGTTAGTTGATGACAGAATCTCATTAGTCATTATATGGAGATATCAAACCAAACACATAGGTACTTGTTAGATAACAAGTGTACCGGACAGACCCACTATGAGTTTGACACATGGAACCATGACATGGTAGTCACAGTCAGTTCTCACAGTGATGGTGGTGAGTGCGATTCTTTGACCTAAAATCACTACACTCAACACATGTCATCGGGTACACTTTGACATCATCAAACGCAGTCCTGAAACATGGTTTGTTATAAAGTTGATGATTGGGTGGCTTTGACACATGGGGCTTTTGAGGGGTGAGTGATAGATATGGGATTTTTCCCTCCTAAGGGAGTTTTATATCCACGGCCACTTGATGAGTAGGATTGAGATAGGCGTGCGCACGCATGTGTGAATCAATATGTGATATTGATGTCATACATATCTCCTCCAGTCTACTCTGAGATCAAGAAAGTGAATAAATGTTGAAAGGATGACTGTTCCATGCCTGGAGTTCATTTGGGATATCAGCGACAAAGGAATTATACATTCACTATAACACCATTCACGGATTGTAGAATTGAAAGTTGTTCTCCAACTTTCCTTTTCACTTGGGTTGCACTGATGTGCGACTAGGCACCGCTCTTTGCTTGTGAAGTCATAAGTGTTATGGACTTTCACTGCCAACGTGAAATGGGCCTGCAGGGTCACACACATAAGATTTAACCTGGAAGAGGAGTCTATCCACAAACGATGTTTAGATTGATTACTAAAGGAGTTTAGTAGTTCAATTAAACACTCAATCAATTGATAGCTCAATATCATAGTGTTCAAGGTGTTGGGCAGATTGATTAGAGTATCAGATTGATTGAAACTACAATTGACTGATTTTGCACAGTCTGCACTCCCAACCGGTTGGCTCATATGATGAACCGATCGGCTCATCTTGGTGAACCGATCGGCTCAACTTGGTGAACTGATCGGCTTAGCTTGGTGATTTGATCGGCTCAGGATAGGATAAACCGACCAGTTCAAGGGTTGAACTGATCGACTCAACTGGTCCAACTGAGTGAGTTGGGAAAGTCAGGTTGGCAAGAAATTTCTCTTCGTTTCACTTGTCCAATTTGATTGGAACAAGGATTGGTATTTGGATCAATTCGAAACAAAAGAGGAAAAGTCAATCGGTAACTAACCAGGGCAGTGAACCGACCAGTTTAGAAGTGAACCGATCAGCTCAGGTGTCCCAACCGACCAGTTCAGGTGTGAACCAATCAGCTCAGGTCCCCAACCGATCGGTTCATTCTTGAAACGATCAGTTCAGCTGGAGCAGTTGGTTGTTTTTTAGAAATTGTGGACCCTTCTACTCCTGCTTTAATCCTGCATTGCCTGGGGTAGAAAACCCTATCCCATGACCCTCCTATATATATAGGGGTACTGGGGGCTTCTCAAGTACAACTCAGAACACTAGTTGCTTTGTAAATTTGTCATTCTCTCTGGTTGTGGTAACCATGAGAGCCCAAGCAAGTGCTACCCGATAAGGGAGGCACAGTAAGGGAAACACAACTACAGAAAAGTGACTGGTGGCAGGAGAGTGTGTCGGTGACTAGTACGCTGATAGGAGGGTACGACTCCTTACGGTACCTTATGCGATAAGGCGATCGGAGTTCCAGGTGGTCTGTGTGGACTACTATAGAGGCAGTAGATTTCTGCCGCTCAGAGGACAGCTGTCAATCCCGACAGTCCCCGTGACCAGGAGCTGCACAGACACCGTCCAAGACTGGAGGTGAAGACTGTGCAAGTCGTGAGGTAACGTCGCTGAGCAAGCCTCGAGACAAGGTATGTCTCTACAAACCATCCTTCCTATTGTATAGATGTTGATGTGATTCCTTCGTTCTGGGTTTGAAAGAAAAAAAAATTTCCCCTTCCTTCTTTGACTCCCCATGAAACCCAACAGTGGTATCAGAGCCACATCAACTGCTCTTTACTTTAGGATTATCAATGTGATCGATTTTGGTTTGTCACCTTTATTTATTGCATACTATGTGAATAAAATTGGCTTTATGCATGTCCAATCCTAAATCCACAAATCCCAACATACATATATGATATGTAATATAAATGCACTCGATACGCGTCGCCCTTAAATGAGTTTTGTGGTGGATGTATAGCATGGTTATGGCCAATAAACCCTATGTATGTGTGCTTGGTTGAATGTGGTTGCTTGCATCTTAGTATGTGCACCAATTTCCTATCTCTTATTCCTAATGTAAATCGAGATAACTCGAGATTTCTTTCCTACCTTTGCTCCCCCCGAATGTAACTCGGGGTTTCTCAATTCAAATGTAAATAGGGTAGAACTTTTATTTCCTATTATGTCAAAGAACAGCGGACAACCTGACAACAACTGAGACAATTGGTTCAAGGTGTGAATCGATTGGTTGGCATTCTAGATGACCGGTTCGAGGAGAAAGATGAGCGAGTGGCGACCTGAGGAGATGCACGAAGACCCGTGAATCGATCAATTGGAGGAGCCAATTGATCGGTTGGTGGCACCCAAAGGACCGGCCTGATGGCGAGCCGATCAATCATGAGATGAGTTGATAAAACCTAGAACAGCAAAGCACAGAGTTCATCTTGTACACGTTGCATGTGATGTAGACCTAGATGACTGTGATTCTTCTTGGCTCGAGGAATAACATTAGGATGGCCATAATCATCGTTTTTATCGTTTCACATGTTTTCTGTGGGATATAGCATATATATGATATGTACTATATATTGTGGAGATTGGATATGTACATGTACCTATAAAACCAAATCCCTCATTAAATATTAAAGTTTTAGATGCCTTCCAAATGCGACACACGTGAAAAGCTTGATCGGTCAAGTGTGGGCACGCCCTAGCGTGGTGCACTGTCTATCTCGTGGAAGCGTGAAGGATGGATATGTGGGTCTGCCCTAGCAGGGTGCATATTCATTGTGTTGGCTTTGGGTCGGACTTAATAAGGTGGCCTAGATAGGATCTACCACCTTGAGGCATGGAGGTGATCATGGCAAGGAGTTGCATATGACATCTTTCAAGAGTTGCATATGATGCAATTGGCAAAAGTTTCCTACCTGGAAGATCTAATTTGTGGGTGACAACCCTAGTTGGTCTATGACTCAGAGGATTTCAGGATCTTGACCCACTAAGAGATTGTACACTGCAATCTTCTGAATTGATGGTGAGGGCTATCAATTTGAACAAAAATAGTGGGAGCGATAATTAATTAAAGTCCTAATTATATCGTCAACCTTTCAAATCAATCAAATTAGTCAAAATTGAGTTTTGAACTAAATTGCATATATTTCCATTTGTAGTACAAATGACAACAAACAACAATCACTTTTCATTGTGATCGATCCTTAAAAAGGACAAGCTGAATGGGACTAACTTCCACGACTGGTTTAGGACATTGAGAATTGTTCTCACTCAAGAGTGAAAGCTCTATGTCTTGGATACTCCAGCTCTAGAGGAACCTGCTCCTACCGCACCAAAGGCAGAAAGGGATGCTTATAAGAAGCATTCTGAAGATGTCATTGATGCAAAGTGCTTGATGTTGTGCGTCATGAACCACGAGTTGCAGAGACAACATGAGAACATGAGTGTCATTGAGATGATTCATCATCTCAAGAACATGTATGAAGATCAAGCACGACAAGAGAGATATGATGTCTCCAGGGCATTATTCAAGTGTGTCATGATAGAAGGAGATCCAGTTGGTCCACACACGCTCAAAATGATTGGGTATGTGGAGAACCTGGAAAGATTGGGATTTCCCCTGAGCCAAGAGTTGGCTACTGACGTGATACTACAATAATTGTCAGAATCCTATAGTCAGTTTGTGATGAACTACAACATGAACAACTTTGACAGGCCATTGATAGAGTTGTTGAGCATGTTGAGGACAGTCGAGGCACATATGAAGAAGGACAAGCCTAAATCGGTGATGATGATCAACAACAAGAAAGGCAAGTCCAAGCGCAAGGGCAAGGGCAAGGCTAAGAAAGGTTCTGATGCTAGCCAGCAGGCCAAGTCGTCTTCAACTCTCAAGGCCAAGGGAGGCATGACCGAGAGAGGCAATTGCCACTATTGTCAAAAGCCAGGACATTGGAAAAGGAATTGTCCACTCTATCTGGAAGAACTAAAAAAGAAGGAGGTGACATACGTCTCCACCTGAAGGTGTCATGAAATAAAATTATAACACTTTTGAGGTATATGATACCAAGATATAAAGTGTAAAGCACCTAATAAATGGGGCAAGTGTTGCTGCCATAGATAGGAGTACATTAGTTTATTTTCAGCCTTGAAGGCATGTAATAGAGTTATAAATTTCTATTTCATATTTGCCAATGGTTAGAAACACCTTATTTTTGCATATTGTATGACAATAATGGCAATTAATAAAGTGGATGTTTCCTTGTGGAAATGCCTTGTTTATCTTGTGGTACTTGGTATGCATAAGATAAAATGATACCTAAAAGTTACTAATAACTCAAACAACAAATTAGCATTATCATGAGAAATTCATCTCTAGTTTCTATATGATGGATAAATCTAGACTCTTTTGATTAGAGAACCAGTAAGATACATGAATCTCTTAGACATGATTAATCAATCTTCACTAGTGGTAGTGGGAGAATGATTATACTATTAGGTATAATACATGTGATGTATTTACATACCTATTAGAGTTAATGCTAGTACTTCAAATAGTGTTTAGAGAAATACCAATATGAATATCTTGAAGTGTTCAAGAATATCATAGATGAAGTATGAATTTGGTAAAGTGTTAATTCTTGATGAGATCAATGAATGAAATACTTGAACCAAATGTTTGAGATCCTTATGAGTGATTATGATATTGTATCATAGTGAGCTTGTGATTAAGGCATGGTGATGTCTAAATCAAAAGGAGTCATACTCTAAGGAGTTAGAGAATGATTATCAAATAACTAATTTCTTCTTAAATAAAGAATACCCCGCACTAATAAAGGACATTAAGAATCACAAGGAGTTATGAGTTCTTATATCCTTCACAGATACACCTCCATTATCTATGTGATGAATTGGTCATGTGATGAATCAACTATCTAGATAATGAGGAACCGGATTTTGAGTTATGGTTTATAACCATTACATCCTAAATGACATCCATGTGAATCATAAGGTATGACCTTGATGGTAGCACCCATTGGGATGAAATCAATAAGTGCAAATAAGTCTTAAGCGTTAAGACACATGGATAACATTTTGAGAAGGATGATGCTTGTTGATTGCAACTTAATGACTAAGAGATTTGCATATGGATACTAAAACTGCATTCCTATGAGGAATAAAACAAGGATGTGTACGTGACACAACCTATAAGGTTTACGAATCCATTAATGTAAATAAAGTCTATAAATTACAATGGACTAATCGATGTGATTGATTGAGTACAAGTAACTCAGAGTTGTATCTTTACTTTGATAATATAGTCAAAGGGTTTGACTGATATGACAAAGATAAAGAAGGGATCTGTGATTTAGTGGGAGCGTATTTGTATTCGACATGTCGATGAGGAATGAGATGTTCTAGAATGGAATCCTTTGTGGAAATTATCTTTAAGGAAGATAGAGACATTTCCTATGTAATAGGAATAGATATCTATAGAGATAGTTCTCGAAAACCTCTTGACCTAAAAAGAGAAAGCATACATTGGCAATCTATACTGAAGGGTTCAGTATACGCAGATTCAGTGGGAGAAAACTTGGAGTTAGTATCCCAGAGCCAAGTGTCTCAATTCTTATGAAGAATGGGAGCACTAAGAATAGATATGGATCTATCATGTATGTAATCATCCCATTATCTTGCATGTATGGACATGGAAAGAATAAAAAACATTCATCTTGTATGTAGGACATGACAATATGATATGAACATTCTGATAACTTGTATGTGGGACATGACGAGTGGATGTATGTCTAGTTCCAGTAAGGATTACTGGAATACCATAAGAACTTGATAAGTACTTGAGAAGTAATAGTTATATGGAAATAAGGAAGGATTCACTGTAAAGAGTTACACTGATGCGAACTTCCGAAAAGGACAAACAATTAATCACAAAATATATATGGGATATATAAAAGTGAATGTTTGTTGATAAATGGAAACGTTCCAATAAAGCCATTTAAAAGGAAAAGCCATGTATACGTATGTTAGAGAACATTAGTAGATGCTATATGGATCTGGAAGTTCATGATATGAACTTATAGATATTCCAATCTTTGATGACAAGTAAGGATTACTTGGTCATACAATGTGGCTAAAGGTTAACAAAGGAATACTAGATCACATATTACGGCAACTCCATCTCATACGTGTGAAGTATAGCGAAGAGATGAGAGACATGCAGTTAATACCGACTTTGGCAAGGAGTTGCCATAACTCACTATGTTAGCACTAGAGCACAGTAACATGTGGGACATGTTTGAAGATCACTATGAATATGATTCAAGGGTAATTGGCTCACAGTGCAAGTGGGAGTCTGTTGGTATGTATGCCCTGAGAGCCAATCATGGGATGATTGGTGGGATACATTAAGATTGATCTAATAAACATCAAAGTCAAGCTTTCAATTCTTTCTAGTTCAGTCATATGAGATAATGATAGAACAGATTGAATGTCTAGAGAATGACAGTACTCAATGACGTATGTTTTCAGGTTCAGGACATGAATGATAAGATCATACGGATGTTGAAGACTTTGTACATTCTTATTATGTCCCTAGTCGGATGTCATTGTGGAAGGTATATAGATAACAATGACACACAAGACTAGATTGTGGTGTTGGTTGATCACAGAATCTTGTTACTCATGATATGGAGATATCAAACCAAACACATAGGTACTTGTTAGAGAATAAGTGTACCGGACAGACCCACCGTGAGTTTGACACATGGAACCATGACATGGTAGTCATAGTCAGTTCTCATAGTGATGTTGGTGAGTGTGATTCTTTGACCTAAAATCACTATACTCAACACGTGTCGTTGGGTACACTTTGACATCATCAAACACAGTCCTGAAACATGGGTTGTTATAAAGGTGATGATTGGGTGGCTTTGACACATGGGGCTTTTGAGGGGTGAGTGATAGATATGGGATTTGTCCCTCCTGAGGGAGTTTGATATCCATGTCCACTTGATGAGTAGGATTGAGATAGTCATATGCACGCATGTGTGAATCAGTATGTGATATTGATGTCATACATATCTCCTCCAGTCTACTCTGAGATCAAGAAAGTGACTGAACATTGAAAAGATGATTGTTCCATGCCTTGAGTTCATTCGGGATATTAGTGACAAAGGAATTATACATTCATTGTAACACTATTCACGGATTGTAGGACTTAAATTTGTTCTCCAACTTTCCTTTTCACTTGGGTAGCATTGATGTGCGACTAGGCACCGCTCTTTGCTTGTGAAGTCATAAGTGTTATGGACTTTCACTGCCAATGTGAAATGAGCCTACAGGGTCACACACATAGGATTTAACCTGGAAGAGGAGTTTATCCACAAATGATGTTTAGATTGATTACTAACGGAGTTTAGTAGTTCAATTAAACACTCAATCAATTAATAGCTCAATATCATAGTGTTCAAGGTGTTGGAATGATTGATTAGAGTATCAAATTGATTGAAACTACAATTGACTGATTTTGCACAGTCTGCACTCCCAACCGATCGGCTCATATGATGAATTGATTGGCTCAGCTTGGTGAACCAATCGTCTCATCTTGGTGAGTCGGTCGGCTTAGGACAGGTTGAACCGACCAGTTCAAGGGTTGAACTGATCGACTCAACTGGTCCAACCGAGCGAGTTGGGAAAGTCATGTTGGTAAGAAATTTCTCTTCGTTTCACTTGTCCAATTTGATTGGAATAAGGATTGGTATTTGGATCAATTCGAAACAAAAGAGGAAAAGTCAATCGGGAACTGACCAGGGTAGTGAACCGACTGGTTCATAAGTGAACCGATCGGCTAAGGTGTCCCAATCGACTGGTTCAGGTGTGAACCGATCGGCTCAGGTCCCCAACCGATCGGTTCATGCTTGAAACGATCGGTTCAGCTGGCATAGTTGGTTATTTTGTAGAAATTCTGGACCCTTCTACTCCTGCTTTAATCCTGCATTGCCCGGGGTAGAGAACCATGTCCCATGAGCCTCCTATATATATGGGTACTGGGGGCTTCTCAAGTATAACTTAGAACACCAGTTGCTCTGTAAAGTTGTCGTTCTCTCTGGTTGTGGTAACCAGGAGAGCCCGAGCAAGTGCTACCCGATAAGGGAGGCACAGTAAGGGAAAGACAACTGCAAAAAAGTGATTGGTGGAAGGAGAGTGTTTCAGTGACTAGTACGCCGACAGGAGGGTACGACTCCTTCTGGTATCTTATGCGATAAGGCGATCGGAGTTCCAAGTGGTCCTTGTGGACTACTACAGAGACGGGAGATTTCTGCCATTTGGAGGACAGTTGTCAATCCCGACAGTCCCGGTGACCAGGAGCTACATAGACACCGTCCAAGACTGGAGGTGAAGACCACGCAAGCCATGAGGTAACGTCGCCTAGCAAGCCTCGGGACAAGGTATGTCTCTATAAACCATCCTTCCTATTGTATAGACGTTGACGTTATTCCTTTGTTCTGGGTTTGATAGAAGAAAAAAAATTGTTTATGTTGCCTTCTATGACTCCCCATCAAACCCAACAGTTACGTGTAACATGAGTGTCAACATTATGTATTTTATATTACAAATTATCATAATAATGAAGGATACATGTACATACAAAATAAAGAAGAGATATATATGATGAGATCACAATCCTTTAAATGAATTTATGGTATGAAGGTGATCTACTTCTCATGGTAAACTTCTAGATTTAAGTGAGTTAATATCAACTTTTAGAATTTTCGTAATCCAAAATGTAGTGTCTTGTCATGTTTTATAATACACAATATTCTAACCTTTATCATCCTTATTAATTGGCTAGGAATGGGTTACCAGTGCATGTTGCATCTCATTGCAAATGTGAAACCCAAAATAGGGACAACAAACAAAATGATGAAGAAGTCACAACCACGGTTCTTTGAGTGAGAAACATGGATAACCTAAAGACACATTTGTAAATAAAGGATCAACCATAGATGGAAAATATATAACGCTATAGTTTTATAAGGTGTTAGGCACCTTTATCCCCTCAAAATAGGTTATTTTCCAACCCATATATAAATATTTAAATAAAAAAATTTAGCTAGTATATTGTTACATTCGAGAAAAAAAGATCACAAAAAGAGTATGGAGCATGTGGATATGAATGCTCTAATCATCTCATATTTTCTTACAGGATATGGTTGTATAACAATTGATAAAACACAATATTGAGTAAAATGAGCATGAGCATGGTTTACATGTCAACCTTTCTTTTGAATATATTAAAATAATACTCCAATATTTATCTATACAAGATGGATTTGATCGATGGTTATGGTAAAATGAAGAGTTGTATATGGTGAAATGGCTTGAAATGTGGAGATCCATATTCATTAAAGAAACCGCTCTAGGAATCATCAGTACATTTGGAGATTTAATATATATGAATGATGGTGAAAGACAAGGTTTTATATAGTAATCATTTTTTTAGTTCTTTTACAACAAAGAACTCATGATTTATTCATCAAGATATATTTCACACAAGAAATCATTAACTTGATTATAATCCTTCAATTGCACCATTTAGGGAATTTGTAGTTATTTCTTTTCTTATACATATGGGTATATGGCCTCACATTTTAAATCTTCATTTCCTTACTTTGAACCAAGCTAATGCAAGGGTTTCTCCCTCTATATGAGGTCGTGTAACTTCAATCTTTAAGCTTGAACCAGGCTCCAATGTTGGAGTGAACCAAATTATAAGGGATGGGCTTCACTCAATCCAAAAATGGGGTGTTCTAAAATACATAACCCACCAATTCCTAGAATATTACAATTTTGCCTAGATCTAGCAACTAAAAGTAAGTTTTTTGACACATGTTTTTCCATTCACTAGATATTCCACTTTTTATCTTATATCTACTTGGCCTAATTTGTTGTTTGCGTTGGTAGGCAATTTTGGGGTAGTATGGATTTGATATTATTATGAGGAATTACGTAGTTTAAATAACTCCCTCTTAATTTTAATACCCAACTGAGGCCTTGCATGAGGGAGTAAATAAATAAAGGGCTATTACAATGCACCAATTGCAAAAAAAAAAACACTAACCTGAAGATTCTATAAGAACCCATCACTTTAGAATGGAATTACTGAAACTTTATGAAACCCTCATGAAGGGTCATGTTAACTAATTCTTGGCTTCATAAAATATTTAAAGGGTGAATATTATTAATTTTTTGGTTCACTTATGAGGCCCCAGCCCTCTAACATGTGCCTAAATAACAGTTATGTTTTTCTAGAAAAGAATGGAAATATTCACTTTTGAAAAATTAAGATCAATGTCACTTTTATTTCATTTAAATATTGTTCCATATTTCATCTTAATGCCAATTCATTCGATCCATTTAGTTAAATATTCAAGTTATTACCATGACATAGAGTGTTAACTTTTTTACTTTGTGTATTTGAAGACTAGTCAATTCTTTGATCAAATAGCTATGAGCGAACACATGGATAAGTCTAGGATGGATCTCTTTTTAGAATTTGTAAATTACTTAATTATAAATAACCAATCAGATTTGGGGATTTCAGTAATTGAGATATCGAGTTTTCACTATGCATGGGGGTAGATAGCAAGGAAAAGGGTACACCATGCCCGCAACCCACCTTATGGTTGTATATGTTTATTCTGTATGATGCTTAATGTGTGGTGGTACCTTGCATTAGATTGTTAGGACCCGTGAGAACCCAACTGGGGACATGAATCCACTTGAGGGTAGTACAAGACTACAAGTACAGTCTCTATAGCTATCACCTACCCTAAGTACTAGAAGTCCCTGGATTTAGTAGCGGGCATGCAAATATCCACTATACATTTGTTTATGGGCAGTTTCTGCTTGTGAATAGCTCATCAGATTTTAATTTATTCTGCCATTTGATGTGTTATTGTCATAGTGACCTATACTCAGGAATTTGTTTCTAGACTTCAGATTTCATATAAAATATAAATCCTTACATGTCATAATTTTTGTAGGTCAATGTCAATTATTGAATGAAGAAATTACATTTTCAGGCATTGTGAGTTAAAGCCATCTTAAAGATGGTGTAGACGAGCATTAGAAAGAATCAGAGATAGCATAATTACGCATTATAAGTTCATGTATATCCTGAATTTTATGTGATGGAGAGATAGGTTTAGTGAAATATGATGTTGTATCTTGATTTTGACATAAGTGGGTAGTATCATGTTTGACTACTCAATAATTGTGGGTCATAATACATCAGTTAGTTATTTCTACAATTCCATGACATGGCAGTCCCCCTTTATCCCTCAACGAAATCGTTTCTTTCTTCAATTGTAGAAAATGGGTTCACGAGCTAATAGCGATGGTGCCACACATGTGGCAGGCGGTCAAAGTATGCTACAGTACTGAGAGCTGCATAGAGGAAGCGGATAAAAATATATGATATACGTGAGGGGGCCTTTTTGTATATCAGGTAGGCGGTGGTTGTGGTACACGCTAACTTAAAAAAGGGAAGCAACTTCCAAGTTAATAACAACTAAATACCGTAAGTTGAAACCTAGCATTCGATTCAAGATAAAAGTGAAACTTAATCAGGGATCTTTATCCTAGATTCTAAAATAGAAAAATTAGGGGTGGGCGTGGTGTGGTCAAGTCGGTTTGATCCTAAAACCATAGACCATACTACATATAGTGGTATAAAATAATTTTCGACCAAACTTGACCATTGGAATGGTCTAGACCAAATTCAACTTGACCACTAAAGTGTGGTCAAGTTTAGTTAAGTTTGATCTAAGACCACTACTATTAAATATTTACTCATAACATACATATTTATTGAAGAGTTCGATAAGAAGTTGATTTAATTATCTGGTCACTTTGCAGGTGCTCTTCCATCAAAATTTCTACTTAACATGAAATGAAATTTATAAATGCACATAGAAAGAAAGTTGTGATTATTACATGTAGCATTTAAATGTCGTAAATACATTAATGATGTAGTCATTTGCAACATTGATCATAAAATTAAATGTCAATGACAATTAAATACTATGACTATGAAGAAAGTATATTTGTAAAGGGTGACGACAATGTCTCAAATACATAATCCAAACAATTTACATATTCTGAAACATTAAAGATAATGTAAGTATCATAAACCTCTTTGAAGCTAAGAAAAGTCTTCCACAAGTCTTTAATATAATGCTTTCAAGTAAAATCAACAACAGAATCAGAAAATTTAAAGTAAGATTATATCGAAGTTAAACTAAAATGAATTCACATTAACAATTACATAAAAAAGTAATTTACCTCAAAAATTTATGCAATCATGATGCATTGCTTGACCCACCATCTAATATTTCACTTTGATCATCATTATTGAATGTAAATAATAAATTTGTAGTTAGATAACAAAGAGAAATGAAAGATATGTAAAAATAAGATATGAAAATAAATATAAGAAAAGCATACCCAATGCCTCTATTTCCTCAAGTTCTTCATAGTTTTCTTCTATCTCAAATGAAATCCCCTTTTCCCTCAACAAATCTTGGGTGCATATGAGGCATTAACCGGCTTTGGAGTCAAAGAAGTTCTAAATTTGTCAAGAACACATACCCCAATGCTGAAAGCTAACTCAGATGCTACAAATGAAACTGGAATGGAAAATACATCCCTAGCCACCAATAACAGGATAGGATAGAGTGTCTCATTTGAGCGCCACCAAGCTAACAAGTCAAAAGTAGGATCTTTTTTTTCAAGATATTTATCAAGCTTAGATTTTTCTACATGAGAATCATCTTCATCTTTCACTTTCTCAAATTCAGCATCAAAATCAACTTCAGTGTTACTAAAACAAAGACCATTTTTTTCATCTCGTTCTTGTTGTTTTATGGAAACCGTTGTCATAAAATGAGTTTCATAATATTGAAATGTTTCTTGAAGAACATTCTTTGCATTTCTATAGTACTCAATACCCTTATTTGGTGGATGTAGCTTCTCAAAATAGAAATTCACATACTTCAATTTATATATATAGTCCAAAATGATAGCAACAATTAACAACATGTTCATCTTATCATATTCTCCCCAATATTTATCAAAATTTAGTTTCATCCTTGTGGACAAGCAACTGATATAATTGTCCTTATTATTACACAATTCATTTAGCTTAACCTCCAAAGAGAAAATTTCACCAAAAAAATGAATTGGCACTAACATGTGATGTAATAGAAAAAGTGTTTTTAGAATCACGAAAACATTTCAAGAATTTACAAAAAGCACATGCTTCATTCCGGTCCACTTCGGTTGGAGTACCTTTATTTAATGCCTAAGAAATTTTGAGATCATCTTTCTCCATATGATCAAATACTTTCTAGAACTTCAAAGCTGAGTCTAGCATTAAATAAGTGGAGTTCCATCTTGTGGGAACATCAAGACACAAAGAACCATTGTGTAAAATATCTTCTTTGTCAATAGCTAATTTAAATTGGTGCTTACGAGAAGGAGAACTCCAAAAGTATTTAACAACATCACGATTGTGATCCAGTGAGTTGGACATTTCACCAAGTGTGTCCTTAACAACTAGTTTAAAACATGTGTCACACATCTCATGTGAAAATACTTTCTATTCAAGATGAGGCCATTTTTCTTTACTAGTTGTTTTACAAGATAAGAAATGGCAAGATCATTTGATGTAACATTATCCGTAGTCATGCATATCAACTGAGTAATGCCCCAATCAAAAAAACATATTTCGATTAATTTTCCAATATCTTTCCCTACATGCCCATCCATCACAACAAAAGTAATGATTCTTTTATGCAACTTCTAATTTTTGTCAATGAAGTGGGCAGTGACACACATGTAAGATGTATTTTGCAATCTTTTCCAACTATTTGTTGTAATTAAAGTTGTACCAGTAGAAGTTGACAATAAAGATTTCAACTTTTTCTTCGTACTAGTGTAGATTTTTCAATGTTTCTAGCTATTGTTCTATGAGAAATGGACTTGAATTTTGGTTGCGCTACATTCATGAATGCCTTAGATCCCTCATGTTCCACAACTTTAAATTATATCTCATCTATGATAATCATTCTACCTAATGCATCATGACATATTTGTTGATCAAATTTTCATGGGATCAATTTTGAGGAGTCGTCATCTTTGATTTCAAACCCTAAAGTGTTTTGTTTCTAATCTATCTTCTTGTTTTGGTTTTTGAGCATTTTTTAGTATGATATTTCAAGGTGCTCATCCCACTTCCACCGTAATATATACCCCTACAATAATTGCAAATTTGTTTTTAAACTTTTCCAGCTTTATTTTTTACCTTTGTGAAATACAACCAAACGTCATAGGATAATTTTTGAACTTTCCTTTTCTGTGGTCATATCTTATCCTTTGGAATGCTCTTGAGCATTTCATTTGGATCCTTAGATGATCTTGTGTCAGTGTCCATAGAAGGATCCATCTGCATTAGAATAATTCGCATATTAAGAACATGCACTTAAAAAACTAAACATGATATAAAATTAGGACAGAACATTTAGTCTAGTTGTAGGATAATATCCAACTGATAATTTGTTCAAGGTTCTATTTTTTTATAAAAACTGAAATAACAAATAAGGATGAGTAGGGGAAGAAATATGATTGTGTAAGAAAGATGATATCACTTCCTATCATGATTGGTTGGAAGAAACGTTAAAGTCCCTATTCTATTGTCGTTGTCCTTATTAATGTTTGTTGACCACTCTTGTGCCACACTGAGAGGTAGAAGGTAGAATCAACTACACATGGATAAGGAAGGTGACAATATATTGTATTTGTTGTTGGAATATAGCGATCAACTTAAAAACGTCAATATCAGAGGTAGAAAGCAAGGATTTGATCCTTGCATGTGTCCCGCACAGACTAGAGAAGGTAGAGTAAACCACTGATGAGGGAAGAAGACAAATGCTTAATTATCTATGTCTCTAGAGCTCATACCCAAAGCAGTAGTCTAGATTAATGTAACGTCCCTGGATTCCGCCGTCTCGAGACTTAGAAGGCCCGAGAGGACGAATCCAAAAACGTTAGGCAATTGTATCAAAGTGTGTTGCGGAAGTAATATGCGCATACATGAACATTCAACTATGATTCATACACCATAACATTCTCAACATTCAACATATTTATATTACAACATGAATTACATTTACATATTAAAAGAAGATTTACAAGTCTATGAACATGTATGCTAATCAGGATCTACACAATAGGTACAACCTGAACAACTACTCACTCCCATCTTTTTCCTCCCATGCTATCTCTGAACCTAAAACATACATGAAACAGTGAATCAACACACAAGGTGTTGTGCACGTGGGTAGAAAGATACATACTAATATGTTTGCATAATTGAAATAACTTGAGAAAGAAAGATTAAAAGAAAATATTATTTAAAGTGATAATCAGATAAACATTCCTTTTATTACATTCACTTTGATGCGGTTGTACTACATAAACTTGCACTTGACTTACATCTAGTGTGGGCGATATAGTATCATAATACATCTAACATGGGCCAAGGAATCATACATCCATGTTAGGCAACATACATCCACACCAGGCTATGTGCTCTAGTAGCTACAACCCATCATACTCATTTATGTGCTATTAGCTTTGGCAAAGTATAACTCATACTAGTTCAACCAAGCAATCATATCCAAATACGAGCATTCAAATTATCACATATCATAGGCAACCAGAAAACTAGTCTTATACTTAATAAATCCCACGTACCTGAATTCAAAGATTTCTAATCATTCTTGCTCATCTAGATATCCGGTCATCACCTGATTAATAAAAATTAATCATCATTAATGATAGGATCATTATGTAACTTATTATTTAGGTCCAACTAGAGTTTTGGTCAAACCTAAAGTTAAACTTATCTTAAACTTGTGTTTGATATTTTTCAACTGACTGGGGTGTCATTTTAGAGGTCTGGTCCAATTTTTTTAATTTTCTGATGATTAGTCTATTTTCTAGAATTAATATGAGATTACAAACATGGAATTGGGTTTTAATGAGAAATGGCCTTTTATTTTGATATAATAGTCAAATTTGAGTTCATATTTGGTTTCCACATTATACTAAGGTTCAGTAATATTTTTATCAGATTTCATTTCCATGATATGCTAATTATACCAATTATACGATCTCAAAAAGAAGCATTATCATCTACATTGAATATCATCATTATTTGTTCGTCAAAGGTCTGATCTAAGGGTCCAGTAATGTAGAGGACATTTTTCTGAGTCTAGGAGTATTTTTGGGGGATTTTTAGAGCAAGGGGGCTATTTATTAGGCATTTTCTACGTGTCTAAGCATTTCCAGATTTAAAATGATAATTACCTTTTGTTGTGGGTCCCACTGTCCGACGTGGCGGCATCTGGTTGGTCCATGCTGGCCATCAGGGTGGAGCGTGGCTCAGCAGTTTGGATAGCTTGGACCGGCCGGTTCATCCAGTTTCTGGACCGAACCCTGCCTGGTATCTCCTCTCGCGTGACTCTCCGCGCCGCCAGACGCGATGCATCATCTTCTTCGCGGGCGTCTCCATAGACGCAATGCTCACAACCCATTACGGCTGCTAGGTTTGGCTACGCTGGCTAGAAATGATATTGTAGCCTACTCCATCGTGGTCAAGGAGGTGGTGATCAGTGATCACTGGCTCCTCAACTGAGCGTACATCCTTGATGAATCTCCGGTGATCCAGGGTGAAAAAGGGCGGCGTCGGTTCTCTCTTCCTGCCCTGATGAAGTCGCCGCCTAGGAAGACTCTGACGATTCCAAGCTGCCTTCGCATCTTACTAATCGCTGTCTCAATCTTCTACTCCTCTTCAGCATGCATCATTGCAGGCGGTTGGCCTGGACAACGTTGGGTCGCTAGGAGGGTGAGGTTGTCGCCCCTTCCGACGTCGTCTGGCTTTCGTCGCCCTCTGCTTCGCTCTTGCCTCTACAAGGGTTCCCAGGGGCCAGCACTCGTCCCCGCCTGCTAGGTTGTAGGAGCGTCGTTGTGAGAACATGGATTCCGGCGAGGAGTCCATTGGATTTTGGTTCTAAAGATTTGCACCCTCTGCTCAAGAGGGAAACAACACTGCAAAGGAAAGAAGCAGCTAGAAACCCACCAACGTCCCTACTCTCTTCTTGTTTGACGGTGGCACCATCAAGTTAGCTTATTGCCTCGATGAGATCTCCTTCCAGAGTTCCATGTCGTGGTGGTAGCAGACAGTATGGCAGCTAGAACTTAGGCTCAACACTTTGTCTCCATAACTGAAAGCTGCCACCGTGACAAAAGGCACCGACAAGGGCATCATGGCTCCAGGTCTTCTCATGATCGTCTGAGGAAGACAACCACTGTGGGTGGTGGGTTGATCGGTCTGGTTTGCTATTATGGCCAGGAAGAGCCTATAGCTCTAGGATGATGATGTAGTCGGGAAGTCTAGCTGGGCTCATGTAAACACGACAAGGATGCGTTGAGATTCTGCCTAAGGCATGGCATGTAAGTTTAGGTGGAGGGACTAGGGGTAGAAATGGGTCGATAGCTTTGGCGGTTGCGTAGATTATGATTATGGGAATTGAATTCCCTATGATCACCCACCCTCTTCGGAACTACTTGAAACCAATCTGGTACTGCTCCTCCATTTTCGGAGGTTGAGAATGACCTGGTCCTGGATCTGTGGCTGGTGGCTTCCAAGGTGCCGCACGGCCAAGAGAGTAAAGACTGCATTACATAAAATCTGTACCTAAGTACTATATAGTCAAAGGGCCAAAGTCCGATCATATGACATCACTAATGTCCTCCAAATCAATTATTTCATAAGAGTACTATGGTCAATACCATTACCAAGCTATTCATCATAAACCTCAATGCTCATGAATTTATCACTTGAGTTTGTGGAGACTAATAAATTGGCCTTGACCTCAAAAGTGTTCAAATATCACTTACCTAAACATTAATTTGCTTCATCTAACTTCCCTTGATTAATCTTATCATGTAAGAAAACTTCAAATAAGATCAAAGTACTCTTGTTAGGTCCAACATAACTAAATTCTTTAAGTATCCAAATTCCAGGTCATCACATTCACCCCATCTTATATGGAATTTCGTCCTCGAAATTCAATTAGTTTCATATTTAATGTGATCTCAAGGACTTTCTAGATTCTCTAGGTCACCACTTTAAGGTGTCAAGGTTATCATAGTTATGCATACACCCTAAGTCGTCATCTTAGGATTTTAAGCATCTTGGGTGTACCCACCCTTACAATATAAAGATTTAAATATCACTTAGTGTCCTACTCATAACATGACACTCTTATATTTTATGATTTACATCCTCATAGTCCCTTAAGGATAAGGGTTTTGTTTCCTCTTAAGAAGTTAAGGAGGTATTACTAAAGTTTTCATCTTTCATTATACTTGCCTATGTAAGATGATGTCAAGATCTCACATCTTCAGTCACTAGAATTATCATGTTTACATCATTAATGTGGTTTATGATCAACATCATACCATGATTTCATCATTGGAGAAAGGCTTGCTTATCATACTTAATTATTAGGGTTTCACCCTATTCAGCGAGTTATCCTCAAGAAGAAGCTTAGATTTAGAAGGATTGATCCTAGGCACTTTATTTTGTGATTATTAATCTATGAGCCAAATAATTCTTTTTTTTTGCTCATGATTTCAAACTTATACCATTCATGCATGATATAGAGAGAAAGAGAATATACTAAGCCAATTTTATCATGCTTTCAAACTTGGATATCACATGTATGATATAGGGAGGAAATATAGACAATATTAGGCCACGCTTACACGAGTGACTCTTCATAAATAAATCATCCATATAGCTCAAGTGAGGCTTCTATCATCGTATATTAAGAAGGAGGAAAAGAAGGGAGAACATGTATTTTGAGTATCTCTTGCACAAAGCATCATACTCTCATAACTAGAGTTCATGTATTACCTCACTTACAACTAATGATGAAATTCACAAAATATGTCACTCCAGCTAGGACCTAACTCAGCCAAAGGATTGACTTTATCATTTGGGTCATCTACCCATCCTTTTCTTTCACCCAATTCTCACATATAGGATTGAATCATGCAAAAAGGACTCAACTCGTCTACTCAGGAGTAACCCAGCTTAGGACACATCATTTCATATATACATCACATATTTTCATATATATTGAAGGGTAGGTCTTATGACCCTCTCCTTTTGGGTCTCACTCTCTCTGGAGTTCACCACGTATCTTTTCCTAACACTGGGGTCCTCCTTTGTAAGAGAGCTTGAGGCTCATGCATATTCAACTTTATCTTAACTTAGATTGCCTTAATAAGAAAGGAGTATGTCTTTTCGTCAGCAAGACTTAGCTTAGATTTTCTAAAATTGAACTCATCTCATATGCAACTTAAATCTTTATAAGGAAACTTATACCATCAGAGATCAAACTTAGATAAGATTTCACATGCTTATTTCAACTATCATTCTATCATCTACTTTATGTATCACATATCTTGATAAGGCTCTAGACATCTAATCTAGACTACTCTCTCTTCTAGACTGATGTCACTCCCTTTCACTTAGGTTGCATGAACACTAACTACTCTCCAGTGTGAGGGACACATTTTCATATTTACATATAGGAAATAAAATATTATATAGTTTTTCTCCGAGAAGGAAGACGGTAGAGAAAACTATCGAGGCTCGAGCCGATTGGAAAACAATACCAAATCAGCAAAATGAGTGTCCCACGCACAGTAGATAGTCTAGTGCCATGTCACCTAGTGAAATGGTGAGAACAAGGTGTAGACTAGTGTAGCTACCCAATACATATGAGATCTATATGGAAAGGGTTTTAGACACTTGTATAAACCTAGTTCTCGGACATTTAGGTTCTAACCTAGAGGCTAAGTCAAACATAGTTCTTATAGAACAACTTGTTATGTTTCTAGGGTTTGAAATGAAAGGTGAGATTATGTTTTGTGTTTCATGGTGAGCAATGGTCAGGTGTAGCTATTGTTCATGCTCTGATACCAACTATAACGTCCCCAGATTCCTCCGTCTCGAGACTTAGAAGGCCTGAGAGGATGAATCCAAAATGTTAGGCAATTGTATCAAAGTGTGTTGCGGAAGCAATATGTGCATACATGAACATTCAACTATGATGCATACACCATAACATTCTCAACATTCAACATATTTATATTACAACATGAATTACATTTACATATTAAAAGAAGATTTACAAGTCTATGAACATGTATGCTAATCAGGATCTACACAATAGGTACAACCTGAACAACTGCTCACTCCCATCTTTTTCCGCCCATGCTATCTCTGAACCTAAAACATACATGAAACAGTGAATCAACACACAAGGTGTTGTGCACGTGGGTAGAAAGATACATACTAATATGTTTGCATAATTGAAATAACTTGAGAAAGAAAGATTAAAAGAAAACATTATTTAAAGTGATAATCAGGTAAGCATTCCTTTTATTACATTCACTTTGATGTGGTTGTACTACACATACTTGCACTTGACTTACATCTAGTGTGGGCGATATAGTATCATCATACATCTAACATGGGCCAAGGAATCGTACATCCATGTTAGGCAACATACATCCACACCATGATATGTGCTCTAGTAGCTACAACTCATCATACTCATTTATGTGCTATTAGATTTGGCGAAGTATAACTCATACTAGTTCAACCAAGCAATCATATCCAAATACGGGCATTCAAGATATCACATATCATAGGAAACCAGAAAACTAGTCTTATACTTAATAAATCCCACGTACCTGAATTCAGAAATTTCTAATCATTCTTACTCATCTAGTTATCCGGTCATCACCTGATTAATAAAAATTAATCATCATTAATGATAGGATCATTATGTAACTTATTATTTAGGTCCAACTAGAGTTTTGGTCAAACCTAAAGTTAAACTAATCTTAAACTTGTGTTTGATATTTTTCAACTGACTGGGGTGTCATTTTAGAGGTCTGTTCCAATTTTTGTAATTTTCTGATGATTGGTCTATTTTCTAGAATTAATATGAGATTACAAATATGGAATTGGGTTTTAATGAGAAATGGCATTTTATTTTGATATAATAGTCAAATCTGAGTTCATATTTGGTTTCCACATTATACTAAGGTTCAGTAATATTTTTATCAAATTTAATTTCCATGATATGCTAATTATACCAATTATACGATCTCAAAAAGAAGCATTATCATCTACATTAAATATCATCATTATTTGTTCGTCAAAGGTCTGATCTAAGGGTCCAGTAATGTAGAGGACATTTTTCTGAGTCTATGAGTATTTTTGGGGGATTTTTAGAGCAGGGGAGCTATTTATTAGGCATTTTCTACGTGTCTAAGCATTTCCAGATTTAAAATTATAATTACCTTTTGTTGTGGGTCCCACTGCCTGACATGGCGGCATCTGGTTGGTCCATGCTGGCCATCAGGGTGGAGCATGGCTCAGTAGTTTGGATTTAGCTTGGCCCGGCCAGTTCATCCAGTTTCTGGACCGAACCCTGCTTGGTCTCTCCTCTCGCATGACTCTCCGCGCCGTCAGACGCGATGCGTCGTCTTCTTCGCGGGCGTCTCCACAGACGCAATGCTCACAACCAATTACAGCTGCTAGCTTTGGCTACGCTGGCTAGAAACGATATTGCAGCCTACTCCATCGTGGTCAAGGAGGTGGTGATCAGTGATCACTGGCTCCTCAATTGAGCGTCCATCCTTGATGAATCTCCGGCGATCCAGGGTGAAGAAGGGCGGCGTCGGTTCTCTCTTCCTGCCCTGATGAAGTCACCGCCTAGGAAGACTCCGACGATTCCAAGCTGCCTTCGCGTCTTGCTAATCGTCATCTCAATCTTCTACTCCTCTTCAGTGTGCATCGTTGCAGGCGGTTGGCCTGGACAGCGTTGGGTCGCTAGGAGGGTGAGGTTGTCGCCCCTTCCGACACCGTCTGGCGTTCATCTCCCTCTGCTTCGCTCTTGCCTCTACAAGGGTTCCCAGGGGCCAGCACTCGTCCCCGCCTGCTAGGTTGTAGGAGCATCATTGTGAGAACATGGATTCCGGTGAGGAGTCCATTGGATTTTGGTTCTGAAGATTTGCACCCTCTGCTCAAGAGGGAAACAAAACTGCAGAGGAAAGAAGTAGCTAGAAACCCACCAACGTCCCTACTCTCTTCTTGTTTGACGGTGGCACCATCATGTTAGCTTATCGCCTCGATGAGATCTCCTTCCAGAGTTCCATGTCGTGGTGGTAGTAGACAGGATGGCAGCTAGAACTTAGGCTCAACACTCTGGCTCCATAACCGGAAACTGCCGCCGTGACAGAAGGCACCGGAAAGGGCATCATGGCTCTAGGTTTTCTCATGATCGTCTGAGGAAGACAACTACTGCGGGTGGTGGGTTGATCAGTCTAGTTTGCTATTATGGACAGGAAGAGCCTACAGCTCCAGGATGATGATGTAGTTGGCAAGTCTAGTTGGGCTCATGTAAACATGACAAGGATGCGTCGAGATCCTACCTAAGGCATGGCATGTAAGTTCAGGTGGAGGGACTAGGGGTAGGAATGGGTCGATAGCTTTGGCGGTTGCGTAGATTATGATTATGGGAACTGAATTCCCTATGATCACCCACCCTCTTCGGATCTACTTGAAACCAATCTTGTGTTGTATTAACTTTTTCTCTTTTTAATGGTTTCGTCGTAATTCTATTTTCTTCTCCTTTGTGACTTTTTTTTCCTTTTCATTGTCATTAATTTGCGTTGCATAACTTTTAGTTATTCTTTACATAATAATAAATAGAAACACACTAAGATTGTAAAATCATTATCCACAAAAGTCATAATATAAGTTTTAGATAACAAGATAAAAGTTACGTTTGTGAAATAAATTTTAGTAATTGTGAAAACTAATGGAAGGTTAGAACGTATCAGAATCATGGCAGTCTAACATCTTTTCATTATTATTTGATATTGACATTTTTACCTAATATTAGAATTTTGAACTACTTAAACATGGGTCATTGTGGTGCGTAAATATGACTTTCCTTTTTCCTTTTCTATCATGGTCTCTAAAATAGAACATATGTTAGTCAACATCTATTGTGTCAATGTATCAATATACTTATATGTATAAAAAATCTAGTAGATATACACACGTGTAGTAAAAATAAAATATTTTAGATACACATACATGTATATTTATGTTTAGTCAAGTTTGGCCTAATCGATTATCTGATTGCACAGACTATGACTAGACTGAATAAAGTTTGTTTGAAGATTTTTCAAATCAAACTTGACCTCAATATCCATCTAAACCAGACTTGACTGGGCAATCTGGTCAAATTCAGTTTGGTCTGATGGTCAAGTTTGGTTTCTTGTACATGCCTAAGAAAAATATATGGGATGGAGAAGGAATTTCTAAACCAAACCTTGTGCACAACTTGAAATATCGGACACTAACATGTGGAGATGGCCCAGTAGATCAAATCAAGGGTTGCTAATGAAGTGACTCAGATTCAATCTAGTATAACCATCGACAGTTTACCTCCTTGCCACGCCATTGATCCCAAAGTTTGGGTAGTCTAAGGGGAGGTAGGGAGACACCCTCTTTTATCTTCCTCTCTTTTTATTGATGTAAACTAACTACCTGGATGGGATTTTCTATAATGAATATTTCTAAAAATCCAATTCCAATCGAAAGACCAACCAAAGAAGCCCTTGTCAAAAATAGTATGTTTTTAAGTCACCTGGTTACTTTCCACTGAATTTCAAGCCCTACGACCGTCAAATATAAAATTTCCTATGAATGTTAGCTCAACGTGTCAAGCATAATGCAATGAATATAAGGCATGTTGATGTGAAGTCATATTACATAGGGTTCGAGTTGGTGAAAAGAAATGAGTTTAACTAGAACTCAAATAAAGATGATCAAATGACTCAAAAACAAAGTAACATCCGATCATGCTCTTACAAGTAAACAGAAATAGCAATCTTTTTTTTTAGTTAGAAGGAGACTTAGTCCCCCCCCCCTCAAATAGGTGTCAGAGCCCGGATGACCTAAGGGATTGTAAATACAATACGCAACCGGAGATTTCAAACCCGGTTCCCCCGGGAGGACAGGCCAGACCGAACCATCTGTGCTACACTGGCCGGGTAGAAATAACAATCTTAAAAACGTGTAAAACAAAGAATGTGAAATCGGTGGGGAAAGAAAGTAAGCAAGCGATAAGATTCTTTCATACTACGATTGGAAAGTAAAAGTAGAGTGTTCCGATCATGACACCTACTCTTCATTCTCTTTAAAGTTGATACAAACTAATGATAGCATTAAGGCAGTAGATGGGGCCAAAATTACTGTGTGTGCATGTGTGTGTGTGAGAGAGAGAGAGAGTCCGTCCGGGACACCTAAATTTTATTCTCTTTAAAGTTGATGCAAACTAATGATAGCATTAAGTCAGTAGATGGGGCAAAACTGACTGTCACGACGTAGCGAGGGAGAGAGAGAGGTATATATATATATGCAAACACAAACCAAAGAGCGGATATACCTTCGAACCCCATTGGGTTAGACAAAAGGGACGGGCATGAGTACCTCATTGAATGGCGCCCTAGCAACTATAGGCAAGTTAAGAATAAATGAGAGAGACGGATGGCACCCATGATGCACCTTGTCAGTGTGGCCCTTAATGCACTGTTGACAAAAGAGCAACAATGATAGTGGCAAGAGTTCAAAATGGGGAATCAACAGGGATTTCATCACAAGTATATCCATGTGAGCTGTCCCGTGCACTTTTTTTCTAATGGCGCTTCCTCACCTCTCATCTTTTGCATGTTTTTGATTGAGAAAGTATGAGGGATCACATCAATGGCGACGGCCCAAAATGTACAGCTCCTGTAGGTAGAAAAAAGACCAAATGGTAATGATGCACCGTTAAAGTGCAAAGGTGAGTCATAATTCATGAGCGCCTAAGAAAGCCACGATAGGGCACAGACCTGCTAGGAAGATGAAGGCCGGGAATGCGGTTATCGCAATCACCGGTCGCCAATTGACAACCGGTGGAGCAACAGTCCGCAGAAAGTTCTCGAGTAGAGGTGGGACTTGGAAAAGAAGAGGGGGAAAAGTGGGTTTTGCCTCCTATCATTTTCTTTGCCATTACATTCCCTTTGGGGTAAAATGCAGAGTTTGTCTGCGCATCTTGCGGAGAAGACTGAAGCTTGCAGTAAAAACTCAAAGTGTATCATACTTCATATGGGAATTCCACTTCAAGGAAATGTTATCATGTATTTTATGGGGATTCCACTTCGAGAAATGTGATGCTGTGTTCTATGGGGATTCCACTTGAAGAGATGTGACGGGTGTTTTATAGCTTCTCAGATGTCATATGTATTTTTTTTTTTTTGGATCTGCATGAGCCGAAGTCCACCCCCTCTCCAAACAGGTGTCAGAACCCAGATGACCCAAGAGGTTGGTAAATACAACTGACCCGAGCGGATTCGAACCAGCGACCATTCGTGAGGGGCGCACTGGCTTGACCGCCCGGGCTACGCTGGCCGGGTGATGTCATATATATTATGTAACTAAACAATATGATGTATATTATAAGGGTACCGGGTACGTGCTGCGGGCCTGGTTGCCTGTGGCACACTATTTGTTTTAACTCGAGGCTTAATATTAATAAGATGAAGGTAACAAAATCTCAAAACTGTCCCCAAAGGGCCAGGGCCTGTGAGACCCGCCTGAAACGCAGCACGGTCCTCGTGCCACTAACTTATTACATGTCAGAAAAGATATTCCAAGTACAGGAAACTAGTGCATATCCTAAAAAGGTCATTCTTCAAGTTTCCCACAAATCCATCCCCGCGCATGCATAATGTCCGTAGCCATGAGCGGTCGTTTTCTACAATTACCTCCTAACCGCCTGCAATTCATATCTTATGGTGGCCATTTCAGTAGAAAGGTGAATCTTGAGCAGCTCAAGGTTAGCTATCAAGCACTTCTCAAGAAAGCCCCTATAGCCGGATACCTCCATTCAAAGAATGGTGTTCTTCATTATAATAAGGATCTAATATACCAGAACACATTTTAATGCACACTTTGCCCTAACATAATAACGATCACACACCCAAGTATACCTGAATCGTGTAATCTAACTATAAGCTGCAAATAAGACGTCATGGACTTAAAAGGATGAGATTTTAATTAAGATTTCAAATGGTTTTACTAGCGGAGCTTTATGGGACAACTTTTTGGAAAAATAAATAATTTAGCAATCTTTCGTATATATAATTATCAATATAGCACTTCTTGAAAAAATATTCGCAGCACATTGTGTCTAAAACCCGCCACTCAACATGGCATGTAATATACTAGGAATCGAAAACCGTTAAATACATTGGCATATTTATTTTCAAATTAAAAAAAAATTGAGAAAAAAAACAAAAGATAGGTCAAAACCGCTACACTGAATGATATTTTCAACTTGTCGTTAAATTGAAATGTCAAGATAAAAGTACCACTCAACGTAGTGCTTTTGTTCTTTTTCTAAATTTAATCTTTTTTATTTTAAAAATAAATATGTCATTGCTTACTACGTCTTTTGACTTATGAAAGCGCCACTAATGTGGTGCTTTTGATTTTTTTTAACATTTTTTTATTTTAAAAATAAATACGTCATTGCTTACTACGTCTTTTGACCCGGATACATAAAACGCCAAATACAGTAGCCACGCAAAGATGTACACTTTGATAAATGTCTTTTCGGGAGTGCTAGTATGGTAATTACTTTCGTAAAAGGCTTTTCTTATTTGTTATCGACAGTTATATACATAAGCATTTTGCACGTTGTTGAAGCTTATTTTAAACCAAACTGGATTAAAAAGATTCAAAGACAATAAGATTCGAACTCTAGTCAGCCTTTATGAAGATGCTTGTCTTGTGGAACTATTAAATTTAAATATAAGGTTTTTTTAAGAGAAATTAATAGTATGAAAATATTGCGGTTACAGAAAGTCATATAGCCTTATCTTAAGGTAGATATACAGGAGACACAGCATTAAAAAAATAAATTGTTGTTAATGGGCCTGATTAAAGAAAGCTCGGTTAGCTAATGTCAGAAAAAATAAATAATATAAAATACCACAAACACTACCCCTCAAGATGGGAGTATGTGTCGTGTATTCTCAGCTTGTCACACATATAAGAGAAGGGTGAAAGTGGAAGAGACTTGGTGAAGATATCAATAGTTTGTTCTCCAGACATATGAAGTAATGATCTTCTTATCACGAACTATGTCTTTCACAAAGTGATAGTCAACCTCAATGTGCTTAAAACGTTCATGAAAGATTAGATTATTACTTATATAAATAGTTGTCTGATTTTCACACTTGAGAGTTATTGAAGAGGAGAGAGGAAAATCTAATTTACGAAGACTAGACATCACGCATTGAATTTCATCACAGCTGTGTGTCATGGTGTGATATTCTCCCTTAATGCCGGAACGAGCCACAACATACTGTTTTTTTCTCCACCACTTGACAGGATGACACCAAAAGACCACAACAGTCAAAAATAGATCTTCTGCCGTTCACATCTCCAACATGATCGACATGGACATAGCATGTCAAAGAGATATATCGAGACTGTGGTTTCTTAAAGAGGAGACCTTTGTTAGGTGCACTTTTTAGACAACCGTAGGATACATTGTACCTGACATAAGTGGCTCGCAAGAGGTTTAGCCATGTGTTTACTAATAAAACTAACAATAAAGGAAATATTTGATTGGGTAATTGTAAGATAAATGATCTTTCCAATTGTGTGTAGATATTGTTTAGGATTGGAAAAAGACTCTCCCTCAGGAAGAATTTTGTTGTGATAGTCCATAGGTGAAATACATGATTTGGATTCAGCATATCAAGGTCCTTCAAGAGGTCTGGGGTGTACTTCACTAAGATGTATAACTTCCTTGACAAGAACATAGCACATTCAAAAAAATCAACACCACATGTTTGGTTGAATACTTTGGCAACAAGCCGAGCTTTAAGTCGCTCCACCGGTCCATATGAATTAAATTTGATAGAGAAGACATGTTTGTAGTCAATAAGATTTTGTGTGGAGGGAGGACAAGATTGTAGTCACATTATCACCCAACGTTATCATTTCCTCGAGCATCACAACTTTCCAACCATGGTGTTGAAGCGCGTCATGATACATTTTTGTAGTCTGGATAAAATTGAGTTGATGGGAAATGGATTTAGCAGTATGAAAAAGGTTGGATAAGCAATAGGTGTGAGATGTACAATAGTGAAGAGTGAAACTACATATACCTTTGTGAAGAGCCATGAACATGATAGATCCTCAGACAGGAACACCGGTGTTGGGTCCTATGGCAATGGAGGAGGAATAAAAGAGAGATGGGTAATGGATTCATGATCCACTGAGCCAAAATGATAAAGTGTAACAAATAAAGGTGTAGGCTGATGAAACATCACAACTCAAACAAAACACGATTACATACTAACTAGCATATTACCAAAAACCATGGAAAATTAAAGTCGATTTATAACAAGCACCATAAGATGAGACATATTACATCTGAGCCAACACTTTCTTTTCATAACATATTTTCAAGGTGCTGCAATATAATTTCCCATCATTTCGTTACATGAAATAATTGTTCCACATGCTGATTTATTACATCAAGGTACATAAGCCGAAAACCACACATCGATCCTCATATAAGAAACATTGAAAACTCTCCCAAAGACCTAAGTGTACAGGGACGACACATAGGACTCTACTTCTAGACACTATCTATTCCACCAGGTATGATACCTCTGCATATCATTCTCAGCAACATGATCTTTTTCTCGCCAGGCACGTCCACCTAAAAAGGTTATTAACCAACGGGGTGAGACACACAGTCCCAGCGAGAAACATAACCCTCTACCAACTTTATTATTATCATAGATAACTGAGCAGATAGTTCAACTAAACAACAGGTAATCACTAACCAGTTATATAAGGGGGAATATGAAGAATATGTATATGAAGACTTATACAAAGACCATATAAGAGCATATGAGAAAGCTTACATCATCCAAGGTCTCAACCAATGTTTCGTATTTGCCCTAAGCAAGATATGTTACATGGCTGGATTATGAATTATTATTATTATTATTATACCCTGAGGAAGTAAGTCGTACCGCTCAAATCTAATATTCGGTTGTGAAACCCAAAGCCGGTGTCATACAAAGTCAATGGAAGAGCCAGACTCCACGACCTCAGCCTCATAATGGTCAGTGCACGATATCCAAAGCAGGACCGCAGTCTCTTGCTTAAGTGACCTCAGTCACAGGGTTAGCTCCCGCAGGCTACCCTTTCCTGTAGCCCGCCTTGGTACAGGTCTCGGTGCTAGCATAACTTAAGCCACGGGCATGTTCACCGTGCTCCCTGAGCCATGAACGCATTCATGCTCTATCACACTGAGCCATGGGCCTATTCACCATGCTCTTATACATATCTGAGTCTACAACCGAAGTTGTACTTTATTCCTCCTATTTTCGGCTAGGAGAAACCCCGCATATTCAACAATATGTGCTCCGGGTTAACCCGTATGAGAACCTGTTTCACCATCACCAACTCCTGACGATGATGGATCCATGGCAAGGGCAAACTACATGAAAGGTTCAACTATAATTAATTAATACATTTTAGAGTGGATTTCAGGGTCAACCAAAGTATATTAAGCAAACCATAAATAAGAGATAAGAACATGTAAACAACATTAGATTCCATTATTTTGTGTCACACTGTTACTACCATTCTCAATGCCATCAACATCATCATATTGCCATGGGATATCAATCCCTCATTTCATCACATAGAGCCACTGCTTCTCACAAGGCTCCATCATCATACATCATCATGGGATAGCAATCTCTTATATCATAACTAGAGGATAACACCTCAATCAGGCACTCAACCTTTATCAGGTCACAAGACCCCTCACATCATACTAGTGATACATGTTATCTTATTAACAAGGGACATTATCATTACCCAGATATTTCACATATACAAAGTGACACACAAAGCACATATTCACATAAGCATCATAGCCATTGCCTGGCTATGTATTTCAAATAGTAACACATGCATGGTTAGATTGCACAGCAATAGAGATAACTTAATCACCAACAACAACTTATTAAAGAAACATATCATGATTATCACATCATTAGGATTTGGAACACCACCCATTATCATGAACACATGGAGCATAATGTCTTAAATGGTATATTAGACAATACACATTACTATCACCATACCAAGGGTATCCCACTATACCCTACTTCCCATGTCACCATGAGTACCATCCCTAAGGATTCATCTTTTAAGGATCATACAACCATGAACTATCATCAACCTTCATCAAAGGTTCACCTATCATCAACCATAGATAATCACCATACTAAGGTTTACCACCTATTCATCATACACTACTACAGAAATAGCATTCAGTGTCGCTTTTCTGGGCGTCGGTTATTAAGAAAAACCGACGCCTATCATATAGGGCGTCGGCTGTTTAAGCAAACCGACGTCTATATTCGAAGACCAGCCAGACACGGGTACCGCTTTGTATTTAGCGTCGGTTGACAATAACAAACCGACGCCTAAAAGCTCCTGCGAAATCTAATTTTCGAGCGAAAAGAAAAAATGTCACATACAGCGTCGGTTATTTAAATAGCCACCGACGCCTATATGTGATGAAAACTTTGCGCGCAAAGTGTCACTTATAGCGTCGGTTATCTGTTGATAACCGACGCCGAAAGTGGTTCCCGCCAAACAATTTCGTGAAAATATCGTCCATTTGAGCGTCGGTTGTTTCAAACAACCGACGCTAAATTATTTTAGGCGTCGGTTGTGACAAACAACCGACGCTATAGGTGAAATTTATATCCTGCGATCACCCGACTGTTCCCCTTTCTTCTGTTTCATCGCCTAAACAGCCGACTGCTGTCGCCCGACCCTCCAACTGCTGTCGCCCCTCCCCTCCACACCGCCGCCGCCGCAACTGCTGGACCCTCCAACTGCTGTCGCCCCACCCGACTGCTCCCGCCACGCCGCCGCCGCAACTGCTAGTGCCTCCACGCCGCCGCCGCCAGGACGACAGAGCTACTCTCCACCGCCGTCTCGCCGCCGCCGCCAGGACGACAGAGCTGCTCTCCACCGCCGTCGCGCCGCCACCAGGGTTTAGCTAGCTGCTTCTCCGCCGCGCCGCCACCACAGCTCCTCTTTACCGCCGTCTTCTCCAGACCTCCAAACCGGTATGCCCTCTTCTCTGTATTTTATTGATGTACATGTATTTTATTTGTGTGACAATGCTTGCGGGTGATTGGTGGGATTACGAGGGTAGTATTGCTGCAATAGAGATTACGATAGTAGGGGTGAGGCTTGGGGATGAATTTCTCTGCCATAGTTGAAATTTTCTTACTGAAATATGATGATGGGACAATTTTTTCTTACTGAAATATGATGATGGGACAATTTTTTCTCTGCCATTTACAAACATGAGGTATAATCAAGCTATAATAGATTATAATCAAGCTATAATATATGTTTTTTCTAGATCATTAGACCTATATACATTATTTTTGAAACTATTATGTCATAGTTCTCATGAGGTATAATCAAGCTATAATAGATTATAACCCATGTTTACCTTACTTGGCTATAATCATAAGTAATTCACGGTTACCACTAAATATTATTCTCATTCCATTTCAAGTTACATTACCTTTTGTCATTAGGGTTAGGGTTGCTCTTTTGAACTTGACTAGGGTTTTTAGGGTTATGTTCAATCATCACCCCTATATCATAACTCCTCATTCTTAGGAGCTTATATTATTATCTTTACATTCAATTGTATCACAAATAATCTATCAATCAAGTCACAACCTTTCATAATTAGGGTTAGGACTTCTATTGTATCCGATTAAGGTCGTTAGGGTTTTATTCAACAGACAAACCCTAATTCATAACCCCGACATCTAGGATTTTAATTCATTACTTTAAGTATTCAATTATACTTGATTACTTTCATCAATTATCATTATAAGGTATTACCTTTCTCATACAATTAGTACAAGTTTCTTTCATCCTTACTAGAATATTAGATTCAACTTTAACTTGTTATATTGTCTGCTGCTTTTTAGGGTATACTAGCTAGCCTACACTTTTCAAAGTGTATCCTTCTCATTAATTTCAAGTGTATCCATTCATTATATTCAAGGTGTATCGGCCTACACTCATTAAGGTGTGTCAACCTAGGTATATCACCTACATGTTACACCTTGTGTCGGCCTAGAAACATGTGTTTGTAATGGTCAAAGTAATATGAAAAGGTCAACTTACCGAAAAGAATGCTCTTCTACCTTTTATGATATTCAAGAAAACCCTAGTTTGATGAACATGTTGTTAAACATGTTAATTATGTTTCTTCTATATATTCTGATGTCATTATATAATTGTGTGATCCCAACATATTAAATTGAGTTAGAATGATTTCATGAATTATAGGGTTTTAAAGTTGATAAACATGTACATGCGGAAATAGGGTTACTAAACCAATGGTTATAACATAGTATGATCTTAATCTGATCTGGATGTTCATAATAATGTAGTATGTTAAATATGATGATTAGGGATACATATAATGTCTAGTAAAGATTCCTAGACCTTTTGTTTAAAACTATTGATTTCTTGATTTATTATTTAATAATGCTCTGTTGATTAGGATTAACCATGTTTCCTGTAGTTTATAGACAATTATTATATATAAGAATGACAACACATGTATTTGTTGGCCTAGAAACCCGTCCAAGATTTACTCATTAGGAGTAAATCTTGGATAGTCCCCGGTTTGGGACTGTTCTTGAACACCTAATCTCACTTAGGATGTAAGTGTATAATGTGTATTGGGTTTTCGAGAAGATTTCGGTAGCATATCCCCGTTTGTTCTCTAAGTACATATGTACTTAGAGAACATCGGGGAAATGCTGCCGAAATTTTCTTGAAAACCAAATACACATTATACACTTACTAGTGAGATTAGGTGTTCAAGGATGGGATAGGTGGTACACATTTATTATATATAAGAATGACATCAAATGTATTTGTTGGCCTAGAAACCCATCCAAGATTGACTCATTAGGAGTAAATCTTGGATAGTCCCCGGTTTGGGACTGTTCTTGAACACCTAATCTCACTTAGGATGTAAGTGTATAATGATAAAGATTGGCGAGAAGGGTGAACCATTCATATTGGCATCACAGGCGAAACAAATATTCTATATCGATGATCCTGCAAATGATAAATGGTCGGTTGTTCTTCATGGTAAAAGACAGTTCATTGAAGATCCTATAGATGAAGAAGAGTACTATGATAAGTATGATGACTCCAGTCCATTCTCAGTTGGGTTGCCAACTCCACAAAATATTGAAGCTAATGATGACTTATATGTGCGCGGAGATCACAATGAAGGATTGTTAATTGATAAAAGATCACAATTTTAGAGACATGTATGTTTATACAAATGCTAAATGTTTGCCTTTTTCTAGTTAATACAAATGCTAAATGTTTGCCTTTTTCTAGTTAATACAAATGCTAAATGTTTGCCTTTTTCTAGTTAATACAAATGCTAAATGTTTGCCTTTTTCTAGTTAATACAAATGCTAAATGTTTGCCTTTTTAATGACATTTTCAGATGGCTGACCATGATGAGCATGATGTCCATGATGAGCATGAAGTCCATGATGAGCATGGCGAGGATACTAATGTAAGTTCTAAAAACATATCCTGTATTTCTATAAAATTCATTATCTTCTAGTTATGTCATATATCCTATATTTCTATATTGGGCTAAGTTAGTGTGTTTTATTTTTGTCAAATTTTAGGTTGATGCACCTGTACCCACTGAAGCACTGGAGCAACTTGATGCGCAACACCAGACACTTAACAAGAAAAGGGGCATCACCCTGTTGAAGAAGTTATTAGCGCTAAGTGGTAGTGGATCTAAATTGGTGGTGGAGTTTGATAATGGAGGAAATCCAATTGGAGTGAACCGCAATAATTTTGTGAACTATCTTGGGTGTACCACTCGGGGCCATTGTGGTGTTAAGTATGACAATTGGCATAAAGTTCCTCAAGCGAAAAAAGACTCGATATGGAAGGATTTATGCGTGAGTTATTATTATTTGCAATTCTATTTTGTAGATTACAAATTCTATTATTTGCAATTCTATTTTGGATACTAGTTAATAACATTTCTATTTTACAGAATCTGTTTGCATTGGATGAGAAGTTGCATCGTAAAAATGTGATGCAACGCGCTGGAAAGATGCTTAGGAATTATAGGACAAATCTGAACAGAGAATACATAAAAGAGGGTGATAAGAAGAAGAAGTCAGCCCTTGAACAATGGAACTTCTTGGACAAAGAAGATTGGGACAATTTTGTTGCTTCAAGAAAATCTGAAGAATTCAAGGTATTAGGCGTCACTCCTAATTTAATTAATATACATTGTATTCACCTATTCAAGATTAGCATTTAGTGCTACTAACCAAATCATTAATGTGCATACTAACTAGGCCCTCAGTGACGCACAAAAAGCAAGGCGTGCACTGAATGTGCATGACCACACTATGGGTCCAAAAGGCTATGCAAGCGTTCGCCAAAGACTACAGGCGGAGTCTGCGGCTACTCAGGAGTCTGCTCCTACTCAGGAGTCTGCTCCTACTCAGGAGTCTGCCACACCCATTCCTCGCCATGATATCTGGATAGCTGGCAGGCAAAACAAGAAGGGTGAAATAAAGAAGCCTGTAACTGCTGAGGCGGCTGCAAAAATGGTAAAATACAACTCTTAGAGAAATCATTTGAATATTGATTATTTGTGGTGTTAACTTACCAATTTCTATTTATGGTGATTAGCGGGAGCTGCACGAGCAGAGGAAACAAGGCACGTTCATCCCTCAGGGCACAAGGGATGAATTGACAGTTGCTCTGGGTAACCCAGAGCATCCTGGACGTGTTAGAGGTGCCGGCGCTGGTGTTGGCATCAAAGCATTCTTTGGGCCATCCCAGCGCAAACCCAGAGCGGGACTTTCTCAAGAAGAGGTAACCTATTCTTTTTTTAGAATGTTACTGCAAAAGGAAATTCATTAATAAGAAGCTAATGTTTCTTTTATCCATGTATAGGAGAATAAGAGAGTTGAGGATTTAGTTGCTAAGAAGATCAACGATGTAGTTGCTGAGAAGGTCAAGGAAGAATTGCTGCGGTGGCAGGCATCTCAGGCTTCCAATACGCCTATGGCGACCCACTCTTCTCCTGATGCACAGACTGCGAGTAATCCTGGAGACCCATCGCCTAGCACGTCTGCTGTAAGTATTGTTTATGACATTGTAGTTAGTCTTTTCAAGTTGTTATGTTTTCAAGATGATATGTATATATGTATAATATTCTTTACGTAAATTTGTAGGCATTGAAGCCATGCCGCTTAAGAATGCAAGACTACGTTGTTGCAGAGGCGCAGGCTTACCCGTCCCTTCCTGGGGCAATGTTTCACGGGACTCCAATGCCACAGGGCTACGTTCGTGTGAGCCCGATACGTGTGTTACCTGATTGGAGAGAAGCTACATTGCCATATGCCCACCCGGATATTGATACACTTGGTGAGGCAGAAGGCGGGGTGATATTGTGGCCCAAAGCAGATGTCGTCTACACGACTGAAATTGTAAGATAAATTTACATTGATTTAGACTGTTAATGTGTATATATGATGTCAACTGATCTGAAATTATATGTACAGGTTAAAAAAAAGACACCAGGAGCACCTAGGCCTCCACTTCCACTTCCCGCATTACCCGATTGGGTTCCAACTGACCTAACATACCCGTTAGGTCCTGCTTGTAGGGGAATGGCATGTTGGCTACGGGCACATAATGTACATTGCCCTATAATTATTTCTTTAGATGCAGATTATGCAGGTCAATCATACGATAGCTCTTTATTTATACAAGATATTATTGAGCTGTTTAAGTATGATTGGCTGAATACATCAATGATAGAGACATGGATAAGGTGAGATCTTGTTTATACATCCATATACCTTGTGTAAGATCCGGTGATCTGGTTTCTTATATATTAATGCATACGCCTATATGTTTTGCAGCTACCTAGTCGAAGATCATTGCAAACAATTTGCATTTGATCATGTGGGATTTTTGATTCCATCATTGATTAGTTTGGTAGCTAAAGATCCTGATAATGTTCAACAATACTGTATAGATGCTTTTACAATTTTTGGTCAGCAAAATAAGACGATAATAATAGCTCCATTCAATGTCAAGTAAGTTTACTTTATTTATAATTTGGACTTAAGAAAATTCCATTTTTATTTTGCATTTTGAGTTATTAATTGTTAACTTCTTACTTCTAGCGGTAGACATTGGGAGTTACTAGTTATTGTCCCCGGGACATTCACTGTTTATTATCTAGATCCTGCGGGGAGTACATTGAACACTAAAATTGGACACGTAATGAGAATGCCATTATTCTGGTGAGAAATATTTCATTTTTATATCCGTTAACATCTTTTATTACATTACTATTTACTTATGCAATTTATTGTGTTATATTAACATGTAGGGGTTTAGATGCATTCAAAAAGGCTGGAGGAACGGTCCCAAGGAAAAAGAACCAGCCAATAAATTGGCAGAACGTACAAGTAAGTTCCCGACTCAAATATATATATTATTGATGTGAATTGTGCTTAGTTGTATTATTTTGTATGTTTCAATTTATAGTGTGCTACACAAGACAATGGATGGGCATGCGCATACTATGTGATGCGATTTATGCAGATGATTATCAAATATGCCGCATTGGACATCGATACCATACGTGAGGTATTATATATAGTCTCATTAGTTAGTATGCAATATATCAATCTTATATTATTTTTATATTATTACTTATATATATACATCATTCTCTTTGCAGGTGTTTAAAACTGACAACACTACAGGTAAACGTTTAAAAAATATACATGCTCCATATACGATGGAAGCATTAAATGAAGTAAGAGAAGAATGGGCAAAAGCCATACAAGCAGTGGCAACTGTAAGATATAATTGGGATGTTGATAGCGATAATGAATGATACTATGTAAATGAATATTTCTGAATGTTAATACATGTATTTGAATGTTTCTATATGTGTGTGAATGTGAGAATTGAATTGATGTCTGAATGTATGTACTTGTGTAGAATTTTGCTTGTGACTTTTGCAGGTTTGCGGCCTGTTTGTAGGCTGATATCAATGGATGTCGTAAACCTGCAGTTCAGAAAACTGAACTGCAGGTTCTCATCCTGCTGACCAGCCACAGCAGGCCTGCAAACTGATATGAAAAAAAAAAAAATATAAATAGGCGTCGGTTATTTATAGAAAACCGTCAGGAAAGACCTACAGCGTCGGTTTTTTTTCAATAAACCGACGCCTGATGTGGCCAAAGCAGTCCTGGAAATGGCGTCGGATATTCATATCAAACCGACGCCTATTTAACATATAGGCGTCGGTCGTTTAGTATATAACCGACGCCAAAAGTGTTCGCGCCACAAAAAATGGCGTCATCTAGGGCACTTTATGCGTCGGTCATCTACTAAAAGACCGACGCTATATTCCATAGTGGCGTCGGTTATTTACTAAAACACCGACGCAGAAAGTGCCCTAGATGATGCCGTTTTCTGTGGCGCGAACCCTTTTGGCGTCGGTTCTCTACTAAACGACCGACGCCTATAGATTAAATAGGCGTCGGTTAAAAAACCGACGCCGAAGTGTTCGACCTTTAGCGGCGCCCACATAGGCGTCGGTCGGAAACCGACGCCAAATGGGGTTAAACGACCGACGCCAAAGGCCGTTTCTGTAGTAGTGATACCTCATCATCATGACCAAAGATATGGCCCAAGGTAACAAGATAAGCATACTAACATCTAGGGCTCAAGATAACACTTAGGGTTATCGGGTTAGGGTACAACCTTCACTAAAGGTGTCGCCTACCCTCACCAAAACCAGGCAACGAGCAAAAAAACCCTCACTAAAAGCCGGTATCAGCTACAAAGCTTCAACACCACAACCCAAGGTGATATCAGACAAGATTCATATCGGGTAAGACCCACAAGCTCCACCTATGCCTGGTATGGGGCAAAGCATGTTGTGCAAAGAAGCCACCAAGGTCATATCATTCAAACACACCTCAGCCCATCCTAGTCAGGGACCATCTTCTAGGATATCGGGCAACTCATATGTCTAACACGTTTAATCTCATCTCAAGTTAGGCATCCTCATAACCATGCCGACCAAGGACCACATGACCTTATAGCCACCAGGGTACTCTCTAGGTCAACCCTAGCATGGTCAACTCCATTTTACCTCGTCCATGATCATTGTTATCATGCACACTATCTAAGCCAATAAACTTCAAACCCTAAGCTGCATATTTACATAAGGATGAGTACATGGGTCTCATATATAACACCATACCACCAAAGCTTCTCAACATATGTGGTCCTAGATACCATATCGCCCAAGCTTAGAAACCTACCAGCCTATACCTTTCTATGTGTCGGGTAACCAACCAAAAAGGAAGCATGTATCATGCAAGGGCATATCGGCCAAGGTATCATATCTTCATATAGGGTATCGGCCAAGCACTCAACCTAATATCGCCCATGCCATCATGTACACAATCATGCTCATATCGGGAAATGGATGATGATATTGAGCAAGCCAACAACCTACACCTAGGTGTCCTCTTTTAACATAGATCCTCCTCATGAAGACTGATGTATCGGCCAAGGCCTCTAAGGTGTGTCGGGTTAGCATGGATGTCGGGTTTGGGGTTCTTCACCAAAACATGTCGGGCAAGGATACTTAGTATCGCTCAAGAGTTTACTCAAGGGTAAGGTTCTCATCTAAAGGTATCGTGCAAAGCACATCAAAGCCATATCGCCGAAACACAACAACACCATATTACCCAAAGATTTCTAGGGTACCAGGCAACACTACCTCTAAGGGTATCGCCCTCGCCAAGGATCAGCCTATCAGGTTCCCTATACCAAACAGGGATACCCATTGCCAAAGGCATAACCACCCCATATCGCCCAAGGTACCAACCAAGGGTTCAACCCCAAGAATATAATGTGCACCTAGGGTAGATCATCATCTCAACACTAAGATCAGCACTTCTATTGGCCAAGCTAACATGTCGCCCTACCATCTAGAGCATAAGCGCACCTCTCAACAACAAGGTGAGAGAGGGGTTTTGCCCAAGGACTCGCTACTTCCACATACATCTTGGATCTTAAGTTCACCTCTCAACTAAACGAGAGATGGGCATTGCTCATGATCCATCAACCAAAGCATGACCTATCGGGCAAAGCACTATATCGAACGAAGCACTATATCGGGCAAACACTATATCGAGTAGCCTATGCATATCGGGTTGGTCATCTTCAACCTCAAGACACCGCTCACCATCTTGCACAAGGAGAACAAGGTAAAGGTAGTAATACAACGTAACCTTTCCATTAGATCAGATCTCAAGTTCAATATAAACAACTATCATAGTGAAAGGTATCGATCTAAAGACAAGAATCTATTTAAGCACATATGAAGAGTGAAAATAATAGAGATGATTGAGAGTTATGTAACCCGCCTTAAGAGGATCTCCATGAAAGACATCAAGTTTCCTGATCCAAGCATCAAACCCACGTTCCTCACCATGAAGATCATCCATCCAAAGCTCCAAACTTGTCTTCGGCACCATCATCACCTCAAGAAACAAAAGATGAAGAAGAAGACACCATGGTTATGCTTAGCTCAAGAAGAAGAAAAGAGAGAGAGGACCACGGCCTTTCCTACTCTCATCAAGGGTCCATCCATGGCCGAGAGGGGAAGAAGGAGATGAAGAAGAAAGCATAAGGGAAAGCTATCTAAGAAGCATGACTCACCAAGGTCGAATCTTGAGCAAGAAATCTCCATGGGCAAGGAACTCGGCCTCCCAAGCTCCATGGGGGTTTCCTTAAGCTCGCCCCACACAAGAAGGGGAAAAAGGTGGACGAAAGGGATCACTTGGGTAAAGAGGAAAGGAGTTATATACACCAAGGAAGAGAGTGGTAGCAAAGGAAAGGTGTCATAACCACATAAACTTAGATGCCACTTGCTCATGCTCTAACGCCACTTGTAACCACCCAAACTCCACATGCACAGCCTAATGATACACTCTAGGTTGTGTATCGTGCAGCTGACCATCCTCCATGGGCGACACACCCCCTAAACCGATACACACTCCAAGCTCCTACCTGATACACTAAAGGACAAGATAGCACATGTGACATATATGGCATTAAAACTATATAGAGATGGCACTCCTCGTCTAATATCCAAACACGGTGTCCAAACCTGCATCCACGTCCTAGATGATGCCAAATTGAAGCAAGAAAACTCTAGAGCAGATAAATTGCACATTGACCCTCCACTTTGGGTAATTTGCAATTTGCACCAAAACTAGCACATAAAGTACAAGCATCATCCTACCAAGCTCAAACTTAGAACATATGCCCTCCACAAAGCACCCCACAGCATCATTCTCTTTCTAATGGTGCTAGAGAACTAAAGGCATGCTCTACATGCGACATATTGCCCCTTACCTTGGGTAAATTGCACTTTGATCCAAAACAAGCAAACGTTGTTTAAACAATATCCAAACGGGGCCAAACTGAAAACATAAGCTTGTCACGTGATATCAAAACATCTTGAGGGATTAGATTAAGGTTCTAAGCACCTTTCTTAAGCAAAGCAAACAGGGTTAGCCCAAAACATGGGTCAGGGTCCTTACAGCTGAGGTTAAGACAGAGAGGATGGAATGGATAATCAAAGAAGATATCTGATTCATGAAAAGTAACATCGGTAGACATGTACACACAGAGGTTAATTGGACTATGAAAGTGATAACCTTTCTTATAGGTAGAATAGCCAAAGAAAGCCATTTTAATATAGCGAGGATCGAGCATGTCTACTTTTCAAACAAATACGTGCACAAAAGTGGTACACCTAAAACACGCGAAGGAAGATGAAAAGATATTTGTGCAGGAAAAACAATTTAAAAGGGGGTTTTATTAGTAGAACTGATGATGGTTGTCATTAATAAGGTAGCATTTTGTGAGAACAATCTCAGACTAGTATGCTTAAGAAATTTACCTTGAAACATAAGGGCACAAGATAGGTCAAGCAAGTGATGATTTTTGCGTAGTCATCCCAATTTGTTGCGGAGTGTGAGTGCAAGAACATTGATGAATGGTTCCACTTCTAGAGTAAAACGATGACACCTGAGCCAAAATATTCTAAAACATTATCGGTCTAGAATATTTTAATAGATCTATTAACTTATGTTCAAATCATTTTATACAAATTTTGAAAAGTATCAATCATCTCATCACAAAATTTTAACAGATATAACCATGTCATACGAGAGAAATCATCAACAAAGGTAATGAAATAACATAATCCATTAAAACTAGTGGTTTGAAAGGGACCACAATGTCATTATAAATAACATTAAATATTGTTTTAGAACATAGACTAGTTTTTCTAAGAAAGGAACTCCTATGATGCTTCTCAAATTCACGTGTCACATGGGAGATTTTTTAAACTAGATAATGAGGCATCTAGGTGCTTCAACTTCTCAAGAAAGGGATGGTTGTAATATTGGTGAAGCTGAAAAGGTGTGCTTACAAGAAGGGCATTAGTGGGAACGACGAAGTGGGAACGACATCACCAAAGTAATAAAATCATTGACTCTAGAACTTGATCCAATCGTCTTGAAAGTCTAAGAATCCTACATCATAAAACTGTGGCTACTAAAAGTAACGTTGTAGGTGAAGGAAAAAACTTAACAACAAATATGAAATTGAAGAAAAAAAATGAGGAGTATAGTGAACAAATTTATATTGGAGATTATGTGAGATATTAACAATTTCACATTGTTGAACAGTTTTAATGAACCCATCTACTAGAGTGATAGATGAGGTAAGAATATGAGGTTCAGTGGAAGAAAGGAGGTGTTTCACAACAGTCATATGTTGGGTGACCCAGAGTCAACAATTTAGGAAGAGCTAGGTGTCAACATGGAGATCCCGACATTACCTTGGTTGAAGGCTAGTTGAATCAAAGATGTCACAACAGATTGCATGGTCAAGAACTCCCCAAATCTTGTAGATTGTGGAGGACTCAATTGAGAGGCATGTAGAAGTTATTCATACTCAACTTAAAAGATGGTGACAAATAGATTATTTGATCCTTAGGCAACATGAACAGTAACATTCGCACAATTACGCCCACAAGGATGACCATGGTTCTAATAGCACTTCTCTAGATAGCCCAAGTTGTTACAAAAAATGCATCGTTGCCTTGAGGGACGTCCATGGCCATGTCCATATCGCGAGCGACAACAACAATCACTAGTTGTCATTCAGATTAAGTAGAAGACAAGTGTTGAACATCAAATTGTTGGAGACGAGAAAAGACATCTTCCAAAGTAGGAAAGTTATCACCTTTTAAGATAATATTGCAGACTAGAGCATAGGTTGAATGAAGGCTATTGAGAAATTTGGTCATGACAAGATTGGCACGTTCTTTGGTTTGATCCTCAAAAGAGACGGGTTGAAAATAGCCAAACTGTTGAGACAAGCTAAGAATAGAATTAACGTATTAAGAATCGTATCACCCTAGTTATCACCAAATAATTTATCCCAAATTTTATAAAGCCTACAAAAATTCCTTTCTTGTGGCGTGACGACAGGCATCGCCCCACAATTCCATTACAACTTTGTAAAATATGTAGTTGGAGGCAATAGAGAGATCCATGTTGTTTCATGGCCAACTTTTGACATAGTTGTTTTCCCATTTCCATTCAGGGGTATCCTCAACAAATTTTTCTAAGAATTTTACCTTTTGTCTGGACTCGATGATGGTTTAAATACAATTAATCCAGAACAGGTTTGTATACCACAATTGTCTGAGATGAATCTTTACCGTTAGTCATGCCTTGACACCAGAAAGAAATAGTCACACCGGTAGAACATCAATGGAGAAAGATATCATAGTAGACACTGGTAGAACAACGATGTAAAAGGGTATCACAGTAACATATCGATAGAACTACAATGTATATCAGCAATCAGTAAAAAGAGGCATAGTGAGATGAGAAAGTTGGAAAGAGACAACTAAAGCACTATCACATAATGATGCACTATGAGACGAAAGAAACAAAAAAAATTGTCACAAGTATTGACACTCACCCATGTACATAGGGAAAATATATGGGGAGGAAGTGATAAAAAAGAGAGGGTATGAGGTTGTTAGAACCTTATTTTTACAAATGAATCCCCAACACGCCGAGATCAACATGTCGCCAATCAGATCTAGTGGGTGACAGAAAATGGGAAGAGTACCAGTAGGATTCCCACAGAGATTGCTATACCAAAAATCGCTCAATTAAGGGGACAAAGGTGCAGCTTCAAAGGAGATGATGACCAGCGACTACCTTAGTGAGAGACCAGACACCATAATTGAGATCCCTCAAACAAGGCAGGGAGAGCACAAACAACTAAAAATCACAGTCCAATCAACAATAGAACAGGTTGTTGTCCCAAGCAACCGCTTTGCTGACATCGACAACAACCGACATCCTAGCGCACATCTGCCAACAGCACACACCGCTACTATAGCAGGAGGGCAGGTTGACGGCAGATGGAGGGGCGAGGGAAGAGAGAGGAAGAGAGAAGAATAAGAAGAAAGAAGAAGATGAAGATGAAGAACAATGTCAGGAAAGACGGGAGACTCATTTTGAAAACTAGACGATTGCTCTGATATCATGTGAAAAGAAATCCTTATTATGAAAAGATCAATGTTACCAAAAGTCATATATATGACCTTGTCTCGGGATATTATGTCTTGAAGACACGACATAAAATAAACTAAGCTACTGTTAATGGACCTAAGTAGCAGAAGCCAAATTAGCTAATACAATGAAAATAAATAACATAAAATACACTAACATTTTTACATTTTTGTCAACTGCAATTAGGAAATTAAATTACTGGAATTTGCATGTTGAAGAGACCGAAAATAAAGGCATGATATAAATATCCATGAATTAGAACGGTGCGCCTCTTCAACATGCTAACGTTACATGCAAGCACCGAATGCATACATTTAGATCCTCACGAATTTCAGCTGTTTCCTGTTCTTGTCTTTATCTTAATTGGGTCACTTGATAGAAATCAACAATAAATGCCTTCGTGGTATAAGAATGCGATAAATAGCTACTTAGGTTCTCAGTACATGTGGAATCCAAAACCCACAACCCACTATATTACCAAGAAATCAACGAGAAGCTGAAAGATACGCACCCCAAAAAGTGCAGCGAGGAATTGAGTTGGTGGTTGGCACCCTCCTAAGTGCGAGATGTATGCATCAGTGAAAAGGACGAGACCAGACGGAAGCAGGCCCAAGGAAACATGCATGCTCCAAATTGCAGCCATCGTATCAATCTCCAGCTGGGCCCAGAAGACCGTAGACGCGAGTCTCCGTTGAGCATAGTGGGAAATTCTGCTTTCTGCCAACACTAGAACGCCTTCATTGCAGAATGTGGTCTAATGTGCCGGCCTCTCAGATAACCGGTCCTTGTCCGCCAGAATCTCCATCTACTGTTGACTCATTTGAGAGGACCATCACCGTGTCTCAAGATTGATCAAAAAGTCAAAAATAGAATATTACCGAGGTAGTGTACTACTTTGTCAGCCGTCATCATTCTTGGACCATAACCTGCGAACCAAACCAAACGATGAATAGCGAGTAAACATTGGGTTTATTCCATAAGATGTCAAATTGTTCTTTATGATGAAAAAAAAAAACTTTTCGGTTATCAACAGAGTGAGGTTACTGATGTAACTGCCCTACTAATTAATTTGGTGAGAAGGGATTGTGACTTATCTGAAGTCCTGGAAAATATGGTTATTCATACAGACCTATCGTGATTGCCTTCTTAGTTGCCAATTATTCTTCAATGTCCAAGGCAATTTAGGCACGACCAGATCATAGGAGGGGAAGTTGGCTTAACAAGATATCAGGGCATGAAAGACATCCCAGATAACATGTATTACTTCTAGTTATATCCAATCACAGGATGCCTGGACGCTACTGAACCTGCTAGCTCCAGGCTTATTAGCATGCAGCCTGATTCATTTTTCATACATTGTTCCTTCATCAAATATTAAATTTCTTCTAAATGTGTATGTGCTCTGCTAGCTCTCTGGCTGAATTAACTCCCAGAAAAGGGGCAAGTGCACCTCTCAGGAGATTCATACTCTCCTGTGGTTGCATATCAGACAGACACTCGTGAAAATATTGGGAGGCAGGTTTGGTGCTGTCTCTGTTCCATTTCCATCTGGTGATAGTATATGAATTTTTTGCAAGTGTATATAAATAATAGTTCTCTGAAATATTAGCGTGTAGTTTGCTAATAAATCTCAAAAGTTTATTCTGTGCACATTTTGGTACAACAGTCAGATAACACCTAGAAGAGATTTGCAAATGAGACACTTTTCTTTACCACTGAATACAACCCTATCTGTTTAAAAGTAGTCAGAGCTTTGATGCATTATCCAAAACAATAAACTATGAAAACAAAAAGCATCGTTTTACGAACTAATCAGTTTCAGCACCAAAGTTAACAGATTACTAGTAACGCTTGAACTTCTGGTAACTCATATCTAGCACCAGAGCCAATGAAATCATTTCATCGCCCCTCTTACTTTTTTCCTCTTTGCATCCATCACTTTATCCCCCACCCACAAACACAGTAATAGACAAAACGAAATGATCGTGCCACCTCCGTCTCTCCCTAGAGACCCCTTCTCTCATTCCTTACCCAATGTCGTTTGTATCAACTACTAGCTACTGTTATTTGCAATTGCGGGAACGGGAGCGCAAGGAGAGGAAATAATAGGGGGGTAGAGGAAAGGGGGAGAAACATGTGACCAGATGTTGCTGGCATGCAGAACATGTTCGAGCCACCCGCTTTGCTGCCACAGAGCATCCCAACTACTTGCAACAAATCAACACCATTACTACCCGCTCATTTTTCTACACTAGATTTCCCCTCTCCTTATCTTACCTTTCTCCACTTCCATCTTGGTGGACCCACCTGTGTGCAGGGGACCATGTCAACATGCCACCAAGTCACGAACACACAAGGGTTGTTCCTATGTCAAATCAGAATATGAGATCCACTAATAGGCGTGGTCTCAGCACATGACCACCCTTGCATGCCTAATCAGTTATTAGCGTGAATGTAGCCGCAACTTGACTATATTGTATATTTGTGAAAAGTCAAAGACAGGTATGGCAGTATGATTGTGTGAATCAGTGAATGTGGTGAGATATTTGTGATCACGAGTAGGCAATCTAATTATCTGAATGTAATGATACATCTGTAAAAACAAGTATATTGATACTCAAATATTACACTAATAGAACTGAAGCAAAGGTTAAAGCTTTAGTATCTGAAGAAGCAAATATGGAATAGATTGGATTTTTTTGGGTCGTGGAAATAGATTGAATATTTATACCTACATGAATAGAATGCTTTGAATTCATCAGTAGGATAATCCCAATCAAATGGTATGTTCCTCAGCTTCCAGAAACATACAAACTTCATACCAAGCTGAAAAAATGAGAATGTATGAGGTCAAAAAGATAAAAAGGGTGTGGTAAAGTCATTAATGACACGGCCATGAATTTATACAAGCATAGAATACCAACCTAAAAAGATAACGTCATATGAGGAGAATCAAAGCAGATTGTATTTCACTCCACCAAGATATAGACCACAAGCAGGAGCCATGGGTTCCGAAGCAGTGACCGTCTTGGCATTTAGAATTCTTTGCACTAGAATCAAAATTATGTCATGGCTTCACTTTTTGAAATTCTCTAATTCAAGCAATAATAATGAAATGAGTATGACAGAAGGAACACAAGCAAATACCGTCATCAACGGTTAAATCGCCAGTGCCTACAGATTTCAGAACGCCGACAAGCAGCCTAACCTGAAACATTAAAATGTAACTTTTGGTTTATGAACAAGCTACCATTGTGTCATACGAATCAAGTAAGCCATGCATTCGAACATTCTAAATTCCGAGAAGAACCAAGAATGTGAAGTGTATTATATTAAATTATAGGAACTCTATATGATTAAAGTAATTGAAAAGAAAATTCAAACAGACTATAGATGATAGAAGAGCTTTTTCTTCAGAAGTTGTTGATTAAGAACTACAGTGGCATATAAGTTGGCAAAATAATATGTTAGAGAGATGGATAAACTACACGTGAAGATTCGGAATACCCAATGGATATCAACCTAAGTTCAACAGACTAATCAGAGAGAATCTCCTGAAGCAAATCCCCTTAGTTTCTCATATATTTTATACAATACAAGCAAGTTGGTCGAGCTATAGCATATTCACTGATATTTTTGCATCATGTTAGATTTCTATTTTGGAGCATCCGTAGTCTTTTGTTCCTTGATTGAAAGCTATTTGTAACTCCATACAAATAATTAAAATCCTTCGTCAGGGAGAAATATGTAATATGCATATAATAACTGAGTTGCTTCTCTCAAACGGAGGAAGAGCTCCTAGGACCCATAACCCCACGGAAGCCTCAAACAAGAGGTGACAGAATCAAGGGCTAGCGCAATGCACCCAGAGTGGCAAAGACCACAAACAGTATTCAACCCATCAACTGAACTTGAGACTTCCAAGCTGACACCATCACCATGGTCAGATCACCACTGCACCACACCCCTCTGGACATATAGTTCAGAATTTAGGCCGGAAACAAGTGATACAGAAGTAGTTCAATGAGTCTGTTCCATACCCAATCTGCATCTACATCTTGTTCAGACCATGTCAGACGCCTCACCTCATAGACGCCAATCTTCCAATTTATAAATCTATACCTTGTCAAATCCAATATCCTAGCCATACTTGGCTAATATTTTCTCATCTCACCCAACGTATCCACACTATTAGCTCGTACCGTCCATCATTCCCAGACATGGTTTGTTAATTCTCTATCATCCCACACTCGCATATCCATCCCATCAACTATACCCACTAGCTAGATCTCTGCCTCGACACACTCCAAGCTCTTCACTGTCAGCCTACAGCATTATGCCGCTGCATAAACAGATCACGGAACAGGCCAATAACTAGTATTGATCAGGCTGAGACAGTTCACATTGGACTGGTCAATAAGTAGAGGCGGAGACAGTTCACAAGGACTGGTCAATAAGTAGTATCCATATCAGGATGGTTCCTTAAATGTACTTAGACAAAAAAATCACGCAAAGGTAACTTAAATTTGTAACTTAAAACTAAAACGTCTTAGGTCATTTGTAACTTAAATTTTTATGACCTTTAAGTTCACTAGTTGAATATAGTTGTTTTATAGGTTTTGATCTTGATCCTATCCCAGGTCAAGTTTAAAAACTTAGGGTCACCTTCAAGGTCTTGTCAAGAATTAGACTAGGGTGGCAATCGGGTTCGGGTTGAGCGGGTTTTATTTAGGGTCATTCGGGTCAAGACTTTTTGGCTTAGACCCTAAACTTGCAAAAGATGGATTTTCGGGTCGAAACTCTTGACCTTAACTCGATCCGCAAATAATTTTGGGTCTGACCCGTAGATTCAAATACCATGAGAACAATTTTATAAAAATGCTATGATTGTTAAATCACTGATAATTTCTAAGTGTAATCAACCAAACTCATTGTGACAAACTAACAATGTGATTGAGAAACACATATAAAGTTTATTGTTGTTTGTTCGAGAGTTTTAAACACAAATTCATAATATATTTATTATGATAAATCATACAAATCATTACAAAACTATGTAGAATTGTCAAAATAAACTTTATGGCCCATGGATTAGTAATTTAATAGGCCATTGGGTGTCTTAAACTCTAGCATTTGTAATTTTATTTGAATATATAGTTGTGAAATTTCAATTAGGTCAATTCGGGTCTAAAGTTCAAACCCAGACCCGATCCTAAACTAATATCTGGTTCGTCGGGTTTGGGTCAATTTCGGGTCAGGTCGAAAAACCTTAGACCCTAACCCGCTTAAAAATTTCGGGTTCGGGTCGGGCCATTCGGGTCTTGTTTTGCCAGGCCTAGGCCGCTTTGGACTTAAAATACCAATTATCCTATGATAGAAGCACTCAATGGTTGTGCAGTCCTCTCCTATGAGGAAAGTGAATAGTCTAGTAACCATGGTTGTCAAGGCGGCTAGGCGGTCAGCATTTCCCAAGGGGCGCCTAGGCTGTTCTGGGCGTTTTTTATATTTTGTATCTTTTTCAGTATGTTAATTTGATTCTTATTATACATATATACTACATATAATACCATATAGGAAACATAAAAAGAGGGCAGAATGAGGTTATGACAGCAGTAGCAGGAGATGGGAATAGGAAGAAAAAGGGGAAGTAATATCAACAAGCCTGCAACAACAATTGGAGCGGGAGACTTAGAAAAGAAAGCAGGGAAAAAGGGTGATGTAAAAGAGGAAAGTAGAAAGTACAACATCATCAACATTACGAAGCATAGGTGATGTAAAAGAGGATTTGAAGAAAACAGAATAAAAAAAAACACAGCAGTAGTAGGATTTCGGAGTAGGAGGGGATATAGGAGGAATAACTAAAAAAAAACGCAGCAGCAGTAGGATTAAGGACTAAAATGCAGGAGAAAAGATAAAAAAAGAAAAGAAAAAGAAGCAAGAACAACAAACATATGAGGAAGTGATTTTATGACTTACCAATTTGGCCCAAATCAAACATGTTTTCCCTAATTTTCCAAAATTTGGCCTGATTTTGCCTAAATCAGACCTATTTCAGCCATAAATTGACTCAAGCTAATCTAATTCGACCAAATCCATACTTGATTCATGCTAATTTATCCTTTAAATGACTTAATTTAGGCTTAAAAGGCCTTAGACACCCATATAATGCACATACTGGGCTGGGCGCCTAGTTTGGGCAGCCTTGCCTAGCGCCTAGGACGCCTAGGCGCCGCGCCTAGTTTGGGCAGCCTTGCCTAGCGCCTAGGACGCCTAGGCGCGCCTAGGCGGGCGCCTTGACAACACTGCTAGTAACAACTAGCAGAAACTTAATTCACTGGGATCAATGTGGTGAGTCCAAATCAAGCAATGAAATGACCCATATGGAAATTTTTGAAGAAAAAATGATCTTAATGACACTTGGAATGTCTTCTTATCGCCATAACTAGGTTGTCCACAAATTTCACTAGATGTTGTCATGGTTCTTTAAATCTCAATGGGATTTCTGACAAAATGCTACAAAGCTGAAAACCGTGATAAATAAAGGGAAATTCAGCAACAAATTTGGTAATAATGACACCTACGAAGACAGATATCAAACAGCAATTGCACTAAACAACCATATACACCCTGGTAAAAGCAAAATAGAAAGTACCTATAGCCTGGAACAGTATATCAGGCCAGAGAAATTAATAGAACAGGGACTGTATACCTTCAATCTTTTAAGTGTGTTAGACATAAATATCTACTTAGTAATTTTCTGAGGTTAGACACTTGTTTTGGACTTCCAAGTAGCAACTGATGATATATAAGTCATGTTATACACAGTTGTTTCATGGAAAGACTTTCTTAATAATGTATCTTTATGTTTCGATAATAATTGCATATGATTTCATGGGGGCGGGAGGAGATCGTTAAATTTCTACTATCCATAATGTTAGAACGTTTTCATCTTTACACCAATATCAGTCAAAATATCAAATGGACTTTACTGATTTTCCACTATGTAGCAACAAAGATGGCATCAAAACGTATTAAAGACCATGTACCATTAATGACGGACTAGGTTGTATAGGCGGCTAGGCATTCCCCCGGTAAGCCTAGGCGGAAACCTAAGTGTTTCTAAGATTTTTCTATTTTAATTTTATTTTTTCATTAATACATAAGATTATATACACATATATAGTTATACATTGACCTAATGGCCAATATATGAATCAGTAGGCAGTAGGAGGGGAAGGAAATCTGGAAAGAGGAAGAATAAAAATGGAGTAGCAGTAGCATGGCCAGGGGTGATGGATAGGGGGAAAAATGCAAGATACAGCAGCATGGACATGGAGGCAGATAAAAGGGGAAATGTCAGAATAAAAGAAAGCAAATCGTTGTATTAGATAGGAGAAACCCTGCTCCTATAAATAGGAGAACAGGGAAGCATACAGACTTAACTAAACCCTAATGGGCCAAGACACAGTGAGGCCCATATTACAAGGACAATATAAATAACTAATAAACAGACTCTCTAACACCCCCCCTCAAGCTGGAGTTGGGAGAATCCCAAATCAGCTTGCAGATAGAGAGTCAAATTAGAAAACAAATAGACAGAAATAAAAGGATAAACCAAGCCCATACAAGAAATTGCTCCCCCTCAATATTACAATAAAACACAAATACCCATACACTCCCCCTCAAGTAGATACTCCAGGCAAGCAGACAAGCAGGTCACAGAAGCTTCTCGATCATCTGGAGCAAAAATAAGCAGCAACACAATCATCTAGAGAAAAAGATATAATAGCTGATAGGCACCAAGGTCTTCATCAACGTCGTCGTCGTAGTAGCCAGAGAGTGCTGGGTCACAGGCAGCAAAGTCCAGAGAGTGCTGGATCACAGGCAGTAGAGGTCAACGTACAAATAAAGTACGGACGAGCCAGAGAGTGCTGGTACACAATAGTAGAGAGTCGACATGCAAACAAGGCACGGACATGCCAGAGAGTGCTGGCGCACAGCAGTAGAGAGTCGACGACGTAGGCAGATAGAAGGCCAATATCGCAAAGTAGCAAGCAAATACATAACTCCAGTAGACGAAGCTCCATGTACAGTCAGCAACAAATGTCTTCATCATCTTCCCAAAAAAAAAGGTCTACAAAGATTTTTGAAGAGAAATCAAGCACAAATCTTCATAAAGATTAATAATATTACGAATAGAATCCATCAAAATTTGCTCTAGCCAGTCCAAGAAATTTGCAGCGGGCAGTAGTGGTGGGGGGCGTATGGAGCAGGAGCGGCGGGGGGCATAGTAGTAGAGGCAACGCAGTAGTAGAGTCGCAGCGCAGCAGCAAAGAGCCGATGGAAGCTCATCTAGAATAGGCAAGAGTAGCATATGCAAGTGGCGGCGGCGGCTCGGGATGGTGACGGTAAGGGCGGTCACAGGGGCAGGTAACGGCATGCGCACGGAGCAGATGTACTATAGCGGCGTACTGTAGCAGTTGTACTGTAGCGGCGCGACAGTACTGTAGCGCTGAAGGAAAGGACGCCCGGAGCAGCAGAAAATGAAAGAAATAGCCTCGGAGACCATGGAACAGCCTGCGGGCAGCCGACCCACAAGGAAGAAGGGTGGCCACCCGCCGGCTACATCTCCCTCTTGTTTCTCTCTCTCACGTACGACGGCGGCTCAAGATCGCTGCTCCGATACCATGTCAAAGAATAAAAAAAAGCAAATCGTTGTATTTGATAGGAGAAACCTTGCTCCTATAAATAGGAGAACAGGGAAGCATACAGACTTAACTAAACCCTAATGGGCAAAGACACAGTGAGGCCCATATTACAAGGACAATATAAATAACTAATAAACAGACTCTCTAACAGGAAATAACTAAAACAAAAGCAAAAAATTGGATGAGTAACATAAAACGAATGAAATGGTGATAGAGAACGGAAACGACATTGGGAGGAAGAGGAACAGAGCAGCAAAGTTGTTGCTTGGTGAAGCAAAACGAGCACACAACAGAGAATTGTAAGGAGGAGGGGGGGGGGGGGTAATGACCTAGTTGGGCAGGGCGGCGTCTAGGCAGGCGCCTGTACAACCATTGATGGGTCCAAGCTGCTCCAAGGTTAGGTGATGTAACGTTGCAAAAATCAAACTCATGCAATATGTCAGACAACACCCCCGGGTGTGGTTTTATATAAAAAACTTGTTGGAAGACGTAATTGGCTCATTTCCATTAATGACCCTACTAAAACAATATATAAGACTAATTAATTAAGAACTTAGAAGTCAGACCCTAGTATCATACGTAGGTTCTAAAACTAAAACAATTGCATAATAAACCTTAGATGAAAACCAAGACTCAACAACAGAATATAAGACAAACATAAATACAAGATGATTTATGATGAACTTTAATCAAGGGGCGCCAAACCCTATCCAGACTCTGGATGAACAGGTTATCCTACATCAACTCCCTCGGGTTGACAAAATGAGCCTTCGGCGAGTGGGGGAGGAGTTGTGGTACTCTATGGCAGTCTGACAAAGGTAGCATATCTCTGATGAATAGGGTGCACTAAGGTGGGTTCTCTTCATCTGCCTGGCCTCGCTTGTGGGAAGGAGTTCCTCGTAGCCTATATCATCTTCCTTCGTCTCTAAAGTTGTGATCACCAGGCGATCAAGGCATTGGTTGGAGCAATGTCCAAACCCCTTGCAAGAGAAACACTAAATTTAGGTTGAGGATATTGTTGCAGAAGATGTGGGTGTGACTATTGTCGTGACTGTGGTGGAGTCAATAGGAATGGTTGATGTCAAAGAAGAATGACGTCAAAGGTTAAGAGTTATTTGAGCATTGTTTCTGCTCATACGCTATTCATGTAACCACGTGCATCGCATCATCCATAGAACAGATCTATGAAGTAGTCAATGATGCAGAGATAGAGGAATTGAGCTCGCGGCGAAACAAGGTAATCTCGATGGTAGCATAACAGGTGACGTCTGACTTGTAGATCAAGTTGCAGAATTTGTGAGTATATTCCGCCACCAAATCAGATCCCAATTGCAAGTCAGATAACTTGAGACATAATTGTTGTTTGTAATTGATATGGACAAAGGACTTCATGTCAGCTTTCATCTTTGTGCGGGTGTTGATCTGGCAAACAGCTTCAACCAAGTAAGTGTGATGCCTAAAGCTTGTCTTCTGCGTATTGGAACTTGTGATTATCTATAAGCTAGTGCAGTCAACGAATGACTCCATGTTGTGGGCCAAGTCGTAGAGTACTTCAAGGTTGTATGTGTCATAGAAATCTAAAACATTGGTCTTAAGTAGCTGATCTTGTCGAGGAAGAGGTTGTTGACGTTGTGGATGTTGTTGTTCAGGTCGCTCTTGCATGCGATCAAACATTGTCAGAGTGTCTATTTACGTAATTGTTTGTCTATTTACTTAGGTTACGTTTGGCTGAACCCATTCCAAGTACCGACAGTTCATATGTTAAATGCTAATAAATTATTTAGGATATGGTATTCTAACTACCATTTGCTAATTGGAGCAACATAAACTACGGTCTTCTCTAATCACCCCGATATCACAGGGATTGGCAATTGCCGCTTTTCTCCGTCATTTTCACCTTTTGTGCAGCAGCTAATACGGCTGGCAGCCAGCCGCTCGTGCTGCCACCGTAAATAAACTGGCTTCTATCGTTGTTCGTAGACTGATCTAGCTCACAAAGTACCGGGATTGGAGAAGTCGGGGGCCGAACGACCCCTTAAGTTTTGTTTAGTCTATTTGTAACATGGGCCCAATCGTGTGTTGGCCCATTAAGGTTTGTCTAAGTGTATGTATGCTTCCCCCTTAATCTATTTATAGGAAAGGGTGGTTGCCTCCTATCTATCAAGTAATAACAAAAACCCACACGTTTGGGGTCCTCCCCACTCATCTAGATTTCCACAAACCTGGCATGCATCTCTTGTTGCATATTCTTATCAAGGCTTGTAGGAGGCAAAACTGCTCACCTTGGCCTTCTAAGCGTTCCTCCAATTCTACAACTTTTGTGTTGAACTCTTGATTGCGCACTGTGAGGATAATAGGATTGTATTATTAAGATAACAAATACAAGCATAGACACCCTCCTTATATAGGATAGGAGTCGTCAGCAACCACCGAGTTCACCAATATGGGACAAAAGACAAGATACTAAAGAGCACAAAATAAACAAATAAAAATAAATATATTAACACTTCCCCTCAAGTTGGGGCATGGATATCATGCATGCCCAGCTTGTTCACCATAGAACGGAATCTTGTCTTTGGCAATGATTTCGTAAAGATGTCTGCCACCTAATCCTCAGTCTTGATGTGTGTCTATATCTATATCTATAGGTATATATATATATATATATAGAGTCAGGCTAGTGTACACTCGAGTGTACCGGAGGCACCGTACACCTCAGTCATTTTTGAAGATGTAAATTTTTGAAAAATCTAAACCGTTGATCTTCTTAATTATCATAAGAACATACTATATAATAAATTTTAGCTCATTTGGACACTTATAGGTCGTGCATCTAAAGGAGGGAAAAATCATGTATTTCAAATTAGTTTTGTGCGTCGATTTTGTTGTCCTTGGATGAGTGACGTACACTCATCCAAATGAGTTCAAATTTTGTATGTGACCTATTATTATTGTAACAATGAAGATCAATGGATTAGATTTTGAAAAAACATGATTTAGATAGGCAAACACCATTGGGGTGTACGACGTGATCTGTACACTCGAGTGTATTCTAGCCTGACTCTATATATATATATAGAGAGAGAGAGAGAGAGAGAGGGAGAGAGAGAGAGAGAAAGAGAGAGAGATACACACACATATATATAGACACACACACATACATATTTATATATATATATAGACACACACACATATATATAGACACACACACAGATATATATATATATATATATATATATATATATATATATACAGAGAGAGAGAGAGAGAGAGTCAGGCTAGAATACACTCGAGTATACAGATCACACAAATACACTCGTGTGTTTGTATATCAAGACTATTTTTTGCAAAATGTAAACCTTTAATCTTCACCGTCATACTATAATTAGGCCACATACAAATTTTGAGCCCATTTGGATAAGTGTAAGTCACTCATCCAAGGGCAACAAAATCGACGCGCGAAACTAATTTGAAATGCATAATTTTTACGGTCTTTATAACATGACCTATAAATGTCCAAATGTGCTCAAATTTTGCGTATGAGCTGTTCACAAGATGTTTAAGAAGATCAACGGATTACATTTTTGAAAAAAATATTGCATCATGAAACACTACTTGAGTGTATTCTGCTCCGAATACACTCGAGTGTATTCTAGCCTGACTCTCTCTCTCTCTCTATCTATATATATATATGTGTGTGTGTGTGTGTGTAAATCTGTGTGTCTGTGTGTATTCTTATTTTTTCCTTTTGTATTTCCTATTGATTCATATTACGTTGAAATATAACAACCTAATATGAATCAATAGGAAATACAAAAGGAAAAAATAGGAATATATATATATATCCTTTTGTAATATATATACATAGAGAGAAAGAGAGTCAGGCTAGAATACACTCGAGTGTATCCAGAACAGAATACACTCAAGTAGTTTTCCATGATGCAATATTTTTTTGAAAAATCTAATCCGTTGATCTTCTTAAACAACATGTGAATAGCTCATATATAAAATTTGAGCCCATTTAGACATTTATAGGTCATGATATGAAGACCACAAAAATTATGTATTTCAAATTAGTTTCGTGCGTCGATTTTGTTGCCCTCAGATGAGTGACTTATACTCATCCAAATGAGCTCAAAATTTGCATGTAGCCTAATTATAGTATAACAATGAAGATCAATGGTTTACATTTTGCAAAAAAAATAGTCTTGATATGCAAACACCACTTGAGTGTAGCGTACGATCTGCACACTCGAGTGTATTCTAGCCTGACTCTCTCTCTCTCTCTCTCTCTATATATATATATATAGAGAGAGAGAGAGAGACGCATATATAGACACACACACATACATATTTATATATATAGGGCAGCGATCCAATGAGAAACATCCTACGATGAGAGCATGAGAGGCGTTTGAACAACTAAAAATTTGTAGTTGTTCTCAAAAATCCAACTGTATAGATGGAAAAATCATCAATTCATTTACCTTCCCACAAAAAATCATTCCGATCAGATACTTTTTACATGTCCATATATACAATATATGTTTTTTACATCCAACGGTCAGCCCGAAATTCAATATGGAGCGTTGAAATATTTTCTCTTGTTGTGAATGCTATACAAATCGGATGACAATGAAATTGTGTAAGAAGGTGCATATTATAGTATACTTTCAATCTATATGGTTGGATTGTGAAAATTTAGTCTATGTTGAGAGTTATTCAAATGCCTCTCATGCTCTCACCAAGATGTGTTTCTCACTGGATCATTGTCATATATATATATATATATATATATATATATAGAGAGAGAGAGAGAGAGAGAGTCAGGCTAGGATACACTCGAGTGTACGGATCGCACGAATACACTCAAGTGTGTTTGCATATCAAGACTATTTTTTGCAAAATGTAAACCGTTGATCTCCACCGTCATACTATAACTAGGCTACATACAAATTTTGAGCCCATTTGGATGAGTGTAAGTCACTCATCCAAGGGCAACAAAATCGACGCGCGAAACTAATTTGAAATGTATAATTTTTGCGGTCTTCATAACATGAGCTATACATATCCAAATGTGCTCAAATTTTGCGTATGAGTTGTTCACAAGATGTTTAATAAGATCAACGGATTAGATTTTCAAAAAAAATATTACATCATGAAAAACTACTTGAGTGTATTCCGCTCCGGATACACTCGAGTGTATTCTAGCCAGACTCTCTCTCTCTCTCTCTCTCTCTCTCTCTCTCTCTCTCTCTATATATATATATATATATATATATATATATATATATATATATATATATATATATATATATATATAGATAGATAGACACACACATATACATATTTATATACATGTGTGTGTAAATATATATATATATATATATATATATATATATACACACACACATATATATATATATATGTGTGTGTGTAAATATATATATATATATATATGTGTGTGTGTGTGTGTGTGTATAAATATATAAATATATATATAATATGTATATGTATATATATATAATATGTATATATGTGTGTGTGTGTGTATATATATATATATTCCTATTTTTTCCTTTTGTATTTCCTATTGACTCATATTAGGTTGAAATATAACAATGTATATATGACTATTTATTTATATATATGTGTGTGTGTGCGCTCGTGGGTGTTGTGTGTGTCTCTTTGTGTGTGTGTAAAAAAACACCTAGAAGATTACGCATCCGCCTTGGGGGCCTCATCCCACTGGGTGACCCCGGGGAACGCCCATCTGCCTAGACAACCCTGCACCCAGGAATACACGTCGCTAGAAAAATCTAGCAATAGGTACAAATAGGTAGAGAGGTAACTACAGTCTTCAACTTTCCTACAACTGAGGTGGATTGCCACTTTCTCGTGTGTTAAGTTGACTCTTCCCTGTGTCGGTTTGCACCATATCCTGCTATATGAATCTCCCGAAACCATCATATCAAATGTAAAATTGACATACTATAAGGCTTTGATTGATTTGTTGCAGCTATCACTTCTCAAGAACTCATTTTCTAGAAACTTAAGTTCAGTTCCTAGAAAAGAAGTGAATTTTGTCAGGAAATGACTTCCATATGATTTGTTTGTTGTAGCTATAGTGTAAAAGTTGCTACTAGCATTGCACGTAATTCTATAATTGATCATGACTATAAGAACAAAATAAGATATCTAAAGAGAAAGGGAATTGTTTATTGAATGAGTAAAACAGGTTACCGGGTAGTCTCTAATATAGCAACAGGGAGTAGAGACATAAGTACAAGTGAGCAATATGGGACTAATACTACAAGAATAACAAAGCAGCACAAGTAAATAACACAGTATACATGGTTGTATAGGCGGCTAGGCGACCAGGCGTTGCCTGGGGACGCCCAGGCGTTTCCAGGTGTTTATATATATATATATATATATATATATATATATATATATATATATATATATATATATATATATATATATATATATAATGGATACATTTAAAATTTATGAAAAATAAAGTTAAATCAGTATATGGTTAAATAATATCAAAATCAGTACTTAAATAAACACAAATCAGTAGATAACTAAATAAAAATAGTAGCTAAATAAATACAAATAAGTAGATGAGTAAATACAAGTAAGTAGATAAATAAATACAAATTAGTTGATCAATAAAGTTACATCAGTAGATGATTATATAATTTCAAAATCAGTACACAAATAAATTCAAATGGAGTAGATAACTAAATAAAAAACAGTAGACGAATAAATTCAGTAGATGAATAAATACAAATAAGTAGATGAATAAATACAAATCAGTTGATAAACTAATATAAATCAGTTTACCATCTTACTTACAGATAAAAGATTAACAGGAAACCGTGGGATATATAAAACATATTTTAGTTGTAGCTTTAGTGAAAGAGGGATTGTGCCAGTGCCAGTGCCATGAACTGTAGTTTTGGAGCCATTTGCAACAGTAACAGAAGAGATAGTAGTAGATTTATTGAGAGCAGAAAATAGGCGGATGTCACCGGCCATATGAGTAGATGCACCCGAATCAATACAGCATTTATTGTTACTAGTAGTCGGAGAAGCAAGCATAGCAGAGGATCCCGCTGCAGATGAGGGTGGTAGCTGGGTGATACGCTCCTGGAACAACTTCTCAATTTCAAAACGAAGCCAGTCTGCGTTTGCCGGAGCAGCAGGTGTGTCAAAGGTAGTGTCAGCAGTAGAATCTGTAGAAGCTTGGTTAGCCCAAGCGGGCTTGTCATGCTTAATCCAGCAGCGATCTTCAGTATGGTTGTCCCGGCCACACCAGTTGTAGTAGCGAGGGCCGGGAGGTGCACCACATCCAGGAGTAGATGAGCCACGACCACCTGAGAGAGGTCGACCTGCACGTCCACGGCCGCATCCACGACCACGGCCAGAATCAGTAGGGCGAGCAATGAGAGCAGGATGCTCAATAGCAGGAGCAGGAGTCATGGATGGTAATCGTTGGACTCTTTTGAGGACATCTCTGAGGGTAGGCAGCGGATCACTAGATAGAATCTGTTCGACCACGCCAGAGAAGGATGCAGGAAGGGCAGCCAAAAACTGAACTAGTTGAAGTTCGTTACGCTGTTTCTAGGCTACTTTGATGTCGGCCGTTAAGGGGTGGTAGAGTTCGAACTCATTCCACAGAGCTGAGCACTGATTGTAGAAATCCTCGATAGAAGTGTCAGGGGAGAACTCATTGGCCAAGGTTTTGAAAATTTCAAAAACTCGCTTGGGATTCTCCTGATGATAGTAAACATGGGAGAGGTGATCCCACATGGCCTTAGCATCATGAAGGCAGGGCAGAGATTGGCTAATCCTTGGTTCAGTGTTGTTGAGGAGCTACGACATAACTCCAGAGTCGTCCTTGGACCATTGTGCATAATTTTGTTTAATTTTATCATCAGCATCAACAGTAGGAACAGTAGAAGGCTCAATTGTAAGATGGTGATATCGGCCTTGGGCTTTGACATACAGAATGAAGGACGCCGACCATAGATGATAGTTGGAGTCGCCGTCAAGCTTCACCGTGGTAACACACAGAGCGGGGAGGCTCAGATAAAGCCATAGCAGAGGTAGTAGTCGGCGCAACAGCAGAATAGATCAGAGACCCACGACGGGGCAGATAGCAGCAGTAGGGATCTGACAAGTCAGATCAGAGAACATGTATAGGGCAGAGTATGCATATAGAGAAACATACGCCGTCATGAGGAATACTAATGTTCCTTCATGAGGCGCAAGCAGAGAAGATGGTGAGATGAGAGACTCTCAACGTAGATGGCCAATGGCTGTCCGGACGTGGAGCGGTTGTTTAACTGGACGTAGAGAGGGAGGAGATCAGTAGCAGCCGTAGCAGAAAAAGGAAAGAGGAGGGCCAGGAGGGTGGTTGTGGCGGCGGAAAAGGGAGGAAGAGGTGGCTGTGGGGTGGTGGAGCTGGTGGGTGGCTGTGGTGGCGGCGAGGAATGGGAGGAGGGGGATGTGGTGGCGGCGGGGAAGGGGAGGAGGGGGTTGTGGTGGCGGCGGGGAAGGGGAGAGGGGGGTGGCAGGAAGGGGGCAGGGGCAGGTTAGCAGCAGCAGGGGGGAAGAGGACAGGGGTTGGCGGCGACAGTGAGGAAGGGGGGGAGGAGCGGCAGTGAGGAAGGGGGGGAGGAGCGGCGTCGGGGGGGAGGGGGGCTGATGACGTCTCACGTCATTTTGGACGGGTGGGAAGGGGAAAAAAATAAAAGAACATCAATTGTCTATCACATAGGACCAATACATATGACTATATGTTAAAACGTAAAAAATAATATGTAACACGGACAGAAGTGGAAAAACGATGTCTCTTCTGAACTGAATAACTTATCAAAAAGCAAAAAAGCCAAATCATTCATTTTATCAAATGATGGCAAACAATTGTGTTGATAACTTGAATAGTTTTGGTAAAGACCAGAAGCTAACACTACAATGTGTCTGAGACCATTCATGGGAAGAAAGCTACTCGTATGAATGAGAAATATATTATTGCCAGTGAAATGAAAAACGGCCTGAGCGGCCGATTAAACGGCCGATTAATCGGCCAGACACCCAGCCCGTTCGATTTTTGCTAAAATCGCCGGTTAATTTTTTGTAATTAATCGGGCGTTTTTTCCCGTTTTTTTCCCGTTTTTTCCGTTTTTTGCCCATTTTTTTCCCGTTTTTTGGCCGTTTTTTGTCCGTTTTTTGTAAATTTTTCTGTACACCTGTAACTTTATATAAACTATATGGCCCCAAGTATTACTGACTATAATATATTAAACTTAAATATCCTATGATAAGCCTAGTCTAATAGAATGCATACTTGTATGCAAGTTGGGATAATAGGGTACTGTTGTAAAGTGTAATTTATACAAGTAAAATATATGTAACTATTATCTAATTTTAGAATGCATACTTTAGTTATTTGTACTGTTGTAATGTATGACTAATTGATGATATGCACATATAACAATAAGTTAAAAAGGTATCCAATAATGAGTCTATTGTTTACTGCTTAACTATGTAAACATGTGATGCAAAAATATTTCTGAATCATGTATGTGGGGTATTTTATCTATGTCAAATCTATTGCTTATTATATTATGGCTATAATTATTGTCTTATAGCTAAACTAATTGGGTGTTTTTACTGTTGGGTAGTGTGTTTAGAATCTTTATATATATATAAAAGTTCCAAAGAGTATTAGTATTTATATACATATATATGTAATTTTGTATAAAATTATATAGGAAATTAAAATCCGTTTTTTAAAAAATCGGCCGCTTAATCGGCCGCTTACCGCTTAACCAGTTACAAGGTGCTGTCCGCACGGTTACCGCTTAACGTTTTTTAAAACATTGATTATTGCCTCTTGATCTTTGATGAATCTCTTCAGTGGGCAGAATATTACCGGTAGGACCAAGATACATTTTCTATGCCAGGCACAGTGTTGCCGGCAAGAATGTAAAGCTTGTTTCACCAGCACACAGTGTTGTCCACAGGAACATGACACTCATTTCGCCTACAGACAGCATTTCTGGCAAGATCGCAACGTTGGATTCATCGAAGCACAGCATTTGCTAAAGAGAAAATGACAGGCATTCTACCAAAAACCAGCCGCCACCGATACAGAGGAGTTTGTTTTCACCCTTATTTTTCTGGAACCCAGGAATGGACCCTATTTATACCTATGGATCATTACAAACAACCGAGGAACTTGTTTTCTAGAATTATGAAAAAACAGTCACTTAAAATTCGAATCGAATTGTAGTTTTTGGTTTTGCCCACTTACAACAAACCAATGGGAGCAGTGGCGGAACCAGAAAATTGCATAAGGGGGGGCTGAGTTAGCTATACATGGCACTAGTTGTGGTAGGGGGGGCTGAGTTAAAAAAATATGCCTACAGTGAGATTTAAACTTGAGTCCCTAGTTTAGAACCAATGTACTTCTACCAACTCAGCTACAACTTTGCCTTGTCATATATCTAAAGAGCTCGTATATGTACTATATTTATAATACTAAACATGCATAAATACATATAAATAAACATTTAAGATTTTGGGAGGGGGGCTGAAGCCCCGGTAGCCCCCCCCTAGATCCGCCCCTGAATGGGAGCATAAGTGAGCATTAAAGTAAATCACTCGAGACAACAAAAAAGTGTTCACATGCACAACCCATTAATAATTAAATTAGTAAATCAACAACTTGAGACTACATTCCATAGAGTTTCAAGTTCATCATAATTACACCCACACTTCTAAGTTGGTGAAAGTTGTGAAGTGGGAACTGTCACATTAGTGAATGTTTACAGTTTTACTATGATAGTAAAATTTGATTTGTCCCTGAATAACAAACATTGTATATTCCAATTCACACTGGGTTATTGTAGACATCAAGGTTTGTTCGACCACAAAAGTTGCATAATCGGATTCTTATAGGAGGTTGACACATCCAGATCCAACTGGAGGACCTCGTCCAGGGCCACTAGAAGAACGACCACGGCCTCGACCGCGTCCTCGTCGACGACCTCGACCAAAGTCACTAGAGCACACTGCAAGAGCAGAATTATCATAGGAAGTAGAAGGTAGGGTTGACGTGGATGGAAGACGTTGGACATGCTTGAGTACATCCCGTAGGGTTGGCAAGAGATCACTAGATAAGATATGGGGTCAACAATGCCAAAAAAAGGATGAGGGAGTCCATCCAAGAACTAAACTAATTGAAGTTCATTGCATTGGCGCTGAAATTCTTTGATGTCAGAAGATAGAGGATGGTACACTTTGTATCCATCCCAGAGGGCCGAGCATTGGTTGTGATAACCTAACACAAATCCAGCAGTCGAGTATTCTTTTTCACTAGGTTCTTGAAAAGACCCCCTTCGGGTTGTGTTGGTGAGAGTACACATAGGAGAGTTTATCCCACATGGCTTTAGCCTTCTGAAGGCGCACGAGAGACTAAATGATCTTTGGTTCGACATTGTTAACCATCCACGTCATCATACCCAAAACATCTTTAGTCAACTAAGCACGGGCTTGTTTGGCTTTGTCATCAGCAAAGGCATCAAGAGTGGCCTGAGCAGCAGAAAAAATATGGGAATATCGTCCTTGGGCTTTCACATAAAGCTCAAATAAAGTTCAGCAATGATGGTAGTTGGAGCCATCTAGTTTCACGGTGGTAACACAGAGTGGTTGGGGAAGATCTATAGACGTCATGAGTTACGGGGTGGTGACGCACATAGGGAAGTAGTGTGAAATACACACTAAGCAGCAACAGCAGACGAGACGGATCATTGGACCATAGAAACCAACGTAGGGGTAGTAGAGATAAGCAAGGAGAACCTATGCAAGGCCTTTGATTTTGTCAATCGAGTCACTTCATCAATCTGGCTTGGCCATAGGTTGACTAATTAGGACAATCCAAGTTTTGGAATGTGACGCAAATTAATTTATTTGATTATGTATCGAATACTATATAATTCAGGTTTAAAAAATTGTTAGGTCATTCAACATACAGATTAAAATGATATTTGTCTTTTCCAAATATAGGGTGCATTTGTAGGGTCTGTTGCCGACTTTTGCCATGTCTCAAGATGGAGTCGTATGTAGACTTTGTAGTACTTGAACGTCAAACCGGTTTGGTTTGACCCAAAAAAAGTCAATTGTAAGTTAGATTTTGTCAGTCCTAGTTAGTTTTGGGTTTGGAAGTTGATGTCCGAACTAAAACCAGGTCAATTTCATATTTGGATTTTTTTTCAATCCCAGTTAGTTTTGGGTTTGGATATTTTGTCAATCTCGGTCAGTTTCGTGGTTGGATATTTTGCCAATCCGGATCAATTTAGCTTCCTTTTTAAATAAGCAGGAAGTTGATATCTGAACTGAAAACTAAGTTGGTTCTTGATTTCGATTTTGTCAATCCCAGTCTATTCATGGTTGACAAACCAATGTGATATGATTACTTAATGAAGACTATAGAATTTGTGTTTTGTTCTGAGTTAGACATTACAAAAACAAGGCCAGCTTTGGGCTTACCACTATGCAAGAAATATGGTTGTAGGTTGGTACCCAGTTGGAAGTTAGTACACATTTTGTTGACAATTATTTATACACTTATATCTATATATACATATCACAACTGACAAGACTGGATTTTCTTGCAACATATTTAGCTTTTTTTTTAATAAGCAAGAAGTTGATGTCTGAATTGAATATATGTTGGTTTTGGATTTGGATTATCTCAATCGAGGTGTATTTGAAGTTTCAAAAATTAGACAATGCAGGTTCTAACATTCGACGCAAATGAATATTACATTGATATGTACTACAGACTATGGAATTCACATTACGCTCAAGGTTAGACATTACAAACAATTTTATTTGTTCAATATATGCTTTGACAACAAACTTCCTATTCTTTTAGATTCCTGATGTGTCATTGAAGAGAAACCCCACAACTAAATGAAATATATATATATATATATATATAGAGAGAGAGAGAGAGAGAGAGTCAGGCTAGAATACACTCGAGTGTATAGATCACGCCGTACATCTCAATGGTGTTTTCCTATCTAGACCATGTTTTTCCAAAATCTAATCCATTGATCTTCATGGTTACAATACTAATAGGTTACATACAAATTTTGAACTCATTTGGATGAATGTAAGTCACTCATCCAAGGACAACAAAATCGACGCACAAAACTAATTTGAAATACATGATTTTTGTCTCCTTTAGATGCATGAGTTATAAGTATCCAAATGAGCTAAAATTTATTATATAGTATGTTCTTATGATAATTAAGAAGATCAACGGTTTAGATCTTTCAAAAATTTACTACTTCAAAAATGACTGAGGTGTACGGTGTCTCTGGTACACTCTAGTGTACACTAGCCTAACTATATATATATATATATATATATATATATATATATCTGTGTGTGTGTGTATTCTTATAAATCAAATAATAGCACTTAATTTTATGTGTATTATCAATAGTAGGTTAATTTAATTAATATTTGCTTGGTACGTATCTTTTGCTAGTATTAAAATAGGTGTATACCACTTAGATTGTGTGTATTAAAATTCATCTCGAACTGATATTTGTGGATCATCCAATAATAGAAGATGTATCTTTTTAAATCTATATGTTGTAGAATATTCAAAAAATGTGGAATGCTTTTTAGTTATATCTCGTGATATACATGAGATGTGATTGCATGTTTTAAAGGGATCTAATTAACTCTATCTTCTTTGAATCCATATGGTTGTATTTAGTTAACAAGTTCTAGTTTAGCACCCGACTTGTGTAGCACAGATGGTTGAGCATGGTAGGTCCTCCCTGGGGGACCCGGGTTCGAGCCTCCCGTTGCGCACGGTACTTACCACCCTTGCAGTCATACGGGCTCTGGCATGCTCTTTGAGGGAGATTAGATAGAAGACGATGTTTATCTAAAACATATTCTAATCTAGCTTTTTCACATATATGATAAATCAGGATTTTAGAATTTGGTACAAAAATAGCAAAAGTTACAAAAAACTACATGTGATGTTAAACTTGAGTGTTATAATCCACAAACAAATAAGAAGAAAATTTACTTGATGATAAAGAAATGACCGTGCTCTTGCTTTTATTATGATACACCGGTGTTTTGTACTTTGGCCAAATAGTTGGCTCCCTGAAGTATTAATTGCTGGAATGTCAGGCATTGCATATGCATTATGTGAATGCCCTAAATCAGATTTATTGAATGGAAATTCTTCAAGGCTTAATTTTCCGCAACTGGTATGTGAGGGGAAGAGCATAGATGGAAGTGCTTCAAAAACATCAAGCTCATCCAAAGTCTTTAACGGGGATCTTGCCTGCAATACAAGTAATGGACAACCACATAATAGTTAAATTAGGTATACAAATAAGAAAGACATTACCCAGTAGAAAATTGAGCTATTACATAGACAGTAAAGTATTCAAACAGTAGAAGGACAACCTGTGGCATTAAAACAGTATTGTGATTTGCAATACACTCCCCTAGAAAAGTAACCAAACATTTTAAAAAAAAATGGCCATTCTATTCATCTCGCAGCCTGGGGTTGAACCGTTGAGCCTGAGACTTCTCAACAACAAACCTAGCATCCAAGCACCCGGGTGTCCTCTCTTGGACATATTTTCTAAATATAATTTTGTTTTCATGTATGAATTGTTAAAATATTTTTCATAAACTTGATCCAAAGGTTGAAATAACCTGCAAATGTGCTTCTTTGGGAAATTCCTCATCAATCTAAATCCATTTGAGAATAACTGTAGTCAAATTTGGTTATTTTAAGATTCATTATGTTCAGTCAATGTCTATATAGGTCTAATTTGTTGCAGATTGAATTGATTAAGGTCAATACAAATCTGATTTAAGTTTGATTTAGGTTTAAGCCCGATCAAAAATAACTTTTAAGTCTATGTAGTGGTCAACGCTTTGCCAAACACATTTACTGGATTTATGAATCTACAAGCAATTTTATAGACAATCCTTTCATGTGAACTTGGTTTATTGTCTAAGAATCAGTAAAATAATTAAAAAATTATGTTCAGTCAATGTCTATATAAATCTAATTTGTTGCAAATTGAATTGATTAAGGTGAAGATAAATCTGATTCAAGTTCGATTTCTGTTTAAGCCAAATTAAAAAATAGCTTTTGTAAGCTTATATAGTGGTCTAGGCTTGCACAATCACATTTAAATGATGTATGCATCTATATGCAATTTTATAGACAATTTCACACAAACTTGGTTAATTGTTTAGCAATGTGTAAGCTAATGAAAAAGATGTGTTATAATCGAGTTCAAAAACAAAAATAAAAAGACGAAAAAGACCTCAAAGTGTCTAGGTGCCTGAGCAGGCTAGGTAGTGAGCCTAACTACCTTGACAACTATGCTTCGCATAGATAGTGATTAGTTCTAAAATTAATTGCTTAGAGACACTAGGACACCTACATTATCATATACTGTCTTTTACAAGTTGAGAAATTTGTGATACATAAACAGAAACTTCTTGTAGTTGCAGATTCCCGCCGATGAGCTAGGTATTGAAGACCAAAAATTGTCAGCTTTTGCAAACTTCTAGGAAGTGCATAATACCAATGTAATCCCCATAGTACAAATGTTATATTGAATGCATCAATATATAGGATGATTTTTCCTACTTAATATCTTAGCCACTGTATTGAAAAAGTTCCGAGCGGGCACTTGATCAAGAGCTCCCGCCGCTTAATATTGCTGCTGAGCGCCCGCTTAGCATATTTACAAAAAAGGCCGCTTTTTAGCCGCTTAACCCTTTTTTTACCGCTTTTTTCCCTTTTTTCCCCGTTTTTGCCCCCTTTTTCTTAAATACTGTTGTAAACCTCTAACATGAAGTAAATTATATTGTCCAAGTATTATTGACTATAATATATTAAACTTATATACATTAAATGTTCTATAATAAGCCTTTGTTCTAATTTAGAATGCATAATTTGTATGTAAGTCGTAATAATAGGTACTGTTGTAATGTATACAAGTAAACTACATGTAACTATTATCTAATTTAGAATGTATTTGGTTAAATATACTGTTGTAGCCTATGACTACTGATCATATGCAAATATAAAAATAAGCTAGTAAGGTATCCATGATAAGTATATTGTTTACTGTTTAGCTATATCAACATGTGATGCAATTTTTATATGATAAGTATATTGTTTACCAACCAAAAACATGTGAAGCAGATTTTTTATTTATCATGCATGTAGGGTATTTCTCCATGACAAGTCTATTGTTTACTATATTATAGCTACAATCATTGTTTTATAGCTGTGTTATAAACTATTTGGGTGTTTTATATCGTTGAGTAGAGTGTTTAGATATATATAAAGTTCCAAAAAGTATAGTATTTATATACATATATGTGTAATTTTGTATAAATTTATATAGAAAACTTAAACCCATTTTTTTTCAAAAATCACCCGCTTACTGCTTAACCAGTTACAAGGTGTTGTCCGCACGCTTACCGCTTAACGCTTTTTAAAACATTGATCTTAGCCAATACAAACTTGTACTAGATATTAACATGGTCTTCCACTGACAACTAATTTGAAAGACCATCATATTGTTCAGGTCACAAAAATCACTGTATTTAAACAAGAAGACACTAATGCTAACTTACATGTATGACACTTACTACGGCATCTAACAAGTGGATATCTAGGTTCTAAGGCATCTAAGAGAGGTTACCTTAGGTGGGTTTTGTGGTAAACATATTGCATTCATGTGACTTCCCATCCCTGTTTTTCATTTAACATTATTAGAATGCTAGCATTTCATGAAACCCTTCCTATTAGAGGCAGGCATGGTCTAGTTAATCCTGGTTTAGCCCTCAAATTGCAAACTAGACAACACATAGTGGTCTGAAAATTTTTTAAGGACCAAAAAAAAAATAGTGGTCTGAAAATTTTCCAAAGCAGACTAGATTCTTGGCATGGAGCACACCAAACTTGACCACAAAAATATGGTCAAGTCTGGTTAATTTTGGTCCAAATCCAATACCACTTATTATTTATTGCTAGTACACTTAAATATAAACCAAGTGTGGGCAATGTCAGTGAGTAGAAAACCTACTATTCTCCACTTTCGACTGAATGTGAGGAGGTGGGGACATGTTTCTCCGAAAGAAACTTGGGTTCAACAACTAGCTCTTCTTTCGATCCACAAAATGGATGCCATTCATATCACTCAGTTTGACATTTTTATTTTACAATTTTTTTATCATTAATTCGTTACCTCACTAGAATATAGATATCCCAATGGTATATTGTATATGTATTAGTATATATACTTTATGCTTTATGTTTTATTGTGTGCTTTAGACTTGACTTGTCTTTAGCTTTTCTTCTATCCCATATTGCCTAACTCTATTTCTCTCTTACTCTTATCCTATAAAAGAGAATCCATTGTATTTGTTTTAGACACATCAGATAAGGGTTTTCTATTTCTATATGGTATCAAATGATTAGGATCCACCCTAACCTTTTCCCTTCCCAACCCTAATGCTGCCCACCATATCCTCACCCTAGCCGCCAGCCCCCCCCAACCCCCCCTTTTCTTCTCCACAGCCCGCCGCCACCCCCCACACCCTTCTTCCCCCCACAGCCCGCCGCCATCTTCCCCTTCACCCAGCCGCCGCCAGCCCTCCACCCGTTGTCGCCCCTACACCCTGTTGCCCCCGTCGCCACACCTTTCCACCCCCTGATCCCACCGCCACCTCCATCCACCTCCCTACCCGCCACCGTTGCCCCTCCCACCCGCCACACCCACCACCCCTCCTCTCTGCTCCTCTCACCCCATCCACCACACCTCTCCCTACCACCCTCTCCTCCACCATCTCATCTCTTTGTCTCCACCGCTAAGCCTTCCGCCCTTCCATTTCCTTCCTTCTTCGTGTCCCGGGACTTTCTAAAATAGCACGTTGAAGATCTAAAAGGACTACCTTTCTTGCCTGCCTACTTCTCATGGTGGAGTAACTCTCTCCTCGTGTTGGTGTAGGTCCTTCTCTCTTCTGCCTCTATGTGGGTTTCTTAGATTTGTTGTTTCATATTTGTTGCTACTACTGCCCTTGTACGGGTTTCTTAGATCTGTTGATCTAGATCTACTACTGCACTCTGATGCCCCTTTGCAGGTCTCTCGGAGCTAGTGATCCAGATATGCTTCTCTTATAGTTGCTTCATCTTTGTGTGTGTCATCACTCTGGCTTCCATGCCGACTACAGATCCTCAGTCTGTGTGTGACGGTCGTGAACCTCAATGGATCAAACTACCATCTTTGGTCGGCATTGTTTGAACTATATGTTAAAGCCCAAGGGTGCTATTCCCACATTTTGTGGATGCTCTGATCCCTCCTGATGACACTGTTGATGAAAAAGCCAAGCAAGCCTAAATGCAATGGCCCAAAGATGATTCTAGTGTTAGGACTTGGATGGTGAATAGTGTTGAACCAAAGATCAGTAACTCTCCTTCGCCTTCAGAATGCCTAAGCTATGTGGGATCAGCTATCTAATGTGTATTCTCATCAGCAAAACCCGAAGAAAGTCTTTCGAGATCTTCAAGAATCTGGCAAAAAAGGAGTACTTGAATAATGGATCTGTTGAAGACTACTACAATCAATGTTTGGCACTCTGGGATGAATACAAAGTATACCATCCCATCTTTTTTTGACATCAAAGAAGTTCAGCGGAAATGCAACGAACTTCATTTAGTTTGGTTCCTGATTGGTCGCCCTTTGTCCTTTTCTGGTGTTGTTAATCAGATATTATCTAATGATCCTTACCCACACTAAGGGATCTTCTCAAGCGTGTTCAACGCCTCCCTTCCATGTCTTTATAATCAGCTACTTCTGATCACTCAGTTCTAGTTGTCCGCTCCTATGATTCGGGTTAAGGACGAGGACGTGGGCGTGGATGTGGTCGTGGTCGCGGTGGTCGTGCTTCTGATACTCCTGGAAGGGGTCCTCCTTCTGGCCCTAGACGAGGCCAACATCAACTTCCTACTTATAACCGCTTCAGCAACTTTTGTGGGCGCACGAACCACACTGGAGAATGTTGCTAGAAATAGCATGGTGAACATGTCTGGGTGAACCATGTTTCCTTTATTGCTTCTAAAATTCGACTATTGTTGCCTCCAGTTGAACCTGACCCATAGTTGACTGGATTCGCTCAGAGTTTGAGAAACTCCTCCAAGCTCATCTATCCTCGCCAACACCTGCCATAGAAGGAAGTTCTTCTATTTTACTAGCATCCCTTACTACTTACCTTATAAATAAATGGGTCATCGACTCAGGTGCATCTGCTCACATTTCCTGGTTGCTCTGATCTATGTATTGCCTTATTTAAGACTACATGTGTCCCTCCTGTAACTACTGTTGATGGGACTTAGTCTGTTGTCCATGGAATTGGAACTATATCACTGTCTAGAAATCTGCCCTTAAAATATGTATTATATGTTCCAAGATTTCCTCTTAATATGATATTTGTTAGTAAAACTAATAAGAGCCTTTAAGTGCTCAATCACTTTTGATCCTGATGGTTGTGTGTTTCAGGATCTCTGAACGACGACGAGGAATGGTTCGGGCCATGAGGGACCTGACGGACTGTATAACCTAGATGTGTTGCAATCTGTTGCAACTCTGCTATCTTCTTATGTGACCGGTCTGCAATTGCACTATCGTTTGGGGCACCCTTCTACTCCAAAGTTGTGTTGTTTGTTTCCTGATATTTCTAAGAAACACTTTTTGTGTGAATCTTGCCAATTTGGCAAATAATCTCAGGTTGTATTTCATAAAAAGAAAGAAATTGGTTCTAAAAATATTTTTGATATTGATCATGCCGGTATCTGTTGTCCATGTTTTGTTACTAGCTTGTCTGGCTTTCGCTATTTTATTACCTTTATTGACGACTATTCAAGGGCAACTTGGTTGTTTCTTTTAAAGGATCACAGTACTGTTTGCAAACTATCACCACCTTTTTCACTGAGATTCAAACCCAATTCAAAACTGTTAAATCTTGAGAACCGATAATGCCTTAGAATTAATGCAAAAATATGTGGATTAGTTTTGTACTTCTCTAAGTACCAATCAAATAATATATCTAATGTCTAAATATATTAATCATAACAAATTTACACATCTTTTAATATAAGTATTATAAAAAGTACGTCAAGTTGGCCTAACTAGTTGACCGGTCACCCGGACTACAGACAACATAAGATTGGTTTGAAGGATTTCCTAACCAAAATTGACCACACTACATGTTCGAACCAAACTAGGCTGGGTGTATGGTTAAGTTTCATTTGATCTGGCGCATAGAATTAGATGTCCAATTTCGATGTCGTGTCCGATGGCCCAGAAACAGAAATTTTTCGAAATTTCGCACTAAATTTCGATATTTACGACCCTAACGATTTCGACAACCAAATAAGCGAATTAAATCATGAAAATTTACTAGGATGATCTAAACGCCAAGATCTACTCAAATATGCAATAATATTTCATATTGGATATTGGGGGGGGGGGGGTCTCCCACATTTGTAAGTGAAGGAAGATGAACAATTTCGACAGAATTTTGATGGCAATTTCGATGGCAAAATGAAGGAATTAAGCTTTGAAATTCTGCAAACACAAAGTCTAGACATAAACACACTATATTATATACTAAATCTATATGTTTAGAGGTTAGGGTGGGATCCATGTCTTGATGAGTGAGTGCACAAATGAACAGAATTGTCAAGTCCGTTAGACTGTAAACAGCTTACAAACCCACAATTTACCACTTAGACCTTAAAACTTACAGTTGCAAGTTACAAACTTACATGTTACAACTTATATAAGTCTAGTGTTAAAATTTAGTTAGGATACATGGGTCATGTATACATAGATCAAAGAAAATGCATTATTTTTAAGTCATTTTATGTATAAATATGTGTAATAATAACAAATTTATTGTAGAATTGCAGACTTAATACTATTATTTCATAGATCCTCAAGTTTGTTTGTAGTTCATATGATTTTCGAAAGAGAATCGCCAAAATACCTAACATGTAGCAGCAACACTTAGAACTTTGTTGTTTTTCATAGTATCTCTTCACATCTTTTAGAAGAGTGTAAACATAGAAAGAGGTATACATGGGCTAGGGATAGGGGAAACGTACCTTAGAATCAAAGAAAATAGCCTCTATAAGCAAAAGATACAAAGAAAATCGTCAAAATACCTAACATGTAGTGGCAGCAGTCTTATGAACAAATATCTCGAAATTTCTATCGAAATTTTGTGTCATTTTGCTAAATTATGACCCAAATTGGGTGAAATTTGCACTATTTTGCGAAATTTCGCACCTAAGTGTGAAATTTTAGCAAAATTTCTGCGAAATGACGTCCCATTCTCTGCGTACATGCGTTTCGATGTCCGGTTGAAAAAAAATCGAAAATTTCAGTCGAAATTTCGCAATTTCGATCGAAATTTTGTATGATGATCTGGTGGTCAAGTTCGCTTTTTGCCTAGCCCTACTTTTTGGGTTTTTCCTCATAATATCCATTTTCTTTGAGTTAAAGGATTGGGCCAAAGCAATGATGCCCTGTTGTAACGGGTTAGCCTTTATTATATAGGAAATGAACATTTACATAATAAACCCAATAAAGAAAGGAAATAAGAAATGACTACATGAATAGATTCTATTTTCTAACACTCCCCCTCAAGCTGGAGCATACACATTGTGCATGCCCAGCTTGGAACCCATATGGCTGAAAGTTGAAGGTATAAGGGGTTTGGTGAAGATATCTACAACTTGTTGTCCACTGCAAACATGAGTTTGACTCTTCTTGAAGAACACTAAATCAGAAACAAAATGGCAGTCAACAACAATGTGCTTGGTCCGGTCTTGGAACACAGGATTGCTAGCAATGAGAATGGCTGCATGATAATCACACAAGAGAGAAATTGGGTTTCAACAGACACTCCTATTTCAGATAATATGAAGATAACCCATTGCAGTACAGAACAAGCATGTATCGTTGCTCGATATTCAGCCTTTGTGCTGGACCATGCTACCACATTTTGTTTCTTGCTCCTCCATGTCACTAAATGTGACACATGGAACAAACAATATCTTGAGGTAGATCGCCAATCTCCAACATCACCTGCCCAACATCGTCGCATATCTCTAGTAAGCGTCAAGGAAGTGGACGAGAGATCCTTCCTTGCAAAATATGTGAGACCTTTCTGGAAATCCTTTAATATGACATAGGATTTAGTTGACCACCATCCAGATATAGCCGCCTTGGTATGATAATCCATTGGCGTGGAGACTAGTCTGCAATGTGTCATGCATGTTTCTGCAAGAAGATCTAGAACATATTTTTGCTGAGAAAGATGTGTGCCTTTCTTAGAACACAGAACCTCTCTGTCTAAGAAAATAACGAAGGTTGCCCCAATTTTTCATCTGAAATTGCATTTGTAGCCACTCCTTCAGTTATGAAATGCCAGTAAGATCATCACCTATAATGACAATATCGTCCATATATACACCCAGAATAATAGTGCCACGAGAGGATTTGCACACAAATAAACAGTGATTTGTAGAAGACCTACTAAGCCCAAACTGTATAAGTGCAGCACTAAATTTATCAAACCATGTTGTGATTGCTTCAGGCCATATAAGGATTTCTTCAGTTTGCACACTTTCTGACACTCCCACTGAGCAACATACCCAAGAGGTTGCTCCATGTCACCTCTTCAAGAAGATCACCATGAAGAAATGCATTTTTGACATCCACTAGGAGAAGAGGCCAATCATAATAAGTAGCAACAGAAATATGGATTTGTACAGAATTGAGACGAGCAACATGAGAAAAAGTCTTGAAGAAGTCCACTCCATGTGTTTGAGTGCACCCTTTGGCCACCAATCAAGCCTTCATGCGGTCAATAGATCCATTTGATTTCTGTTAAACAATATACACCCAACGACAGCCTACAACATGCTTCCCAAGAAGAAGATCCACCAAGTCCTAGGTGGATTTCTCATAAACAGCTTCCATCTCACTATCCATGGTATTGTAAAGTAAAAGAAGGCTATGTGATATATTTGATAAGAGGAATCCCCCTCCTTTATATAGGAGAAGGGGGAAGCATACAAACTATGACTTTAGACTAAACCCTAATGAGCCAAGACACACTTGGGCCCATATACTCAAATACTTCATTAACAAAATTAACCAGACTCTCTAATACATGACTTGTACCCATCTGTCATGTCGAGTTGCTTGTGCACATGAGCGAGGACCACGTGTAGAATCTAAATGAAGAGCAAACATGTGAGTTGTTGGTGATAGATGGAATAAGCAACACACATCAGAGATCGGATGTCGTATTTTGCAAGACCAAACATCTTTACGAATTGCAACCAAAAGATGTAAGTTGAAATAGGAACATCAAGAGAACTCTCAGCATGAACATGTACCTCAGGAGTATCCGATGATGATGAGTCAATTTGATGGACTGATGTAGCTACATCTTCAAGGTGATGCCCTGCTCGCCTGGTGTAAACTAGTAGAAAAGGTTGAATAGGTGGAGGTGTAGGTGGTGGTTGTGGCTATATAATAGTAGTAGTATCTAGTACACTCTCATCGCTAAGCACAAGGAGTGATGGCTCTCGCTCTCTCACTGTGTCATTCTTACATGTAAGTTCACTCTCATGGTTGTGATCCCCCTTAAGCTGGACAGAGTCACTCAAGAACGGAGTGGAGTTATGAAAAGTAACGTCAGCCCATACAAACAGACAACAAAGACGAAGACAAAAAAAATTACCCTTTTTTGTGAGAGAATATTCCAAAATGATAGTGTGGACTGTACAAGAAGACATTGTCTGCACGTGTTTCAAACAAATGAACAAACGCAGTGCAATCAAAGGGAGGGGAATAGGAAAAGCTTACTCGTCTAGTCATAAGACAGAAAAGGGGGTGGCCTACGCAAGACAAAAGATAGTTGACGATTAATCAAGAAACAAGTAGAGAGAAGAGCATTAGACTAGAACTTCTTTAGCGTAGACATCTTAAAAAGTAGCTTACGGACTATATCAAGTAAATAACGATTTTTGCGCTCAGCAGCCCCATTTTGTTGAGTTGTATGAGGACAAGTCGTTTGGTGAATCATGCCAATGGAGTTATTGAAACTAGAGACAGCCATTTGAACATATACTCTAAGGCATTATCAGCATGAAGAATTTTTATGAGTATCAAACAAAACGTTTACTAATTGATAAACGTTTGGATGACCAACAAAACTTCATCTCGAGACTTACGTAAGTATATCATCAATAAAAGAAAGAAAGTAACGAAGGCCCTTACAATTTGGTTCTTTAACAGGATCGCAGACATCACTTCGAATAAGATCTAAAGGACGCTATCACCAAGGAACGATACGATGATGCTTGCCCAGTTGACAAGACTGACATTAGATAGAGTTTACCAAAGATAACATGGGAACAAGCTTATGAAGACTCTACAAGGAGGGATGTTCGTAGCAACAAAGTCATTGTAAGGGAGAGCAATTGAGGACGGTAGATGCAATGGAAGATATCTGGCGAGTTGGGTGATTACCCTCAAAGAAGATATCGCCTTTCCTAGATCCCCCACCAATCGTTTTCAGCTCCTGGGATCCTGTAACACGAAGAAGGAAGACCCAAATATCACCAAGTAGTGTGAGGAATCAGCCAACTTAGCTACAGACATTAGATTAAAAGAAAAGTTTTGTACATAATGTATAGACTGTAGAATCAAAGAAGGTGACCTCTGTATAGATCGACAGGTTTGTACTCGTCAAATCGATCCATCAGCTAGAGTCACATAAGAATATGGGATATACGAATCCGAGGAAAGAAGCATGGATCATATACTCGTCATATGCTGGGAGGCCCCTAAATCCACCACCCATGTAAAAGATGGGGTGGGAAGCAATAAGTGATGTCCCTTTGTTGCATACCTCTGAGACAAGATTGGCAGAGGAACCAAGAGAAACTTATTGAGTGGCCTGAAGAAGATGGTCACACTCCTCGGAAATAGTAATATCCATGCTCCTGACAAATTCAAGAACAGTATAGATTGCATTTATCCATAAAAAATAATTATGTGAGGTGAGCATCACAAAAACTGATTGATGCTTGTAGACTATTGTAGTAGAAGTCATTGGCTTTTTGTCTGCAATAGTGAGATCGTATCAGAATGATTGTAGCAGCACAAGTTGAGACAAACTTCCAGCAACATGCCATGTAGAAATTCTAACACATCATGTAAGTTGATAACACGTCGTGTGGAGATTTGACACGCCATATAAGATATCGCAAGTGTGAAACAGACTTTCACCTAAATGTTGTGTTGAAAAATCAACACGTTGTGTAAGATGTCACAGGCGTGAAACGAACTTCAGCCGACACACCACGTGGGAAAACGAACACGCCATGTAAGATGTTGAAGGTGTGAGATATAGGCTTCCGTCGACACGTTGTATAAGTCAGATGGCACTTTGTATCAGACGTGGAACACAACATCGTCTAAGTTTGGCGAAGTTTCGCCGAAGTTTCGAAATTCGACCATAGGCGAAGTCGAATACCATATAATACTTCGACCTCGTCCAAACTTCGGGGCGAAGTTTCATGGATGTCGGCGAAGTTGACTTTTTTGTGTGTATTTTCGTCTCAACTTCTCCGAAGTTGTCGAAGTTTCCTCGAAGTTGGCGAAGTTGGGGCGAAGTTAAGACCACCCAGAACCATAATCCCAACTAGTGTCCCAATGGCCATATAAGGCATAAATATCACTCCAACCCTCTTCATAACTTCTAATATCAACTCCTATGTTTTTTGTTGCCACTCATTCCTAGAGAGGGTGTTGTAACTACTATTTGATTGTATATTGTATATAATACATATGGTGAACTGTATCTATATATGTGTATTGCACAATTGACCATTTCAAGCAACACATTGTATTATTAACCTACATAGGGCTAGAGAGTCATAAATCGTGTTCTTTTTTTAAATTCACATATATAAGATAGAGGTATAACATAATTAGAAGTTTTCCATCAAAGTTTTCTAAAAATTCACATTATTTCTTCAAAAAATGGCATCGAAGTTTGTCGAAGTTTGCGTCTAAACTTCCTCGAAACTTCCTCGACCACTTCCACACCTGGCGAAGTCGACATGAAGTCGAAGTCCTGCACCATGGTCTCAGATGATTTTGTTGTAGATCTGGATAGGAATTGGCACCATCAAAGGGAAAGATAGCCACGGGAAGACGCACTGGGAGAAAGATAACCCAGAATGACGCTTGGGTGATGGAAATTAGCAACGTCACTTGTGTTAATAGATGATGTGAATCTGACACATCAACAGCCCCTAGAATCTTGGGCACTCATCCACATACGACGAATATGTGGAGAGAGAAATAGGGAGGAGGTTGTTTCTCCTCTCCACGGAATAGACCAAGTTGTTCTCTCCTTTAAGCAGCCACTGTGTTGTAGCGAAGATGGAGGAGACGGAGAGGCTGACGGCACCCAGCAACAGATTGGATCCAACAACGCCCAACGGTGGGAGAAAGAGGCGGCGAAGGCGAGTGTGGAGTGGAAAGGGAGAGAGGGAAGCGAATGCGACAGCTAGGGCTAACTCCCTAGGGCTTTTTCTGATACCATGTGGAAGTATTAGGCCAAAGCGATATCCTGCTCTAGCAGGTCAGCTTTTATTATATAGGAAGTGAACATCTACATAATAGACCCAATATAGAAAGGAAATAAGAAAAGACTAGTTTTTAAAAAGCAGCCCAGGCGGCCGCATAAGCGGCCGCTCAAGCAGATCAGATCCATGTCCATGGATGCTCCAAATAGACTTTAAGTGGCAGTCAGGCGGCTCAGCATTAAGCGGCCGCTTCATGCCAACTCAGTCGGCTCAAGTTTGCGCCCGCCTAATCACTGATTCTGAGCGCCCGCTTGAGGCTGCTTAAGTGAAAAACGGGATTTAGTTCCACTTCACAAGCCCAAAAGTGAAATTTAATGTTATTTATAGACTACTGATATTGTATAATATTATATAACATGTTAATATGATCTATTGTATTAAGCAACTAAGTATGTATCTAAATAGTGTTCTATAGCTTAAGTAGTGTGTAAATCTACATTGATTCTGCTTCTACTATACAATAGCAACGATTGTGTACCATTAAGTCTATTATAACAAGTAATACCATGTATATGTAATGTAAAACTGTGAAATCAGTAATATTGTGTCGATGTATAGTGTTGATTACTAAGTAAAGAGCATTGAGCTAATAAACAATAACCAGTGTAAATGTAATGCAAAATCAATATTGTAGACAATCAGGGTTTCAGAGAGCATAGGGTTGCACAAAGTGTGCACCCTCATATATATAACACTGTGACAATTACAGAGAGGTCCATACAGAATAAACAAATAACAAAATAAATAACAGAATATAGAAAACATATATTGTAACACTCCCCCTCAAGTTGGAGCATAGATATCAATCATGCCCAACTTGTCCACCAGTGTGCAGAAATGCTTCTTAGCCAGAAGTTTCGTGAAGACATCAGCAACTTGATCTTCAGATCTCGTGAAAGGAGTGCAAATTTTACCAGCCAGAACAGACTCTCGAATAAAATGGCAATCCACCTCAATATGCTTGGTGCGCTCATGATAAACAGGATTATTGGCAATGAAAATAGCAGCTCGATTGTCACAGTGCATAGGAATCGCATAAGAAGATTCAATCCCAAGTTCATGCAAAAGAGAGCGCACCCAGAGAAGTTCACAAGCAGTATGGGCCATAGCCCTGTATTCAGCTTCAGCACTGGAGCGAGCTACAACATTTTGTTTCTTGCTCCTCCAAGTCACCAAGTTACCCCCTACATAGGTACAGTAGCCAGAGGTGGATTTCCTGTCAATCCTGCTGCCCGCATAATCTGAATCAGAATAGCCTTCAAGTTTACAGTGTCCAGATTTCTTGTAATGCAAACCTTTGCCAGGTGCCCTTTTTAAGTATCTCAGAATGTGACATACAGCATCCCAATGACACTGTCTAGGCTTGTCCAAGTACCTGCTCAGAAGACCCACAGCAGTAGTAATATCAGGACGAGTAACAGTCAGATAAATCAATTTCCCAATAAGTCTCCTGTATTTCTTTGGCTCAGAAAACATAGGTGAAGTATCATCGTCCCAATCAACATTGGGATCCATAGGAGTATCTGAAGGTCTTGCTCCCATCATACCAGTTTCCTGCAAGATATCAAGTACATATTTCCTTTGGGACAATACAAGAGCACCAGAGTTCCTGGAAACTTCTATACCCAGAAAGTATCGTAATCTGCCCAAGTCTTTGGTAGCAAAATGCTTACCCAAATGAGTTTTTGTGGCCTGAATACCTGCAGAATCACTGCCTGAAATAATGATATCATCTACATAGACAATCAGAATAATAATCCCTGCAGACGTTTTCTTCGTGAAGACAGAATGATCCACTTGAGACCGTAGAAAGCCAAAATCAGAAAGAATCCTGCTTAATTTATCAAACCAGGCACGTGGACTTTGCTTAAGCCCATAAATAGATTTTTTAAGCCGACAAACTTTATGAGACTCCCCCTGAGCAACAAACCCAGGAGGTTGCTCCATGTAAACCTCTTCCTGCAGATCACCATATAAGAAAGCATTCTTCACATCAAGCTGTAGAAGGGGCCAGTCAGAATTTACAGCTACAGATAACATTATTCTAACAGAATTCAAGCGAGCAACAGGGGAAAAAGTCTCAAAATAGTCAATGCCGTAGGTCTGAGTATATCCTTTGGCAACCAATCGAGCTTTCAACCGTTCAACTGTACCGTCCGGTTGATATTTGACAGTGTAAACCCAGCGACAACCAACAGGCTTGCACTGAGGAGGAGGATCCACCAGCTCCCAAGTGTCTCTATCAGTCAAAGCTGTCATCTCATCCTGCATAGCAGAAGTCCATGCTGTACTCCGCAGAGCATCCTGAATAGACTTAGGAACAGTAACAGCAGATAAGGCATGTACAAAATCACGCGCCGGAGCAGTGAGATGATCAGTAGATACAAAATGAGCAATACTATGAGACGTGCAGGAACGAGTTCCTTTGCGAAGAGCAATAGGAATATGTAAATCAGATTGTACCTCAGGAGAAGCAGAACCTTCTGGAGGTGAAGATTGGTCGGCTGGGGGGGGTACATGAGAAGGAGGTGCTTTGTTCCTGCGCTGATAAACACGAAGCTGAGGACGAACTGGCATCTCAGTATCAACTGTCTCAGGTACACAATCAGACAGAATCGGCAAGGGTGGTGCAATGAGATCTGGTTGCAATTTGTCTCCCGCAGATGAATAAAAAGGAGTGTCCTCAAAAAATACCACATCACTACTAGTCAACCACTTTCTCGTAGCAGGATTATAACAGCGATAGCCTTTTTGAGTCCTCGAATATCCCAAGAAAACGCATTTAGTTGCACGAGGCGAGAGTTTATCAGAAGACGGGCCAAGAAGACGGACAAAACACGTGCAACCAAAAATCCGTGGAGGAACAGAAAACAAGGGTGCCTCCGGATGTAGAACTTGAAACGGGATTTTGTTACCAATAACCGATGAGGGCATACGATTAATAAGAAAACAAGCAGTCATAACCGCTTCTGGCCAATAAGAACGAGGAACATGTGAATGTAACATGATAGTGCGGGCCACTTCTAATAAATGACGATTCTTCCTTTCTGCAACACCATTCTGTTGTGGTGTATAGGCACAAGAGGTTTGATGTAAAGTTCCAACAGTTTTACAAAAACATTCCACATCTTTTTGAACAAACTCCAAAGCATTATCAGTTCTAAAAATTTTAATAGGCACACCAAACTGAGTTTTAATTTCAGCAAAAAAGAACTTTATTGTAGATAGCACTTCGGATCTACTTTTCAACAGAAATAGCCAAGTAGTCCGCGAAAAATCATCAATGAACAAAATAAAGTATCTATAACCAGACACACTTGGTACATTACATGGTCCCCACACATCAGAATGTACTACATCAAAAATATGCCTGCTGCTCATAGAACTGCGCCGCGGATATACCGATCTAGTCTGTTTACCCAATTGGCAAGACTCACACTGGAGACTACAGCTACTCATATCAGGAAATAAATGGCGCAGTTTGTCAGAAGAAGGATGTCCCAGCCGGTAATGCCACTGTAAAGTAGAGACTGATGCAGATAGAGCTGAAACCTTAGTAGACTTTGGCATCTCGTCCAAGTAGTAGAGACCATCAGCACCTTCATACCCCCCACCAATCTTCATCCTCGTGAGAAGGTCCTGAAAAATGCAAGAGCCAGGACGGAATGTCAGGCTACAGTTCAAATTCCTTACAAGTTTGCTCACAGATAATAAATTCATAGGAAAGTTAGGCACATATAAGGCAGATTTGATAAAAGACTGAGAAATAATGTCCCCAATGCCAGAAACAGAAGATCTAGATCCATCAGCAACCATAACTGTAGATTTATGAGCAGGTTTAGAGATAAACTTAAACAAAGCCCGATTTCCAGAAATATGGGAGGATGCACCAGAGTCAATCACCCATTTATTATTACCAGATGGAGGAGGCAAATGTGAACTCAAAAAAGCAGTATCATAACCAGTATGGGCAGCATGAGCTCCACTCGTGGATGCGTCAGAAGAGGAACCACCACGCTCCAAAAGAAGACGTTCGACTTCAGCCCGGATGTAGTCAGCAGTAGTAGTGTCCGCAGTGTCTGGTGTAGAAGGATGTGCAGCACCCTCAGAAGCAGCAGTGGAAGAATCAGCAACAGTGTTTGCCCATTCAGGTTTTCCATACTTCTCCCAACATTTTTCTTCAATGTGGTTCGTCCGACCACAGTAAGAACACAAACGGGATCCAGGCGAAGGTCGCGCAGTAGTAGTAGTAGCAGGAGGGGCCCCACGCCCAGCAGTAGGAGAACGACCACGCCCCGCACCAAGGGGAGGACGTCCATCAGAAGAGCGGCCACGACCGCGACCGCGACCACGGCCACGACCACCCCAGGCAGCTAAGGCAGTAGAGTCCCCAACATCTGGTGTCGGGGAGGAGAGACGCAGAAGTCGCTGGTAGGCACTCCGAAGGGAAGGCAGTGGATCACCAGCCAGAATCTGATCCACAACTCCAGCATAGGAGTCAGGCAAGCCACTCAAAAACTGAATCAGCTGTAGCTCATCGCGCTGTTTGCGCATAGTCGCCAGATCCGTGGACAAGGGATGATACGTCTCCAGTTCACCCCACAACCCGGTGAACGTAGAGAAGTAATCGGCGATATCAGTACCAGTGAAGGTGAGACGACTAAGCTGTTTGTTGATATCAAACACTTTCTTCGGATTCTGGCTGTGGGAGAAGGTGCCAGCAAGTTCATCCCACATCTTCTTTGCCGTAGGTAAGCGGAGAAGAGTCACACTAATCTTCTCAACCGAGCTGTTGAGAATCCAGGTCATCACTGTTGAGTCATCACAGACCCAATCATCATAGGCTTTGACGTCCTTCAAATCAGCATCTTCAGCAGGCTGTGGTGGACCGGCACGAATGAGATGGGAATATTTCCCTTGTGATTTGGCATATATCACAAAGGAACAGACCCACAGCTGGTAGTTGCGTCCGTCAAGTTTGACCGTAGTAACTTGACGACGCAGATCATCAGTCGAGGACGCCATCAGAAAGGCAGGCACAGCAGGCAGGCAAGACAAGCAGGTAGACGATCACACGGGACCTCTCACATACAGACTACACCAAGGTGTAGTAGAAGACCCGGAGGCCGAAGCCTACACGGGCAGGCAGGTACAAACAACACGAACCGACGAAGGCCCTAGCCGAACAACGTACCGATCTCCCCCGGAAGACTAAACTAGGCCAGATCTATCAACCCGGCAGCGCACCTGCTGTGCGAACAACACCAACGGTTGCTCAAGCACTAGCGGAGCACCAAGCCAGGAGAGTAGACGGACCGGGAGCCGGCGGGAGACGGTAGACTAGGCCAGGGAGGCGGCCGGCCGGCGGGCTGTCCTGCCTCGGCGGCGGCGGCGGCGGCGCCTGCGGCTGCCTGGGCCGGCGGCTGCTGCTGTCGCCCGGGCCGGCGGCGGCGGCTGCGGCTGTGGGCGCGCGGGGGGGGGGGGGGCGGCGCCGGAGAGGGAGGGAGGGAGAGAGAGGCCCTAGGTCTGGACCTGCTCTGGTACCATGTAGACAATCAGGGTTTCAGAGAGCATAGGGTTGCACAAAGTGTGCACCCTCATATATATAACACTGTGACAATTACAGAGAGGTCCATACAGAATAAACAAATAACAAAATAAATAACAGAATATAGAAAACATATATTGTAACAAATATAAATTACTATGAAGTATTGTACTACTATATAATACTAACTACTAAGTGCATTATATCAAGGCTTGATACTAGTATATGAATGTATGTGATAAATTCATCTATAAATAGTACTAACTGCTAAGTAGATTACATGATAGTATGATACTAGTATATTGTTGTATATAATAAATGTATCTTAATGCCTCATCTATAGGTAAGCAACTATTAAGTAACAATATCTTGTGTAGGGTGAATTTTACACTGCCACATGGATTTAATTAAGATACAAGTTTTTAAATAAATATTATGTATATACAATTGTGTGTATTTTTGTATAAAATCATATAGAAAATTAAGCATCCGCTTTTTCAAAAAGCGGCCGCTTGGTGTTGTCGGCACGTCTCCTACTTCCCTCTTTTTAAAACAACAAGAATAACTTCTATTTCTAACGCTTTGCATACCACATAAGATTGGACTTTGCAGATCAAACCACATAAGAATTGTCTTTGCATGCCTAGAATCTAGTTTTTATGTTTTGGGGCCTATACTTGTCAAGGTTATTATTATTGAAATATATTTATAAATAGTTGTTGCGTCTCTATATTCTTATTTACTTTTCCCTTTTTACTTAGTCTCATGTAATATTGGTCTAAGAATAGGCCCATTAGTATTTTGGTTCGCTTCTTTGTATTGCCTCCTGCTATATACAGGAGAGGGTTTTACCTTTTCTAAGATATAGAAAGAGGGTTACTTCGATATGGTATCAGAGTAGACGTATAAACTCCTCTAGAGTCTCTCCACGCCAAGCAGCCGCCACCATATTCCCTCCCTTCTCTATCATCTCCTCTCTCTTCTTCACTGCCACTACCCACACCTAGGGGGAACTACTCTCCCCTCTAGCCATATCCTCTACTCCAACAAGAGGATCTAGGGAGATTGCCTACGGTCTTTCGGACAGGCTTGTGCCCCGAAAACAATTTTTTAGGAAGATGTACGGTTCTCTTTTTGTGGTCGTTGATGGCCACCTTTTATAGGGCCTTACCTACTGCTTTTTTATATGACTGGCTCTCTCCAACATATTTCTTTGTCTCTTGGGTGATCCACAGTGTTCCCTTTCTATTCTGGGTCATTTTCGACTTTACTCTGTTGTTGTGGCGCCTTACATGGTGTGTCCTTGATTTGACATGATGTGCCATCATCACCTGTTGCGGTGAACACTGATGTGATACCTAACACAACGTGTAAGAATTTGACGTAGTGTGTCGCTGACCTATTGAATCTGCTCATGTGCCATTCAACTGTGTCAGATTTTAACATGATGTGTCGCTAACTTGTTGAACATGATGTTGTGCATTCACAAGGCATGTCAAATTTTGATACGACGTGTCACTGCCTCACTGAACCTGTTGTCGTGCCCTTCAAGAGGCATTTTGATCCAAGACACAGCGTGTCATCACCTTGTTGTAGCTGAAAAGAAAATCTACACGCCGTGTAGATTGTAGACATTGTCTCTTATCTCTTCTGATCTATTCTACCTTTAGGCTCTGATTGGTTTGTCGTAACTAGTCCAGAAAACTTATGAACTAGAGTTCCTTAAGTAGTTTTTTATGATTGGTTTAAAGTGTTGGAACTTGAGTTTTGTGACTTCCGGTGAGTTACAAACTTACATACAAAACACAATTCATGTGTCCCCTCTTAGAAAGAGCCGAAAACGAGTTCGGGAACAACTAACAACGTTTAATATACAATAATTATATTCTTCATTCTTCATATATGACACGTGCAAAATATTTATGACTAGAAATGTTAGTAGTGTGGATATGGTTTATTGTCAAACCATAACATAATATGACAATATTATACATTATAATCGCACTATGTAAAACATTTTATACTATAACCATTATTAGTGTAGCTTATAGAATAAAACATATATGAACACTATTAAAAAATAATCATATTGCACCATGTGACAAATAAAGTGATTTATCTAACATGTTCTTATTCTTCATGTTTAAACAATATGATGTGAAAAATGATAATTAACTATAATTGTGTGCAAAGAATATACAAAAACTAATATTATACATTGTATTAAACAATGATGAATCAAGATTTATATTTCCAAACACATGAAATGCGGATATACTTGCAATACTTTGTACATACAAAGTGAAATGAAAATATTATGATGTGATTTTAATGATAATATTTTTATTACAATTATAATTATATCATACTAAAATATTTTTTAAAGGAGCAACATCCGCACCATGACCACTTTTTGAGGTTATTATGGTTAAAATATACTATATTTATTCAAGGATATGATTCTTTCTTTGTCTTTGTTGTCCTTATTTATTATATATCACACGGTAAAAATCAACAATATTTTTAATGATTTCCAAATTTACACTTAAAACAAACCAATGGAACTTAAGTTTCAGAATGATAACTAGAGTTTCCAGAAAATGAGTTCCTGATAACTTATGACTTACACCAAACCAATCGAAGCCTTATAGAACAAGAAAACCTTTATTTGATGTGTCAAAAACAAATACAATGCACTCTCTTTTATAGGCTAAGAGAGTAAGTGAGAAAGAGAATTAGGCAATATGAGATAAAAGAAAAGCTAAAGACAAGACAAGTCTAAAGCACACAATAAAAATAAAACATAAAGCATATATACTAATACTCCCTCAAGTTGGAGCATAGATGTTAAACATGCCCAGCTCGTCCAACAGTGTAGCAAAGCGAGTCTTGGGAAGTATCTTGATAAAGATGTCAGCAACCTGATCATATGCAACCAGAAAGAACAAATTCGCGAACAAAATGGCAATCCAACTTCATATGCTCGGTGTGCTCATGAAAAGAGGGATTGTTGGCAATAAAAATGGAGGCTTTGTTGTCACAGTGCATGAGAATAGGAGCAGAATCAGAGATATCAAATTCCTTGAGGAGTCCTTGGACCCACATTAATTCACAAGCAGTATAAGCCATAGCTCTGTATTCTGCTTCAGCATTAGACCGAACAACCACGGACTACTTATTGCACCATGCAACTAGATTCCCCCCGAAAAAAGTGCAGTAGCTACATGTAGATTTCCTATCACATCTATTATCGGCATAATCAAAATCAGAATATCCAGTGAGTTTACAGTGTCAATGTCTACGATACAGTAATCCCTTTCCTAGATAAATTTGCATATGTTTGAGGATATGACAAACAGCATCCCAATGACATTGTTGAGGTTTATCCAGATTCATGTTGGCAAGTCCAGAAGCAGCAGTAACATCAACTATAGTCACAGTAAGATAAATAAGCCTACCAACCAATCTTTTGTATTGGCGGTTATCAGGATGGGGTAGTAAAGATTCATCATCCCAATTGGTATTAGGATCCAGAGGAGTGCTAGCAAGTTTAGTACCAAGCATGCATGTTTTTGTCCGTAGATCTAGAACATATTTGCGTTGTGAAAAATAGACGCCAGACGAGGATATGGAAACTGCAATCCCCAAGAAGTATATGAGTTTGTCAAGATCTTTCGTAACAAAGTGTTGTTCTAGATATCATTTAGTAGCTGAAATAGCATCAGTATCACTACCAAAAAAAATTATATCATCCACATACAATAAGAATGACAAGTCCAGAACTGGTTTTCTTAATGAAATCAGTGTGATCCGAATGTGAGCGCCATAATTAAGACTATAAAAGAATCTGGCTCAATTTATCAAACCAAGCTTGTGGGCTTTGTTCCAGGCCATAAATCACTTTCCTGAGTATACAAACTTTGGAGCACTCCTCCAGAGTAACAAAACTAGGTGGTTGCTCCATGTAGACTTCCTCATGCAAGTCACCATATAGGAATGCGTTTTTACATCAAGTTGAAAAAAGGTCATTCATTATTCACATCAATAGATATAAGCACTCGCACAGAATTTAATCCAACAAAAGGTGAAAATGTTTCAAAATACTCAAACTCATAGGTGTGAGTATAACATTTGCTATGAGACGAGCCTTCCACTGTTCAATCGAACCATCAGGCTGGTATTTAACAGTGAAAATCCAACGCCGTCCAACAGTGGGGTAGTTTTCAAAGCAATCAACCAAATCCCAAGTTTGATTATCGTGAAGAGCAGTCATTTCAGTTTCCATAGCTTGACACCAGACAAGATGTTTTGTGAAAAACAATGAGATTTGGAGAGCTTAGGGTTGCACAATGTGTGCACCCTCATATATATAATACTGAAAGAATTACAGAGAGGTCCATATATAAAAGAGAAATAACAAAACAAATAGCAGGCTATGTAAAACAGGAAATATATAATGTAACACTCCCCCTCAAGTTGGAGCATAGATGTCAATCATGCCCAACTTGTCCATTAGTGTTCAGAACTGTTTCTACGCCAACAGCTTGGTGAAGATATCAGCAACTTGATCTTCTGATCTCGTGAATAGAGTGCATATCTTGCCAGCAAGAATAGATACTCTGATGAAGTGGCAGTCAACTTCAATGTGTTTGGTGCGCTCATGATAGATAGGATTATTTGCAATGAAGATGGCAGCTTTGTTATCACAGTGCATAGGAATGGCCGAAGAAGACTCAATCCCAAACCCTTTCAGCAGAGAACGTACCCACAGTAACTCACAGGCAATATGGGCCATGGCCCTGTACTCAGCTTCAGCACTAGATCTGGCAACGACATTCTGTTTCTTGCTCCTCCAAGTAACAAGATTGCCTCCTACAAAAGTACAGTAACCGGAGGTAGATTTTCTATCAACTTTGTTGCCTGCATAATCAGAATCAGAATACCCTTCAAGAACACAGTGTCCATTCTTTTTATAATGAAGTCCCTTGCCAGGCGACTTTTTTAAGTATCTCAGGACTTGACATACAGCATCCCAATGACATTGTTTGGGTTTGTCAAGGTACCTGCTAAGAAGACCCACTACAGTAGCAATATCAAGACGAGTAACAGTTAAATAAATCAATTTACCAATCAACCTCCTGAATTTTTTATGATCAGCAAACACAGAAGAAGAATCATCATCCCAATTCACATTGGGATTAAGAGGAGTATCTGCAGGTCTTGCTCCAAGCATACCAGTCTCCTGCGGAATATCAAGAACATACTTTCTCTGAGAAAGCACCAGGGCATTAGAGGTTCTAGAGACCTCTATGCCAAGAAAATACCGAAGTCTGCCCAAATCTTTTGTAGCAAAGTGCTTGCCCAAATGATCTTTGGTAGCCTGAATACCAAGAGAGTCGCTACCAGAAATAATAATGTCATCAACATATACAATCAGAACAATAATACCTACTGAAGTCTTTTTTGTGAACACAGAGTGGTCAACCTGTGACCTCAGAATACCAAAATCAATCATGATCATGCTCAACTTATCAAACCAGGCACGAGGACTCTGCTTGAGCCCATAGATAGACTTCTTAAGCCTGCATACTTTGTGAGACTCCCCCTGAGCAACAAACCTAGGAGGTTGCTCCATATACACTTCTTCCTGCAAGTCACCATACAGAAAAGCATTTTTCACATCAAGCTGCAGAAGAGGCCAGTTCAGATTCACAGCAACAGATAGGAGAATCCTGACAGAGTTAAGGCGAGCAACAGGAGAAAAAGTCTCAAAGTAATCAATGTCATATGTCTGAGTATAGCCCTTTGCAACTAACCGTGCTTTCAACCTCTCAACCGTACCATCAGGTTGATATTTTACGGCATATACCCACCTGCAGCCCACAGGCTTACATTGAGGAGGTGGATCCACCAGCTCCCAAGTGTCTCTGTCAGTAAGAGCAATCATTTCTTCCTTCATAGCAGATGTCCAAGCAGTACTTTTCAATGCATCCTGAACATTCTTAGGTACAGCCACAGCAGATAAAGCATACACAAAATTGCTAGAATGAGTATTCATATGAGCAGTAGATACAAACTGAGCAATGCTATGAGAAGTGCAGGAACGAGTACCCTTTCTGAGTGCAATAGGTATGTCAAGGTCAGAGTGTACCTCAGGTGCAGCAGAACCTTCTGGAGGAGAAGATTGGTTGCCTTGGGGGGGGGGGGGGAGGGGGGGTACTTGCGTAGAAGGTGCTCTATTCCTGCGCTGATAAACAATAAGAGGAAGATCTTGAGTTTCAGTAGTCACAGTGTCAGTACTGTCAGGCACACAGTCAGAAATAACAGGCAAAGGAGAGGCAAGAATGTCTGTCTGCAAACTATCTCCTGCTGAAGAATAATACGGTGTATCTTCAAAAAAGACAACATCACTACTAGTAAACCATTTCCTTGTACTGGGATTATAACACTTGTAACCCTTCTGAGTTCTAGAATAGCCCAGAAAAATGCATTTAGCAGCTCGAGGAGACAATTTATCAGAATCAGGTCCAAGTAATCTGACAAAGCAGGTACACCCAAAAATTATAGGAGGCACAGCAAACAAAGAAGTCTCAGGTTGCAGAACATGTATAGGAATCTTATTTCCAATAACAGACGATGGCATCATTTTAATCAGAAAACACGCAGTCAAAATAGCCTCAGGCCAATAGGAGCGGGGCACATGAGAATGCATCATGATAGTCCTGATAACTTCTAATAAGTGTCTATTTTTCTGCTCAGCGACACCATTTTGTTGTGGGGTATAGGCACATGAAGTCTGGTGGAGCGTACCAACAGATTTACGGAAAACCGCCACTTCTTGCTTAACAAACTCTAAAGCATTATCGGTGCGGAAAACTTTAACAGGCAAACCAAACTGCGTTTTTATTTCAGCAAAAAAGTATTTGATAGTAGACAGCACTTCGGACCTACTTTTTATTAGAAACAACCAAGTAGTCCTAGAAAAGTCATCAATAAATAGAATGAAATATTTGTAACCAGACAAACTCGGTACATGGCATGGACCCCATACATCAGAGTGAACTAAATCAAAAATGTTTTTACTGCTTACAGTACTACGTCTAAGATACACAGTACGAGTCTATTTTCCCAGCTGACAAGATTCCCACTGAAAATTACAACTTCCAATATCAGAAACTAAATGACACAGCTTCTCTGACAATGGATGCCCCAGCCTGTAGTGCCACTGCAGTGCAGAAACAGAAGCTGATAAAACAGATACCATAGCAGCTTTCTCTGATCGCGGTAACTGGTCCAAGTAGTAGAGTCCATCAGCACCATCATACCCCCCCACCAATCTTCGTCCTCGTGCGAAGGTCCTGAAAAACACATGAACCAGGAACAAAAGTCAGGCTACAGTTCAAACTTCGTAAAATTTTGCTGACTGATAATAAGTTCAGAGGAAATCTAGGCACATATAAGGCAGACTTGAGCCAAAACTGAGAAACAATATCACCGACTCCAAAGACCGAAGACTTTGAGCCATCAGCTAGCATAACAGAAGAGTTACGGACAGGTTTAGATAGAGTTTTAAACAGAGATCTATTGCCAGATATATGTGCAGAGGCAAAGAATCTATCACCCATTTGGTATTACCAGAAGTAGAAGGTGAGGAGGAACTTAGGAATGCAGTATCATAACCAGAGTATGCAGCATGTGCTCCACTAGTAGAAGCAGTAGTCGAAGAGCCAGCACGCTCAAGAAGGAGGCGTTCCACCTCAGCACGAATGTAGTCTGCGGTCGCTCCCGCAGTCGTTGGCTCAGGCGTCGGAGTAACAGCCTCAGAAGCAGTAGACGATGAATCTGCAGCAGCATTGGCCCAAGCCGGTTTACCGTACTTTTCCCAGCACTTTTCTTCAATATGGTTAGACCGGCCACAGAAGGTACACACACGCTGTCCTTGCTGAGGACGCGCAGCAGCAGGAGGTGAGGCAGCAAGAGGGGCTCCTCATCCAGCACCAGGTCCACGTCCCCGTCCTGCACCCAGGGGAGTACGGCCATCAGTGGAACGGCCACGGCCACGACCACGGCCACGCCCGGCCCAAGCAGCCAGGGCAGTAGATGAAGAAAGGCGCTGGAGACGTTGGTAGGCACTCTGCAAAGTAGGGAGCGGATCACTCGCTAAGATCTGATCCACAATGCTAGCATAGGATCTGGCAAGCCACTCAGAAACTGTATCAGCTGTAGTTCCGTCCGCTGTTTCTGCATAGTCGTCAGATCAGTAGACAACGAGTGGTAAGTCTCCAACTCACCCCACAGGCCGGTGAAGGTGGAGAAGTAGTCGGAGATGTCAGATCCCGTGAATTGGAGTCGCCCCAGTTGCTTGGTTATGTCGAAGACCTTCTTGGGATTCTGACTGTGAGAGTAGGTACTGGCGAGTTGATCCCACATCTGCTTCGCCGTAGGTAGCCTAAGTAAAGTAACACTGATCTTTTTCAACGGCACTGTTGAGAATCCATGTCATCACAGTCGAGTCTTCACGGACCCAATCATCAAAAGTTGACGTCTTTTTCATCCGTGTTCGCTGCAGGCTGAGGTGGACCAGTGCGAATCAGATGAGAGTACTTCCCTTGTGATTTGGCATATATCACAAAAGAGCACACCCAAAGCTGGTAATTGCGCCCGTCAAGTTTAACAGTGGTAACTTGATGGCGCGAGTCTCTCCAGAAGTCATCTCCAGAAGACGTCATGAGAACAGGCAGGAAGGCAGGCACAGGCAGGAGTAGTCAGCAGTCAGAGGCAGAAGTCCAACACATGGACTAGTAGTAGAAGGTAGAAGATCCACGCATGGATCTTAAAAAAAAACCCACGTAGGGGCAGCAGATGAAGAGAAAAAACCTACGCCAACATGAAGGATCAATCACTCCACCATGAGGCGCAGGCAGACAGAGAGGATGAAGCCCGTTACGCCGTCAACGTGCCAGAACTGGAAAGTTACCGAGGCTGTCTGGAGATTTCGGAAAGAGAAACGGAGCTAGACGGAGGGTCCTGTGGTGGATTAGGCCACAAGGATGGAGTTTATTAGGGGATTAGAGGTGGATGGAGGGCTGCGGAGGGGTGGACGGCGATCGGTAGCGGCGGCGGTACTGTAGCAGCGGCGACGGTACTGTAGCAGTATTGTAGCAGTACTGTAGCGGCGAAAAAAAGGAGATTTCGGAGTGTGGTGGCGATTAGGGTTGGTGGAGATAGGGATTAGGTTTAAGGTGGATCGTCCCGCTCTGATACCATGTGAAAAACAATGAGATTTGGAGAGCTTAGGGTTGCACAATGTGTGCACCCTCATATATATAATACTGAAAGAATTACAGATAGGTCCATATATAAAAGAGAAATAACAAAACAAATAGCAGGCTATGTAAAACAGGAAATATATAATGTAACAAAGAGCTTGTGTCGCAGTCTTTGGTACAGAAACAGCAGAAAGAGCAACTGTAAAACAGGCAAAGCTAACAACCAAATTAGTTGTAAAGCATAAATTACTTATCGAATGATGATTGTAGGAGCGAACACCTTTCCTTTGACTAATGGGAATGTGTTGGTTAGAAGTCACCTGGGTGATCTTCCGACGAAGGAGTTGGTTGTTGAGGGGCAAAGGAAGGGACTGTGTCCTTGGGTCTTCTTTTGTACACCTTTATAGGAGGAAGAACTTCAGTTGCTTCAATAGGATCATGTTCTACCACCTGGGGTAGGGGAGTAAAATCCAATAGATCACTCGATAAAGCAGACCCCTTTGCATAGTAGTATAGCATGTGTTCAAAAAAGACGACATCTGCACTAACAAACCATTGTCTTATGACAGGATCATAAAACCAATATCCTTTTCTGAGTTCGTGAATATCCCAGAAAAACACACTTCGTGGATCGGGGATCAAGTTTAGATATCTCGGGGCAGAGATTCTTAACAAAACAAGTGTTGCCAAAGATGTGCGGCGATACAGAAAAAAAGGTGCATTGGGATACAGAAGAGAGACAGGGACTTGATTATGCAGAACAGAAGAAGGCATGTGGTTAATTAAGTAGCATGCAATAGAAACAGCTTCAGGCCGAAATCTTGTAGAAAGAAGGCATGTGGTTAATTAAGAAATTTTCTACTGTTGTCAATCAAGGATGGCGCTTATCTCAGTTGGATGTCAAGAACACCTTCCTATATGGAGACTTGCAGGAGACTGTCTATATGTCGCAATCTCCATGTTATGCTGCTCAGGGGAGTATTATAGGAAAAGTTTGTCTTCTTAAAAAAGCTATTCATGGCCTCAAGCAGAGTCCCTAAGCATGGTTTGATATATTATCCCTATACTGCATAAATTTGATATCACACGGTCTTAGTGATTTTGTGTTTGTCAAAACCATTATTGCTGGTATTATTATTCTCATTGTTTATGTGGATGAGATCATCCTGTTTGATAGTGATGACACAGGGATTGTTGATACAAAGAAATATCTTACGAAGCATTTTGTAACCAAAGACCTTAGGCATCTACGGTATTTTCTTGACATTGAGGTTGCACACAACAAGAATGGAGTGTCTTTATCTCAAAGAGAGTGTACTTTAGACTTACTAACTGAAACTGAAATGTTGAGTTGTCAGTTTGCAGTGTCTCCTATGGATCAAGCACATGATCTATGGGCAGAATCTACTCGACCCTTAGAAGATAAATTTAGCTATAAGTGTTTGGTTGGAAAATTTATATATCTCATTGTTACCAGGTCGGATACATGCTTTGATGTTGTTCTTAGCCAATTTATGGATTACCCTAGGCAGTGTCACTATGAGGCTGCAAGCTGAGTCCTGAGATATTTGAAGAATGCACATGGACAGGGATTATGTTATAAAAGAAATGGGTACCTTGATGTTACAGGGTATAAGTGAATAAAAAAGCGGGTGAAGCGCCCGCTTAAGCGGCCACTTAAGCGCCCAAGCATATACTCCGTTGTAATTTTCAGTGAAGCGGGCCTTAAAGCGTTTTGCACTGAAGCGGCCGCTTTTGTCCGCTTTTTTCCGCTTTATGCCGCTTTTTTGGGTCCGCTTAAGCGGCCGCTTCAGGGCGCTTCGCAATAATTATTCTCAAAACTTGCCCAATCACCTGCTGAATTTAAAAAAAAATGAAAATGATGTATTGTATAGGTGTAATAACCAGTTTGATAAATATCTCTAACTATTTACGTCTATTTGTACACTATATACATCTATATAAGAGCTATGTATTGTCATCTTGTCATTTGTAGAGTTTGTGATATAATATTAGTAATAGTTGCATGAATTTATTGATGTTTCACTTTATTGTTGTGATGTTTTAATTTTTCATGATATAATATTAGCAATACATTATGTTCCAGCTGTGTTTGAATTTGCATGACTTTTTTGATGTTCCACAATCTCATCATGTAACTACCTATATGAAAGCACATCATCCTGCCACATGTATATACAATTATTTTTGTTATTGGTTGTTGCACAATTTCATCATTTTAGATGAATGGATGCATACCATTATGGCACTTCTATATGATTGCATGATTTCACAATGAATATAATATGCTGCTGTCACATAATTAATTACTGCAACTAGTGATATTTCGACAAATCTATCTACTGTAAATTCAGTAGTCATTACTGCCATGTATCATAAATCGACACTTACCATACCTTGTTTTAAAATTTTAACTGTACGGATTATGATTCTATGACAATATGACTCTAAAATGTACTTACTCTAATCAGAAATTAATCTATTGATTATTTAAATTCTATCATAACTAGTGTGGACGGGGGGTGATTAAAGTTTGGCTATGTCAAAATAATCCCAAGTGGAAGTATAACACTCATCCAAATCCAGCCCGAAGGGAGAAAATGATCTGCAAGTTATTTTTTGTTTTTCTATTTTTTTCAAAAATAATGTGGACCGCTTTTTAAAAAAGTGTCCGCTTTAGTCCGCTTTAAAACCCGCTTCACGCTTCAAGCAGAGCAATCCGCACGCTTCCCGCTTCGCGCTTTCCAAAACCTAGCTGGGTATTTTACTGCTGATTATGCAAGGTCTAAATTTGATAGGAGATCTACCTTTGGTTATTGTTTGTACCTTTGTAGAAGGTAATTTGGTTCCTTGACGAAGTAAGAAACAAAATGTTGTCACCAAGATCTAGTGTGGAATCTGAGTATCATGCAATGATACATGCTACCTGTAAGTGGTTATGGATCACATCTATTATTGTTGACTATGGGTTTTGGATCACTTATGCTATCCAATGTACTATAACAATCGTGATGCTACCTTTATTGCTAATAATCGTGTTTTTCATGAAAGGACAAGCGAACTGCCATTTTCTTCAGGAAGTGTTGGCCAAGAAGATCACTACCCTTTCTTGCCTACACATGAGCAAACTGTAGATATATTTACAAAGGCTCTCTCTGGCAAAAGAGTCAAGGAGAAGTGTTGCAAGTTGGGCATGATTGACATATATGCTCCAGCTTGAGGGGAAGTGTTGAGATATATTTATATATAGTTGTTGCATTCTCTTTACTCTTGTTTACCTTTTTCCCTTTTTACTTAAGTCTCATGTAATATGGGATGCCTAAGCATAATAGGCCCATCAAAGCTTTTGTTCACTTCCCTGTATTGCCTCCTATGTATAGGAGAGGTTTTTGCCTTTTCTAAGATATAGAAAGACGGCTGCTCGACAATTATCATGACTTAAAAAGTTACAATATTGTATTATAGGCCATCTTTTGTGGTATTAGAACCGCAAAAGCCTTAATAACCAAAACAATATGCAAATGCGATAACACCAAGATGTGAAAGTTAGGCGCCTAGCCGCCCTGACAAGTATGATGTAGAGTTTGTTTAGAGAAGATGATTCATAAAAAGGCAATATCGGGAATCACTACTTTAAAATCTAAGCTTTGAGTTTCATTTTCATGACCAACTTTTAAGAAATAATAAAGAAAGCATATATTAGGGATTCGATGTCATTTACATACTAAAAAATGGAGAGAGATTTTAGTTTAAGGTAACTGATTCTTGACATGTCAACCTCAAACACTAAGAGGTAGAGATTCAAAAAGCAAAGGGAGAGGCATGAGGTTGGCCACCTATACATGATATGCCAACACTGGAAAGAAAAAAACAAGAGAGAAAAAAACAAAGAACCTGGCAACGAGCTCCTCTAAATGAACTAAAATCATGGCAGCCGACAAGAACACTGCAAGCTTTCTGTATGGAAAAACATATAGTTATTAGATACATGTTATTTCGTCTAATCAAAAAGTAGTAGTTACCTTCATGGCTAGAACGTCTAAATCCTCAGGCACTTGCCAGGCACGTCCTCTCTCAAACAATGACAGAGGTCCAGGTCCCGACAGCAAACGATAGAAATACCTATTGAGATGTGTTGTTTGACTTTTTATATTTGTGCAAGCCAAAGTAAGATAACATGCATTCCATTCACGTAAATTAGTCACTATTCATCTAACAAACCCTTTCAAAATGAGTAACATACATTTTCATCTGAGAATATTTTTATAAACAAACTCACCATGAGAATTGTTTTTAAATTTGAGGCATACAATTCATCCTTAACGAAAAAAGCATGTGTTGCAAAAAAAGTCTTTCACTAATCTTCAAAGGAACTATTAATTTATTCACCAATCATGACTAAAAGTGTTCACATGCTTAGAAAACATATTGGACTGCAAAAATCACAGATAAAGTATATACATTTGCAAGGAGCGGGAATATACTACACTACTACACTTGCAATGACACAGGAATAGACTACACTTCCAAGGACACAAGAATATACTACATTTACAAGGGCATGGTATTCACCCTATCAAAACTCCTTAAGGGCAATTCATTTGATAACATTGTGGTCTAAAAGATAGTGTCAGACTGTCAGTTAACTCTGTGCTACAAAACTCAACTTCTAATCTGTATATTCTTGATTCCAATCAATTATCAACTAAAATATAACCAGACACATTTAACATTATACATATCACAAATCCCACTACAGAAGATATAAACACAAATAAATTATCCATTTGCACTTAGTGGTGACATATAGTAAATGTTTACATTTTAAGAGGGGACTACCAAGAAGAATCTCAATATCATTCACAATACTTGCACTATCACATAAATCGGTCTAAGTTGTCTCTCATGCAGCCACTATGTGTATATATATACATGCCAATATGCAATTACTAGTTGCATATGCAAGGCACCTAGTAACAAGTCAAAAAGACTTTTTTCACAAATATTTGCGGTTTTTTGGTCAACATATATTCTTCCCAAATAAAACATAGGTTGTCAATTTCCCTACTTTGCGAGACCTTTCATGACTTTAACAAACTTCCACAATTTTTCACAAACTTTCAAAAAATATAAAATTATTTTTCTATAATATTCTTTCAAACTTAAATTTCATGTTAAGCTTTTTAAGTAGATTAATGGCCCTCTAATGATGTGTCTGAATCATAGTTGTCTAGTCGTCTAGATGGTGACTTCTAGGCCTAGATAAGTATGATATCTATACATACATACAAACAATATTCATGCATACATATAAATATGCGTTCAAGAAATCGGTATAAGTTGCTCAGTATGCAGCCACTGACCTCATTGCGGGTATATGTGGTCGCTTTTTGAAACAAGAGAATGTGTGTATGTTTGTATGTGTGCATGCATGCACGTGCATCGTGCGTGCGTGTAATATATGTATTTGCATGCGTGTGCGAGCGAGCCTGTGCGTGTGTGTGGCGCGCGCGTGTGTGTGATATATGTAACTACATGTCTTTATGTATTTAAATGTATACATCTCTATATATACAATACACATACATTTCAACACTTACATTTGCATATTTATATGCATATTTCTGCATATACACACACATACACATGTATTTACATACATATACAATATGCATACATTTTAGCACATACACTTGCATGTTTGTATGATTAGTTTTTGTATACACATATGCACATGTATTCTACATACATGCACATGTTTACTATATACATGCACCCCCTATTCTACATGCATACATAATATGCACATGCTTGCCACATGTATATATCCTTGCGTTTATATGTACACATTTAAATACACACATATATACTTCATAAATATGTGTATTCCATGTATGATGCACACGCACACAATTCATACATGTACGTACATTTAATGCATTTAGATGTATATAGCTTCATGTTTTCAATTTATATATAATTTTACATATTTAATATATATTTTATGCTTATATATGAGAAACTCTATTAAAAATATGCAAAACCCGTGTAACCATGCATACACTCACTGCCCATATATCACATGTGTGTGCTTGTGTGTGTCTGCATCTGTGACTATATGTGTGTGTGTGTGCGTGTGCGCGTGTGTGTGCGCGCGCGTTTGCACCTGCACATGTGCCTCGTGCGTGTGTGTATGTGTGCAGAAACACCTTTGTACATTCCAAAGCTTACGCCTCATCTCGCCGAGACAAAAAGCTCAGAATAAGCCTCAAGCTCTTTCGAACCTTGGTCATTGTCATGTGTTGTTGGCCTCACAACGCATATTACGTTAATCAACTTTAAAGAAGGATCATTAATTTGTCGGAGTCTTGGAAAGAAAGATGAAGATCAAACATTAAATTAACGTCAGACAATTTCAGAGGCATAAAAATGCAATATCTTCACAAAAGAAAGTGCATAAATTGAAGCACGTGCAAATTAGACGAGTCTACTTACACACGCTCTTGAGCATTAAACCTGGCATGAAAATCATCGGACACAGAAGCAGCCTCAATTATTCTGATATCACCTTCATTTTTCTGTCATCATTCAAAATATAAGTTTCAAATTTGCTAATATTCATCTCAATTAATATAAAGTAGTCTTACTACTGCAACAAGATAACTCAACAATTGCAGAGGTGTGTTGAAATTAAAGATACTTGGGCGGCTGCTAATTATTACCGTGATCTACTACGAAAAAAGTCCAACTAAAGAACACATATTCGGAGCGAAACTATTATTCATGTGCAGATGAACCAACATTTATGATTTAAATGCACAACACATAGTTCGCCCCATCCACTACATGTACAGTTGCATTTGCCTATCCTTGGGATGTATTTGCAAAGCATGATGGAGATGCACAAGAGATGACAAGTGGTACCAAGGAAGCAAATGTCCGATTTCGACGCCGTTTCGGTGGCCACAGAAACAGAAATTTCGACAGATGCGTTCCTAGTGTTTTGACGGCCAAATTAACGAGTTGTTTGATGAAATTTTACCAAAAGCATCTACTAGTCTAGATCTACTCAAATATGCAATAATATTTCATATTGGATATGTTGGGGGGGGGGGGGGTCTCCTCATGAGTGAGTGAAGAAAGCTAAATTGTTTCGATGGGGATTTCGATGTCAATTTTGATAGTGAAATGAATTAGTTAAGTCATTATAGTTTGCAAGCACGATATATATACTTAAAGACACAAACATATGCAAAGAAAATATGGTCTAGTATGGTAGGACATCTAGTTGGGATGACAGGTTGTACAGAAGCAACGTTGATCTGATCATCTGATTGTGAGTAAGTATTAAGGAAATCAGAACTTACAAGTTACAACTTCAATTAAAACTTACCAGTTAATAGGTTACTACAAGTCTACAAGTATACAATCCAAGTTTATGAAGTAGAAACTTAAAAACATGCAATAATAGTAGTATTCCCAATTTCCCATACATTATTGTAGTACACTACACTCCATACCTGCACTAGTTGAAGCTTGAGTGTCTTGGTGGTTGTTGTTGTGGTTGTGGTTGTCCATACACAACTTCATTAATCCGATCTACATAATCCTTCCAGCTCAAATGATGCCTATAGACGCGATTGTATGTCTCAACATGGTCTAAATATATTTGACCATACAAATTCTTCAGCATCCCATGTTTTGGAAAAAATTCCATAAGATCTTTCTCCTGATCGTCAATACTAGGAACTGTAGGAGGCAATGATGATGATGCACTAGATTCGCCACCATAGACATAGCCACAGGCTGGGAAAACATAACCACCATTAGCACCTTCAGTAGGTAAAACATAGCCATAGGCTGGGAAAACATAACCACCACTAGCATTATATCTAGAAGGAGTATAAGCAACACCAGATTCTCCATAGCCATAGGAACCATAAGGAGGTTGTTGTGGTGGTAGGGGTTGTGGTTGTGGTTGTGAAGGTCCAAATCCAAAAATACTATCAGCAAGACTAGATGATGGTTCCTTATCAGAAATACTCAAGCCCGATACCGATTCATTTAAGTCAGAAAAATAACCACTTTGGTATTGAGGAGCTGGTGTTGGTCCAGGGGGAGGTTGTGTTGGTAATAGTGTACCACTATACTCTTTTTGACCTCGAGTTTTCCTTCTGTTATATGTCTTTCGAGCTGTTGGGTATTGAGTTTGAGTAGGGTCAGGTGGTGCAAATTCAGCCCTTGGGCCAGTGAGATAAGGGCGATCATCATCTTCATTTGTATATCCTTCCCATCCTTCAATGCAACCACCACCACCACCTCCACCTCCTTGACCATCGTCATTGTCATCGTCATTGTTGTCATCATCACTAGCAAAAGGAGACTTTGATGATGAAGATTTGCTTTTGGAACCAGATCTGGTAGCAGCACCACCAAGTTCAGCATTCACAGCACTTTCAATGTCCATGTCATCATTTAAATGTGCATCCTCTTCCTCTAGTCTTTGAACGGGGTTGCGGTCATCGTGTGCTTCTTGTTGATCTTCAACATGAGCAGGTTCAAAAGTTTCTTCAAGTGTTGCATCTGGCATACCCGTAGCTCCATCTAAAACTGGGCCACCACCAATCTCATTCATCCATTCTTGCAATGGATCTTCTTCATCATTATTATCGGCATCGGCAAAGGTGTACGCAATATCAATGGGATCATGCACAACTGAGAGATCCACTTCTCTGAACTCTGGTTCTCTAAGATCTTTTGCCCTCAATCTCATATTGTAGTGGACGAAGACCAAGTCGTTTAAACGAGCAACCCCAAGTCCATTCCCTCTTTTACTGTGAATAAGGTTGAACGTGGACCAATTCCTCTCACATCCACCAGCAACAGCTGTTTGTGATAGAATTCTCAAAGCCATTCTTCGTAGCTCGGAGTCGGGACAACCTGTGCCATGCCACAACCACCACTCACAAGGAATGCTTTTATCCCTATCTTGACCAGCATTTGGATGCGCAAAACAGCCCAACCCTTTTCTGAATTGTCTTAGCTGCATATAAGGAAAATAAGTTGAATTTTAGGATGCAATTCTAATTACATAATAAAATTATGTATTACATTTTTGGTAGATCTAGTACCTTAGATCTAAGAGAATAGAGAGAGAAATATAGGAGAGATTAAAGAGAGAGAATGGGTAGAACATTAGATGGGGGGGAGAAGAAGAAGAGGATTAGAGATAACATACCTCAAAATCCATCAAAATAGCCTTTAGAACCTTCAAAATTGCCCAAGCAAAAATCTGCAGCAGACGTCTTCTTTTTTGGCGGCACAGTGCTGCATCCCGACCCGTGCCGCCGAAATAATAGCCTTAAGTGGCTAATTTGCAGCGAAACCCCCCCTGTTTCGGCGAAATTTGAAAAAAAACGTCGAAATTTTTTTTTGCCGGCGAAATCACGTACGTAACAAGAGGTACTACTGTTTCTATGTCTGATTGCCATCGGCATCGAAATAATTGGTGAAATTTCGCCAATTTCAACAAAATTTTGAACAGTGAGTGGTACCCAGATAAAATAGGGTGCAAAGAAAGAACAGACACAAGTCTCACATCCTACATTTGGACGCTACCATGAAGGTAAAGATAGTAAACAAAATCTTTCTTTTCGCCTGTCTTTTACACCACATTTAATGGGAATAAAGCCAATATTTTAAACGTACATCAAACTATTCCAAAAGTGTTTATTTTAAAAAGTAGCATGTTGATTTCCCATTTTCCTAGCATAAAAATGAAAGTTGTTAGAGAGTCTATATTAGCCTATTTAGTTAATAGGTTAATTAGTTATTGGGCTTTTGTATTTCAACCCGTTTAGATTACTTGCATCCTAAGACTTAGGGCGTCTCCCCTCTCCTATATAAAGGAGAGGGCGTCTAGTCTTGTATTCATCCCATTACAACCCATTGCGTTCAATTGCATCCAATCTTATTTTCTACATGGTATCAGAGCAGTGAACACTAACGACGGCATGAACAGTAACTCCGGCAGTGAACACTAACGACAGCATGAACAGTAACTCCGGCAGTGAACAATGCTTGACGTGAATAGTAATTCCTGCATGAACAGAGCGCATTCGCTCCTGAGGGAAACCCAGCCGCCGCCCCTCCTCCCTCTCCTTTCCGACGCACACGCAGCCCTAGCCGCCGTCGCTCGTCTTTTCCAGAGAGCAACCGAGGGGAAAAACCTGAGTCTGCGGGTGGCCGCCGTTGTTGCCATGGCTTAGGTCGGCTGCCCGCCAGGCAAATCCCGGCCTCCATGGCTGTCCTTCTTCCACTTTCACATAGATCAGTACGTCGGCGCTAATTCCCGACCTGCGATCTATGTTTTTCAAATCCAAACCTTACCGTCGGTGATCTCCTTTCCGGCCATCACATATCCACTGTCATCGCTGCATCATTACCCGCCGCCTTCCACCTCTGTTGCCCGCATTCCACGAACAGCAGCAGTGACACTATATTCTCAGCGCCTCCAATCGACATCCGTCCAGCAGCAATCATGTCGCCGTCTTCCAAGCAGCCATCTTCGCGCCTTCGCCGCCTATCGACGCCACTATCACCATTTAGCAGCAACATCATAAGCGCCGCCAACCGCAGAAGCAGGAGTCATAATCGCCATCAAGCAGCAATCAACCGCCGCCAACCTGTTACCCGCCGCCCAGAAAGATCTCGCTACTACCGACATTAACTCAGTAGTACCAAACTCGGTACAGGCGCAATTATCGACGGCGACATCAACTCGGTAGTACTGAGTTCTACACAGGCCATCTCCTGACGTCCTCAGCTCCAGCCTTCGTCGTCTGATATGGAGAGACTCCGCACTTGACTCCGCATGCAGCCTCATGGCATGCAATATCTCCGGAGCCGTGCAGGAGACCCTTTGTCATCTCCTCCGTTACGACCAAGTGCTACATCAATTGAGTGACATAATCCGGCCATTTTTTTTGCTACATCCCGCAAGTTGTTGCTCTTCATCACCTTCCCGGCTATCTTTGTCACTCAACCATCACCTCCCATCTATGTCTACTCCCAGTTATTAATTCCCCCCATATTCATTATGCCTATTCGGATCCTTAATCGGTCATATCTTTACTAATCCGATCCAAGTTTTAGCCTAATCAGATTTTTCTATCCGAATCTTACATTGACCCATTTAGCATATTCTCTCCGGTTATCGGTTTCATTCTCCACATATTACACATCTCCATATCACAAAATCCTCTCAAATCCACCAATTCCTTTCCCACCCACCCATCATGTGTATCCCTTTTCCACGTGCGGGAGTCATATATCCATTTCTCCACACCAAACACTCAGTCTTCTCGTATTTGGTGTGTGTGTGTGTGTGTGTGGGGGGGGGGGGGGGGGGGGGGGGGATACAGAGGAGAGGAAGAGATGAGAAGAGAGAGAGCATGCGGAGTATGTATGAGAGAGAGTATGAGAAGAAGATGATATATGTATTCAGTCTATATATGTTCCAAGCTATTATCTTCATGGAGCTTCACATTGTTCAGCACATCCATTCTCTACTTCCAGACAGCATTGAAGGATATTCACTCAGCGTCAACACCGAGCTATCCGCGTTCGTGTCGCGTAATGTACGTCAGGTGTTGATGGTGTACTTCTTCAGCTGCATTTACATGAGACAGATGGGTGCTTCTTCAAACTTCTCAGAAGCTCAGCAATTTCAAGCCTGCCAAGTCTACATCTGCAAGGTTGATAGTTCATCTAGAGATATCTCCACCGAGCTGCTTCATCACGTCTTCTCCAAGCTGCATCTGTTCTTACGGCATCGCCTTCCGCTGATCTACTTGGAATTTTCCTTGATGGATGATCTCCTTTCCCGTCAAGCCCCCAAGGTTCATGCGTCAAAGTTAGGGTACATGCATCGTATCACCAGCATATCGTTCGTTCGTGTTCGTGCCACGTTATGCACGTCTTCTCAGACAATTCGAAGATTCCGCTACTACTACATCGACATTGGGCATCCGCGTTCGTGCCACGTTAAGTACGTAATCCAATGAAGATGACGTAGTGATGGTGTTGAGGATCGTCTGCTCCAAGTGGCGAATCACTACTACAGTATTCAGGTCCCATTTCATATGTTCTTCATTCCAGATGCACTCCAAAAGACTTTCTTCAAAGCTCGAGGATCTCCAGCCTGCATAATACAATTTCAAAAAAGAGAGGTGTCATCGTATGATTCAGGGGGAGTATCAATTTTTGTATGAGTGATATTTATCTTTTATCTTTCATTTATCTTTTCTTTTATCGTTTTATCGAGTCTTGTAACCTTCAAGCTTTGGACATGTATTTCACCCATGCTCCAGCTTGAGGGGCAGTGTTAGAGAGTCTATATTAGCCTATTTAGTTAATAGGTTAATTAGTTATTGGGCTTTTGTATTTCAGCCTGTTTAGATTACTTGCGTCCTAAGTCTTAGGGCATCTCCCCTCTCCTATATAAAGGAGGGGGCGTCTAGTCTTGTATTCATCCCATTACATCCCATTGCGTTCAATTGCATCCAATCTTATTTTCTACAAAAGTCATCCAAGTTACAGAAATGAGAAAAAGATAACCAGCAAAATGTTGAGTATACCACTACTGTTAGGCTTGCCTCTAGGAGTTTTGGGCAATTATGATATGCAAGATCTTGTCTTTCTCTACAAACAAGGTGCTTATCAACCAAATGATCCGTTTGGTGTTCAATGTTCAATATTTACTGTCCATTTATCATTTGATCTTATGCATTTTTGTTTCCGTCAAGAAAATAAGATATACATCAAGGCACTTAAAACGGTCATTAGTTTCTGTACCATGGATTACTCTGAAGTGAAATTTCCCGTGCATAGAGTATAATATGGAACTCCCATTTGGACAAACTTGATGGAGCGCTCAAGAATTCAGAACGAGGAATGGAACAGTTTTAAGAGTTAAGAGTGCAGGAGGAGTAAAAATAATCTTTTCTTCTTGTCTCCATTGTTAGCATACAAACAATGCAAGAAACAGAATTGTTATTGCCTTTTTTTGTAGTTTTTACTGATTTTTATTATATATTCTCATGTTTATCACTTTTCAAATCTGAGGAAGTTTAATCTTGATGTCAATCTCAAGTTAGATCGTATTGCGCCATATTACATTGTTGAAGCAGGATCCTGACTAGTTATATATACTTTTTGTTCAGCATTGATTGAAAATATAGCTGCTGCAAACCATGACAGGGTTACCTTAGATGGGCTTGGACATTTGGAGGATAATGCGGCAAATTTGCCGTTTCAAAGCAGTGGCTGCTTATGCTGCCCGACATCCTGGTGGCCTAGTAAAACGTTGAGGGGTCAGTTGAGGGCCCTCCAAAAGTGGATGCTTAACAAGTACCTGAGCCACCTAAGAACCAAGGAACCTGCTTAACTGCTGCCTGAGTCACCAAACCGCCCACCTCAGGGCCTCAATTAGGCACCCACTCAAGGCCATTTCAGCTCAAGCTAATTACTTAAGTCCACATTAGGTTGAAGCCAAGTTATGAAGTACCTAAATGGTTCTTAAAACTAAGGGCACGTTTGGTTTGCAGAATTTTCAAAATTATGTATTTAGCCCATCCTGCATTAGCAAAATGCTAGATTGCTAATTCACAGCAAACTTAAATTTTATGTTTAGTTTGTTGGAAATAATAAGTGCAGGATTTTTTTTTTGTTGGTCCACGAGCCAGCCCGAGTTGGATTTTGGCTTCCGGCACTATTTTGATGAAGACGGAATGTGGGATATCCTTGTCTGAAAATCTTGGGATTTACTCCGTTCACCAGATCCCGCAAACAAAACATGAAATTTACCCAGATGGATTCCAGAATACAATCCAACACGACAAATTACAGGAAACTAGACATGCTTTAAAAGTTGGCAGTTATAATCGTTCAAAGTTATTATTGTTATGTCAACTAACAATAATATATTCTATTTTACTGAAATCTTGTTATTGTACTCAGTTATTCTACCCATTGTTATTGTGCTTGTTGTTATGCACTTATATGCAAAATGAGTTTCTGTTATATACTTAACAAACCTATACAGTTCTGTTATGTTATTGGTATACTGAGTGAGCAACTAATGTATCTCAATTATTAGTGTAACGACCCCGCCTCCCGGTAACCCCCAATTAAGGGAGACCGAAAGGTCGGTGCCGTTATCCAATTAACAGGATCAAAGGTTCAGCAAATAATCAATGATAATTATGAAATTCTACTACTAACTTGAATATTGGCAGGAAAATTTAAAACTTTATTTACCTTTTGAAACTTAGGGAAACTATCTATCCCTTACTGGAATTGCTCTATCTAATCCTCCTTGCACTTTACTTCTTATTTTGCAAGGTGACAATTTACTGTTTGTTCTTTTAGGGTTTGTACCTAAAACGCCGACAAACAAATACGCGATCAGCATAAAGCTGGTATGTGGGGGATTACAAAAATTTGTGCAACTATATTAACAATGTAAACAACATATTATCATTTAACATTCAAATTACATTTTAAGCAGTACTACTCAATCCCTTCCTATCCCCTTTCTCTGTGTTGTCCCTGCAGTGGACATGGATACTACCTCTCTCACACGGTAGATCTTCATTAAACCCCGCATGATCCTACCGAACAGGAAGATCAATATCTAGGGTTGAGTCGCATGGCACTACTCACAAGTAGTCCAATTTCTAACTCAATGTGACTTGATGGACCTACCCCATTGGTAGCCATTTACTAAGTCATTTAGTGACCTGATGGGCCTACCCCATTGGTAGCCTTTTACTAGGTCAACCCATTAAGCTACAGAGGGGACTGGGATCTGAGCTAGTAGGCATAATTCTTAGGTGATAGTCATATTCACACTAGAATTTGCATGAATTGAAACATCCAACAGTTTAATTCAAGTCACGATGGAAACTGCGACAAAATCCCGGAAAACTAATTCGGGTAGTCATAAGCGTAACCACATACCTTTGCCATGCAGATTATTCAATCATACTTCAAGCATATTGTCCAAGCAAGCAAATAAATCAAGCAGTCATCATATAATCTGCATTGTGTAAATGTATGTGGTTACGCTTATGACTACCCGAATTAGTTTTCCGGGATTTTGTCGCAGTTTCCATCGTGACTTGAATTAAACTGTTGGATGTTTCAATTCATGCAAATTCTAGTGTGAATATGACTATCACCTAAGAATTATGCCTACTAGCTCAGATCCCAGTCCCCTCTGTAGCTTAATGGGTTGACCTAGTAAAAGGCTACCAATGGGGTAGGCCCATCAGGTCACTAAATGACTTAGTAAATGGCTACCAATGGGGTAGGTCCATCAAGTCACATTGAGTTAGAAATTGGACTACCTGTGAGTAGTGCCATGCGACTCAACCCTAGATATTGATCTACCTGTTCGGTAGGATCATGCGGGGTTTAATGAAGATCTACCGTGTGAGAGAGGTAGTATCCATGTCCACTGCAGGGACAGCACAGAGAAAGGGGATAGGAAGGGATTGAGTAGTACTGCTTAAAATGTAATTTGAATGTTAAATGATAATTGGTTGTTTACATTGTTAATATAGTTGCACAAATTTTTGTAATCCCCCACATACCAGCTTTATGCTGATCGCGTATTTGTTTGTCGGCGTTTCAGGTACAAACCCTAAAAGAACAAACAGTAAATTGTCACCTTGCAAAATAAGAAGTAAAGTGCAAGGAGGATTAGATAGAGCAATTCCAGTAAGGGATAGATAGTTTCCCAAAGTTTCAAAAGGTAAATAAAGTTTTAAATTTTCCTGCCAATATTCAAGTTAGTAGTAGAATTTCATAATTATCATTGATTATTTGTTGAACCTTTGATCATGTTAATTGGATAACGGCACCGACCTCCCGGTAACCCCCATAATATAGTTGCACAAATTTTTGTAATCCCCCACATACCAGCTTTATGCTGATCGTGTATTTGTTTGTCGGCGTTTTAGGTACAAACCCTAAAAGAACAAACAGTAAATTGTCACCTTGCAAAATAAGAAGTAAAGTGCAAGGAGGATTAGATAGAGCAATTCCAGTAAGGGATAGATAGTTTCCCAAAGTTTCAAAAGGTAAATAAAGTTTTAAATTTTCCTGCCAATATTTAAGTTAGTAGTAGAATTTCATAATTATCATTGATTATTTGCTGAACCTTTGATCCTGTTAATTGGATAAAGGCACCGACCTTTCGGTCTCCCTTAATTGGGGGTTACCGGGAGGCGGGGTCGTTACAAATGGTATCAGAGCCATAACCCCTCCAGTAGGTGGGGCCCACATGGGCATGTGGCATGCCAGTCTTGAGCCATGCGGTCCAGGCAAGTTGGAAAGGGCTATCCGTAGAGACGAGATGGAGCCACCCTTGCGCTGGTAGCCGTGGATGGGAGCTGGGTGTCCATGGGCCATTGTGGGTCTGCACTGAAATGGGGTCAGATTATGAGGCCATATAGTTAAGCCTTGACGAGGACATCAAGAGTCTAAGTGGGGGAGATTGTAACATCCCAGGATTTGAGGCCTCGGATAAGTTGATCTTAAAAGGAATGATTGGACTACCCATATCACCAAGGTGCACCTCCTTTTCCGGGAGCCCATCTCTAAAGAACTCCATAGTTAAGCGTGCTCAGCTTGGAGTAGTACTAGGATGGGTGACCAGTCGGGAAGTTGATCCTGGCTTGCGCGTGAGTGGACAAAAGCATGCAGTTAAGGCTAGTGGTGGTCTGTGGGGCCAGTCGTCATTCCTGAAACTCTGCTAGAGCCTTGGGCAGTGGGTCGGGGCGTTACAAATAGTTATACTTACATATTATAGTATTAGTTACATATAATATGTTGTATGTACGGTACCCATCCACAAGAACAAGGGAGATTTTCGAAGCAGCAGAAACTATAGACATCAAGTTTTTATGTGATAGACTCATACTATGACGCTTTTGGAGATGATTATTGAGCAAAGACTGAAATCTCAATGCAAATACTAAATAACCAATTCGATTGCCTGCTTGGAAGATCCACAGCATATGCTATCTTTATGATAAAGAGGCTTACATAGATGTATACAAGAAGCAAATAAGATTGTTCACTAAGTTGCACATTAATGCCAAAATTCTCTCTAGATGATGAAATTGTATGATCCTAAAGTGCTACTACGTATTTCAGATTTTAAAGGATTGCTTAGAAAGAAGCTACAACAAATGAGCTTCACTGAACGCCATGTATTTGTAATTGGACACTTTGCATTCATTGTATGCTACTTGTACAGGGCAATTGTACATATCACTAGTTATGAAAAATCAAGCTATCAATCAACCCCAAGTATCCTATACTTGTATATACACTTATATTAGCTTAATAGGATAGTTATATCTTACACTTATGTTAGCTTAATAAGATAGTTATATCTTATTCAAAAATAATTTGATAGTTTTTCTCAGAATTTCCAAAATAGAGCCACTGGCTTTTTCTAATCAAACTGCATATTGACTGGAACGATGGCCACTCTAACAACATTTCGACAGATCTCTCAGTCGAAGAACACTGACTGAACATCAATTTGGTCAAATTGTACTTTGGTCGACTTAATGTTTGTTGTAACTTTTGTTAGTATGCAATTAGTCGTTTTAACCCCACTAGCTATCTAACCACGACTAGCTGAGCGGTTAGATCGGCCCTAAGCTTCCTAACAGCTGTTAAGCACTTCCTAATGTTTCTATTATCCTATAAATAAAAGCAAGTGACATGTATGTTTCTTTGCTTTTGATTTCCACGGTATTTTACCTGCTTCCAACGTCCCGCTCCCGCAGTGCGTGTTTTTTCTTTCTCCTGTATGTTTGTTTGCTTTTCATTTCTACAAGTATGTCTGCTTTTTGTTCTCCACCGCTATTCACCTGCTTGCAAACCCTGTGATATTTCATCTTTTCTTTCCCCTGTATGCGTACTTGCTTTTGACTTCTACATGTGTCGAACGATGTTTTTGCCATAATACAGTAGGTTGCTTTTTATTCCCACAGGTTTCAAGCGGTGTGTTTGTCATGATATGGATGTGTAACTATGTTTTGACAACACATGATAGCATGCACCTCATGTTTATCGAGTATTATGCTGGGAATACAATTTGTTTTGTCACAGTACATACCATTCTCTCACACACGCTCTGAAGACACAACACTTTCTCATCTACACAAAGTACGTTTTTCTTCACCGGCTGAATTATCTACGCACTGACAGCCTAGGTACTCTCAGTCTCAGCCACTACATCTTCATTATTCATGACCAAGGTTTTAAAAAGCGCAAAGCGGGAAGCGTGCGGACGGGACCTTGTAGCCGATTAATCGTCAGGCGGGCGATTAAGCGGGCGCTTTTTAGAAAAGCGGATTTCCAATTCCTATAAACTTTTATGCAAAATTACATACATATGTATATAAATACTATATTTTTGAAATTTGTATACATATCTAAACATTGTGCAAGACAATACAAAACACCCAAATAGTTTAGAATACAACTATACAACAACGATTGTATCTAGATAATATAGTAAACAATATACTTGTCATACATAAAGCAGCCTACACATAAAATAATAAGTGTATATACAAGATGAAACAACAATTTTGTATCATGTTTACAAAGCTAAACAGTAAATAATAGACCTATCATAGCTAGCTAACAAACATATTATTACATTTGCACATCATCAAATAGTCATACATTACAGCAGTACATTTAATCAAAGTATGCATTCTAAATTAGATAATAGTTACCTACAATTCATTTGGATACATCACAAAAGTACCATATCATTACAACTTACAAAAGTATGCATTCTAAATTAGAACTAAGTATATCATAGAACATTTAATGCATGCTAATTTAATATATTATAGTCAATACTAAACATGGCATATAATGTACTTAATGTTATATGCTTACAGCAGTTTTTCTGAAAAAAGCGGGCAAAAAGCGGGAAAAAAGCGGGGAAAAAGCGGGAAAAAAGCGGGAAAAAGCGGGTTAAGCGGGCAAAAAGCGGCCGCTTTTCTCAAATTTATTTAAGCGCCGCTTATAGCACAATTTAATCGTCAGCCACCTTGTGACGCTTAAGCGGCCGCTTAAGCGGCCGCCTAGGGCGCTTTTTAAAACACTGTTCATGACCATTGCACTTTTCTTTGCATCTATATACGAGGTGTCTTTTTGTTCACATCTACAAGTACAACATTTCAATGGCAGCCCCGTGAGAAGCAGGCAAGTTGCATAAGACCACTTTCCGGGAGAGAAGCACTGACTGGGTTGTGTTGCCATCGTTGGCGTTGAGGTGGACTTGACATCGAGCTTTAGCTAGTCCAGCATGCCAAGACGGTAAAGAATGAATAGACGACGTTCGAAGGCCGTCGAGGGCCAGAGGAGGTGTTCGCAAACGAGGAGTGACCAGGCGCCCAGGCAGCGTCGACGGACACAAGTTGCCCTCAAGGATCCATTGGCCCGGCGTGGTGAGACAAAGATGGCGGCCACGGTGCATTGTAGACCATGGAAATCCAGGGGCAGAGTACCTGGACACACTGTGAATAAGCTATGTGGTGTACAGACGGAGCAAAGGAAATACACCAGAAGAAAAAAGAAAGCAGCATGCGAGGCGGCCAGATTGTCTTGATATGTTTATTTTTATTGCATCAAGCACGGACTGCACATTCCACACGGTGAAAATCGGTATTGGTTGCCTCCTTTGGCCTCAAATTTAGTATAAAACGAGGTAGTAAATTCTGCTGTGGTTTCTTGATCTGCGTTTCAGTACGGAAATTAAAATCCTGCCCACGTTTAATTTCCTTTCACAGCTGTAGTAACAAACACTGATTATCAGACTCACTCTTATTTAGTTATCCCTGGCTCTGTTTTCAAATTTTCTTTAACCACAGTGTTATCTGATACACTTCCCCTGTTCCCACTTTCTATCTCTTTTTCTATTCTTTCCAATCCCAACTGTATACAATTTCACAGTCAGTAGTCATGGCTTCTTGCCGGGAGGCTTATATCCTCATCGGTTGCAGCTGCGAAGTTTCCAGCTAAAAAAAGCCACTTCCTAGAAGAGAGCAGGTGGTAGGACAGAACAGTCCGGAGGAGCAGCCTTCACTCCTTGGGATCCTCTATGTCGCTTTGTCATATGCAAGACATTTTTTATGTACTTAGTGAATAGTATGATAGGAATCCCTATAATCCATCTTCTTCATTTGATTAATTTTTTTGTTCGATGTTTCTTTATTTTTCATCGTCTTCTCTGAATTTTGATTTTGAGCTTCCCATTCATTGCTCTTTGTATAGCAAATAGCATGTTTTGTAATAAATCATGCATCTTTATATAGTAACGCAATTATTTTGTGTGGAAGGTCGGAATTTATATTTATGTAATTTATGTCTAAATGTATGATTTTGGTTGCATTTTAATAGGGATTTTTTTGTTATTTTTCTGTATAAATTCTTTTTCAAATTGCAGTTAACCATTTTTTTGAGGAGATCAAAATTTATTTGTGTTCGATGTGTTTCAACATGTGTGTGTATATATATATATATTGATCACCCATTGACCCCATCCAGGTAAGTATATATATATATATATATATATATATATATATATATATATATGTATGTATGTATGTATGTATATGTGTGTGTATATGTATACATATATGTATGTATATATTTGTCTGGTATTTTTCTGCATGTATTGCAATTCTTTTTACTTTTTGAAAAGACACTTCCAAGTCTCAAATCTTTTATGTGGTGAATATTATATAATGGTTTTAAATCTTACGTGAATATATCTATATATTATATATAATGATTCATTTCTATGTATATTATAAAATGCAACATACATGCTTAGCACGTGCTCTCTGCTTGTTTCTATAAATAAGAGAGGCTATGAAGCCCACAAAACAAATCTTATTGTGCTACTTGGAGCTTAGAAGCTAGAATTGCCATCACGCACATGTTCTCGAGCTGCCAACAATGCTAAGTGCCTAAGTCCACATAACCTTGTCGTAATCCTTGTGGAAATTAACTCATAAGCTAGATTGTAGAGGTTCTTTGTACTAGTTTGAGCTGAATTCATAGTTGTCCAGGTGGCTAGGTGGCCCCTTTTTCTCAAGGGGAGCCTAGGCATTTTTGCTTCTTGTACATATAAATAGTAACATTTACATATATATTTAGCTATATTCAGATAGATAAATTACTATGTGCACCTCTAATGGTTATATATAAGTTGTAACGATTATATTTGACATATATCACACATAACATGACCTAAAGTAGATCTGATTGGCCCTAATTTGACCTATCTTGATCTAATTTGAACCTTATCTGACCCGAATCTAACCTAATCTTGCATAGCATAAACTTCTTAGACCTGAACTTTCCCTAATTTACTCTATATTTGCCAAAATGAGACCTAATTTGGCCAAATCTGACCAAATTTTCCCAATCAGATGTTTTCTCCAAATCACATCTAATTTGCTGAAATTTGATACGATTTGACCTAAATCATACCTAATTTGCATAACATGACCTAAGCATACCTTACTTTTCCTAATTTATCCTATATTGACCTCAATGAGACCAATCTTGTGTTTGGTACATCTTTGACAAATGTAGCAGGGGTCCCAAGCCCGAGTAAAGGAGGGTTGGTGGTAGGTTGCCGGTCATCCAAAAAACTGTCACTCTTTTTAAGACATGGATCCTTACATAAATTTTGTTGAAGTGTCCCTACCTAGCAACGTGTTGAATCGATGTTTTAGGTAACTGTCATATATAAGGATATGAAGACGGAGATTCAGATAAAATCGATTGAAGAATTAAAGTTAATATTAAGAAGGAATTGTCAGTTATCTTAGTACTTCTTGTCATGTACATGTTAGTTCCTTTAAAAATTCATGTAACTCCTTAAAGGAGTATTGTTTAAACATTTGCATCCAATTCAAGTTCGATTAATGAAAATTGTTGATTATTATTTATTATATGTTAGATCTGGATCCTGGAAATATTTAGGTAATGACGCTCGACTTTATGGTCTTTTTTGTTATATTAAGGACCAACTCGTTGAACAATCACTCCTTGACCTGGGCTCAAGTGTCAACGTCATGCCCTACAATGTGTATGCCAAGTTAAGATTGAGAAAATTAAAGGAGGTTGATTGTGTTCTCCAATTGGCAGATGGATCTACTCGGATACCCATGGGTTGGGTGAATGATATCTTGGTGGTAGTGGACAAGAAGACGTATGCAGCGTTCCAGGTTGATTTTCCGGTCTTAGATATGGAATCGGAGGACAGGAGGATTCCCACCATCTAGGGAACACCATTCTTGTCTATAGTTGATGAGGAGATCAAGGGGCGCAACAGCACGTTGACAGTTACCTTCTTGAACAAAAAAAATACAAATCTATGTGTTCACCGCCGTCGAGCGGCAAGTTCAGATTGATGAGGATCGTTGCTTTAAGATCCATGATTATGGCCCCGAAGAAGAGAAAGTTGAAAGAAAGAATTTTGAGATCTCACACGACCCATAGGATGAGGATCATGTTGTGAAAGTAATTGCGAAGACCACCTATGTTGAGGAGGGAAACACTTCATTTGTGAATGGTTGATGAGGCAAAGAACACCAAGCCCGGTTGAAGGTATTTGAATCTAGCGCTTGTAGGAGACAACCCACCATGGTTTGAGTATCTTTTCACTCAAAACCTCATTAAACTATAGTTTAGTTTTTACACTTCCAAGAAAGACACTATAGTTGATGGTTATTCTGTTTGTGAATCATGTTAGAACAGGTCCATTGATGGAAGGATGATGCATGGAGGAGCTAGCTAATGAGAATATCAAAATTGAGAAAAGAAGAATTGAGTTGAGTGAAAAAGCTACAGGAAAACAGCCAGCACGATCGTTCTGCACAGCAGGGTCATATTGGCTCTACCCTGACCACTAGAAGCTACATTTATCTTTCCTCTTAATGATCGTCTATCACAACTTTGTGCTCATTACCTTATTATTCTAAACTTCTACATCATGTTGTGGTCAACATGGTTTAAAGTTTAGGGTGGTAGGGCGGTAAGCCCTTGATTTACCCCATGTCCCTCTGTGTTCTTTGTTCTAAGTTTTTGTCCAAGATGATCAAACAGTCTGAAATTGAATGACCTTTATACTTGTCCAGCTACTAGGATCTTGCTTGCTTTAGATACATGCATGCTTAAGTTTATTTTCTTGCATTTTTGCGTAATTTTTGTTCAAGATGATCAAACAGTCAGACCAACCTTTATACTTGTCCAGCTACTAGGATTTTGCTTGCTTTGCATACATGCATGCATATAGTTTATTTTCTTGCATGTTTGGTGTATATTGCATTTTTTGTCATTCCATGCCATGCATTTCATATAGGAATTTGTAATTTGTTGTGTGTTTTAGATAGGATTTACCTGTTTGTTGGATATTGCTTTTTAGTGTAGGTTTAGATGTGATTCAAAGACAATAGAGCACCATTTTGCCCAATTTCACCCAAGCTTGATCTATTTGTCCAATGGTGTGTTTCAACTTAAACCTCTCCTAGTTGTAATGTGAATGTCAAAAACTTGGAGAATGCAGCCCATTGATGTTTATATTAGTTCTATGTTGAAATTTTCCATGTGCTCCAAGCCTCTTGCAGTATCCTTGCAAGCCTTGAATGTTTGGGATTATTCATTCCATGTGGAAAGAGTATAGTATACCGCAATTTCTCATTTTATGCATGGTTTGTCTATTTTGGTGAAAGGTGTTTGGATTAGCTTGTCTGAATGAGATCACACATGACTTTTTACCGCTTGCGACCCCTATGACCTGACATTTTTCCGTCGTCTGCTTACCTCTCTGCCACATGAAAGGATGCCAAAGTGCATACATTGGCCTTGGCCACCCTCCAAAAGTTTTAGATAGCCATATCTATACCCCCTCACTTCTTCAAATCACCACATGCCCTCCTTACACATGGGCAAAGAAAAAGAAAACAAAAAATATAAGACATAGCTCTATGTATTAGCATCTCAAGAAAAGAAAAAGAAAAGGATGGGTGCTTCTATGTAATAGCACTTTACTCCTTTCCACAACCCTTCTCTTTTTAAACCTAGTAGGGCTAGGTAAAATCAACTCTAACCCACACACCCCTACACAAGCCAAGTGGGTCATGAGAGGTGAAGTGAAGTATATGATTGAATCCTAGCAAATGAAACGAAAACTCTAATCATTTTTCATGCATGCCATACATGATACGGTCTACCTGGAGCATTGTGAAAAGTTACATGACTTACATATGTGTTCAGTATCCCATATTTGATGTTCTTGTACTTTGTAACTTGAAACACATTGAAAAATAGAAAAATGAATAGAGAGTAGTAGATTGCATGCTTAATTCACATGTGAACTCAATTTAGCCAATGAGTATTATGATGGTTGCATTCCTCTATGTTTTCTTGAATGAGGTGAAAATGAGAGGTTGAGTTGGAGCATACTTGAGGACAAGCATGTTTTAAGTTTGGGATGGTGATGTAATCCTAATTTAGGACTTCATGTTGTGCCATTTTATCCTTAAATCACATCTAAACATGTTAGCATGTATAGTACTCCCAATAAATGATTTATTGTCAAGTGCACTTATGGAGATTTTTTGCATGTTTTTCAAATACCTTGACCACGCGTTGGATGGGAAAGAACGAGGAGGACCTAAGGGTTTCTCCACCCTTGGAGGAGCCTAAGGAGAGTCCAAGAGCTGGCCCAACCTACCCCTAGTGGCCAAGGGTCGAGCTAAAGCAAAAGATCTCACAGATTGCCAAAATGAAGATCAAATTGCAAGGAAATGGCCTCGGCATGGCTATGGTACCACAAAACGGTCGTGCTACAATGACAAAATTATAATAGAATTCATAGTGAAGAAGTAGCTCCAACAAGTCCATCAGCACGGCCGTGCTGGGGCAAAGAAGATCCCAGCACAGTCGTGCCAACCAAAACGGTCGTGCTGGCAAGATGTCAGGATGCACGTGCCAAGGAAAACGGCCCACGCCCAACTCCTCCACCACGGTCGTGCTACCCAGCACGGCCGTTCTACCTAGCCATCACCAGAGTCATGTTGCCCAGCATGGTCGTGCTACCAGCCTTCAAAACCCCATTTTCCCAGTGTCATTTTTCCTTCACTACCACTTGTTCTCTCCTAACATGACCATTTCACCACTCCATTACCACGCAGAACGGTTTTGCTGCCATTCAAACCCTACAGCTTACTAGCTATCATTTAACCTAAATGCCCCCACTTAACCCTATGCTTCCCAAGCCACTATATAAGTAATAGCGGCAGTCGGGAGCTGAAAGTTAGCTAACCTAGCACTTACTGCAACCCTCTTTTAGCATTCATAGCACATCCTACATACTCACGCTCTATTTCCATCATCTTCCACCTCAAAACCCTATCCACCATTCCATGTTTGCCATCCACCAAGGAGCAAGAAGGACTTGCATCTACAGCTGGAGGTGAAGGAGGAGTCTTCACAAAGCATTCATGGCTATCTACTCTACTTCTTCTTTCTCCATTTTTTGTATTATGAGTAGTTAAGCCCCCTAGCTGGGCTGTTTGGAGTTTAAAATGTGACTTTGATACCATGTTGGGGGAAAGTGATATGTAAACACTATAATTTCATCTTCTGATGATTATGTTCTACTTCTATCTCATTTCCCTTGGATTGCTTTGTGATTTGCATTTGAAGACACCTAGGTTCTAGGGGAAATGGTTTATATGTGGCTATTTTGGGATTTTCTCCTAGGTCCATCTAGTGTATCCCTAGCTAGCTACCCATCTTCCTACATATATATCCACTCTCCTATCCTAAGTTTGAGAACTAAGAAGCTAGTTTGGAGAAATTTAGTGCCATTGACATGAAGTTACCTAAAGGCTAGATGGGAGGTGACATGAGGCGTAGAGCCCTGATCTCCACCCACCATTACTACCCTCAGCCCCCAATTGCCCTAAGTGCTTCCATTCTAGAAACCTAGATTTGTTGGATCTTAGTTGAATTCCACTTAAACCCTAATCACATGAGCCTCATAAGGTTGGATAGGTGGTGTTAGGAACTAGTTCCCCTATGCACACCATATTCTGTCCATGGCCAATTAGTAGTTTAGGGCAATCCTCTAACATCTAACATGATTGTTAGGGTTTGATAACCTTAACGAATGGGTAATGTTTACATGTTATGATCCCCAACCTAGGTGATAGTCGCATTGCCCCAAACAGCTCACACTTCCATTAATAGATTAAAACCCTAATTTGCTCTCTTGCATGCTAGTGTTAACATAGTTAGCTTCTTTACTTGCTTAATTAGTTCATTGCCTTGTTTATGGTAGCTAGATCTTGCTAAGATAGTTAGTGCTAGTCTTTAGTCTCTTATGCTTGATTTAGTTAGTGAGTTATTAATCTAGTCTCTACTTGCCTTTTTGCCTAAATTGCTAGGCTAGTGCTCTTCCTTGCCTTGTTTAGCTAGTTGACCTCTAGTTTGGTAATTATGATTGCTTTGCTAGTCTAGTGTTCGCCCCTTCTTGCTTACTTTTTTTTTATCAGTAAGCGTGGGACTCCTCTTTATTCCTTCAAACTTTTGTATGTACAAGTGTAAGAGCTAGGCTCTAAAAATCATAAAAAAGGAAAATGTCTATATATGCATGACAAACTATGCAAGATTATATAAATCACTTTGGATGCTCCTCCACACACTTTTGGCGGATGGAGCAACATCATCAAAAATGGTTCTATTTCTTTGGTACCATATATGGTAGAGGATGAGGACAAGTAGGAGCTTTTCTTTGCGGCCAGTGAGCACTAGCAAATCATCTCTATTCTTCGGGATGGAGGTTAGGTTGTTTTTGGCCCTATGCCATATTTCTTCAGAGAAATTGCACGTCCAAAAGGTATGATTGAGGTTTTCATTATAGGAGCAGCAGAGGGAGTAGCGTGAAGCCAGAGCAATCCCTCTTTTCTGTAAATTTTCTTCAGTCATAAGATTGCCATGGAAGATCTTCCAACAACTAAACTTCACTCTTGGGGGGGGCTTTAGTCGACCAGAGCCACATAGCCCAATCAACAGTAGCATGGTTTATTCGGCAAAGGTGCCACGCCTTCTTCAGAATAAATTCCTTCATACCTCTATAGTAACATAGGTCCTCGTCTTGGGAAATGCAGACCTCAGAGCAGATTCCCTCCAAAGCTCCCCTCTAACTCTCGGGATATCCCAAGCTCTGTTAGTGATAATGTTACTTAGCATTGCATCATTCTTTAGTTTGGATCTCAGTGTGAGCGAGCTATGATCATTGACGTACTGAGATAAGAATTGGCCATTGACCCAAGGGTCTTTCCATAAGTAGACAAAGTTACCGTCTCCAATTATAAATCTAACCAGAGGCAAAATTTTATCCCTGACTTTGAGCAAGGCTCAGAGCATCCAACTTTGTGATTGTTTGAGGTGACATGACCAGAGAGAGTCATTTTTCAGGTACTTACTGTGAATCCACCTGACCTACAATGATTTTTTATTGTTGGCTATATCCTACAGCAGGCGCATCATCCCTGTTGTGTTCCAGTCCTCCACTTTACGGATACCAAGTCCAGCCTCCTCCTTTGTCCCGCATATTACATCCCAGGCAATGGTATGTAAGTGTTTACTTTCATCCGTATCCCCCCAAAGGAAGTTATGGCACAAGCTCTCAATCTCTGTCATGGTGGCCTTCGGGATGGGGAAAACACCTGTCCAGAAGAGGTGATAAGCTGACAGTGTGGACATTATGAGCACAAGCTCTCAATCTTTGTCATTGTGGCCTTCGGGATGGGGAAAACACTTGTCCAGAAAAGGTGATAAGCTGACAGTGTGGACATTATGAGCTCAAGTCTGCCTGCCATGGAAAGAAGTCTAGACTTCCATGCTTCTAGCTTTGTCTTGATTTTGTCTATAAGGGGTGAGCACATCGTTTTTGTAAGCTTCCCTGCAAAAAGAGGTACACCCAGGTATTTAACTGGTAGATTCACTGCTTCAATCCCCATCCTAGCACTGAGGGACAAAGGGGTTGTCTGACTTAAGATAAGTTGGCTTTTAGTTGGGTTCAAATCTAAACCCGAGACTAGTTTGAAGATTATCATACAATGTATGATACCATCAGCACTTTGCTCATCTGCTTCAGCAAACATGAGGAGATCATCTGCAAAAATTTGGTGTGACGCCTCAACCTCATGAGATCGCAAGGGCTTGATTTTCTTTTCTTCTACAGCTTGGTTGATGATTGTGGTTAGTTCCTTGCATCCCTATAACGAATAGGTAGGGTGCAAGTGGGTCACCTTGACGAACTCCACTTGTAGCTTGTATTAGTTCAGATGGCGCCCCATTTATAAGAATCTGGAACGAGGCAATATTCATACATTCTGCAACCCAATGGAGCCAACAAGGAGGGAATCCCATTCCTTCCATGATACAGAGAATATAATTTCTATCGATGGAGTCATATGCTTTACTCAGGTCAGCTTTGAAGCATATCTTTTCATGGACATTAGTTTTGTTGAAGTCTTGAATAAGCTCATTTGCAAGCAGAATCGCATATGAAATCCTCCTTCCTTTCACAAAGGCACACTGATGCACACTAATGAGTGTGAGCAGGATGTTCCTGAGTCGGTTTGCCATGATTTTGGAAATCACCTTATATGCAAAATTGCATAAAGAGATCGGTCTCCAATCACCCACTGTTTGAGGTTGTTTTATCTTTGGTACCAGGGCAATGTAGGTCTTATTCAACTCTTTTAACATTTTCCCTTTCAGAAAAAAATCCTTTATCGTCTTGCAGAAATCCTCCTTGATGGTTTCCTAGGAAGTCTTAAAAAAGTGAGCATTCATACCATCAGGGCCTGGAGTCTTGTCATTATTTGCATTCATAACTATGTTTTGAATCTCTTCATCAGTTACCAGGGTGCATATATCCTGAACTTGTTGATCTGTCAGCTTTGGTAAGTTCCGCCAATCAGAGGCATTGGGGTCAGCCCTCGCAGAGTTGAAGATTCTATTGTAGTGTTGGACAAAAGCATTAGAAATTTATGTCTCCTTTCTGATAGTACCCCCATCTGTTTCAATAACTTTGATATGGTTCATGTGTCTCCTTGTCTTCAGCGAGGCATAGAAAAACTTGGTGTTGGAGTCACCATTCTTTAGCCAAAAGATGCGAGATTTTTGTCTAACTAGAGACTCCTCCATGTACTTAGCTTCAATAGCTTCCTCCTTTTTGGTTTTTGCTATCTCCCATAGGAGAGAATCATCGAGGTCATTATCAGATAGCTCATGTGCCTTTAACGCTTCTTTCACTTTATTTGTAGCTGAATCAATCAGGTCTCCAATATGTTCCCAATTCCAGGTCTGGGGAGTTCTTTTTGTATGCTTTATTTTCTGACATAGCTTATATAGTGGGGTGCCAGTGATTGATGTCGACCAAGCTTTATGTACAATATCAGAGAATCCAGGGAGGGAAGCCCATGCATTAAAGTACCTGGTAGGGTATTTGGCTTTATCCTTCTTTTCATCTAAGCATAGTCACAAATTCGGTATTCGGGATACGTACAGCCAAGTTGAAAAATTTAGAAATCGGGAATTATGCAAAAAAATTCGGATAAAAATCGGTCAACGTACGGTAAAAGTTCGGTCAACTATTCGGAAAAAAGTCGGCAAAAAAGCGGAATATATATATAGAAAGAGAGAGAGTCAGGCTAGAATACACTCGAGTATATCCGGTGCGGAATAAACTGAAGTAGTTTTTCATGATGCAATATTGTTTTTGAAAACCTAATCCGTTGATCTTCTTAAACATCTCGTAAACAACTCATACACAAAATTTGAGCACATTTGGATATGTATAGCTCATGTTATGAAGACTGCAAAAATTATGCATTTCAAATTAGTTTCGCACGTCGATTTTGTTGCCCTTAGATGAGTGACTTACACTCATCCAAATGGGTTCAAAATTTGTATGTAGCCTAGTTATAGTATGACGGTGAAGATCAACGGTTTACATTTTGCAAAAAATAGTCTTGATATGCAAACACACTTGAGTGTATTCGTACGATCCGTACACTCGAGTGTATTCTAGCTTGACTCTCTCTCTCTCTCTCTCTCTCTCTCTCTCTCTCTCTCTCTCTATATATATATATATATATATATATATATATATATATATATATATATATATATATACACACCCACACATATACTGATTGAAAATGACTAAACATCGAACTGATTACTCAATATTAGAAGAAGGGGAAGAAGTGGGAGCAGCAAGCAGCAGGCACAAATCAGGGAAGAAAGGGGGAGAATGGAGGAGAAAGATGGAGCGTACATGTAGAATGCCGAGGGTTACTCCTCCTGGTGTGTCGGGGGATAGAAGAGGAAGGTTGGACGGTATAGTGGAACCCTACTACAAGTTAAAAAGGATGTGGAAAAAATAAATGTAAAGCAAAAGTACAGAACTGTTTAAAACGGCAAAAAAACGTATTAAACATGTTAAAAACGCAATACGCGAATAAAACGTGAATTAAACGTGTTTAAAACGTATTATTCGGTTTGGAGTTTAAAACGGCCGTCATATACAGCACGTGAATAATACATGTTTTTTTTTCAAAAAAACGGAGTATATTGTGACTATGCATCTAAGTGTAATACCAGGACATAGTGATCACTGTAAATTGTAGGCATGGTTTCCAGCCATAAATTTTTAAAGGAGTCTAGAACGTGCATAGTAGTCAGAGCTCTATCTATTTTACTTCTGGTGTTGTTAATACCTTCTTGCTGGTTGTTCTAGGTGTAAAAGGGACCCTTGGCTTCTATCTCCAGAAGATCGTTGTGTTGTATGGCTTCATTGAAGTCTCTCATTGATTTCGCAGATGGAGCAGACCTCCCTTTTCTCTCTTCGACTCTTCTGACAGCATTGAAATCCCCGATGATCAATGTTTTAAAAAACGTTAAGTGGTAACCGTGCGGACAGCACCTTGTAACTGGTTAAGCGGTAAGCGGCCGATTAAGCGGCCGATTTTTTAAAAAACGGGTTTTAATTTCCTATATAATTTTATACAAAATTACATATATATGTATATAAATACTAATACTCTTTGGAACTTTTATATATATATAAAGATTCTAAACACACTACCCAACAGTAAAAACACCCAATTAGTTTAGCTATAAGACAATAATTATAGCCATAATATAATAAGCAATAGATTTGACATAGATAAAATACCCCACATACATGATTCAGAAATATTTTTGCATCACATGTTTACATAGTTAAGCAGTAAACAATAGACTCATTATTGGATACCTTTTTAACTTATTGTTATATGTGCATATCATCAATTAGTCATACATTACAGCAGTACAAATAGCTAAAGTATGCATTCTAAAATTAGATAATAGTTACATATATTTTACTTGTATAAATTACACTTTACAACAGTACCCTATTATCCCAACTTGCATACAAGTATGCATTCTATTAGACTAGGCTTATCATAGGATATTTAAGTTTAATATATTATAGTCAGTAATACTTGGGGCCATATAGTTTATATAAAGTTACAGGTGTACAGAAAAATTTACAAAAAATGGACAAAAAACGGCCAAAAAACGGGAAAAAAGGGGCAAAAAACGGAAAAAATGGGCAAAAAACGCCCGATTAATTACAAAAAAATTAACCGGCGATTTTAGCAAAAATCGAACGGGCTGGGTGTCTGGCCGTTTAATCGGCCGCTCAGGCCGTTTTTCATTTCACTGCCGATGATGATCCAAGGGGCTTTGATAGTTGATTTGATCGTTCTCAAGGGCCAAGGTTTCCCACAAATCTTCTCTCTTTGCATCTTCATTTGTAGCGTAGACAGCAGTGACTTCCATCTTTTCATCTCCATAGGAAAGTTCAAAATGGATATATTGTCTGGCTTCTTTTAACATGACAATGTTATAGTCATTTTGTTCCCAGAGAACAAGGATTCTGATCTTATTACAGATACTCGAGTTGTCTAACCAACTCGCTTTAGGCCAGAAGTGCCTAATTGTTCTTTCGATCTTACTTCTTTTTACTTTAACCTCAGTGAGAATAGCTATATCTATTTTAGCTCTTCTCAATTCAGCTCGGACCACATCCTGCTTGTCCCAGCATAACAGGCCACGGACGTTCCAAGCTGTGATGATGGGGTGTTCAACCATTGACATTGTGGGTTGACTTGCCGCCAACCACAGCTTCAAGATTTTGTTCATCTTCTTCCAAGTTATGGAACATGTTGATGTTTGATTTGCTTTGAGTTTCAACACAAGGGACACTTTGGCTTCTAGTGTTTCTTTTCCTTCGAGGACTGATGGTCTTTCTTGGCTTCTCAAAGCCATCATTGTCCACTGATCTATCCTTCACAGGAGGATTTCCTTGTTCAGCTGCTTCGGTTGTTAATTGTTGGTTCTCTGAAGAGCCTCCTTCTTCAGCGTTCTCATTGGCAATTTGTCGACCAGGTGACATGTTCTTTCTCCTTCGAACTCTCAGGCTGCGTCTCACTAGCAGGCTTCGAACACAGAGTCTTATCGTGCCCAAAGGTACCACAGTGAGGGCACTTTCCGGCACCCACTCATACTCTATCTTCACTTCGTATCTAGAGCCTTTATTAGTCTTTAGCTTGATTGTGGTCGGGAACTTGGACGACGCCTCCATCAGGACATTTATCCTTGCATAGTCAATTCTCGATCGAGCCTTCGTCTGTCTGTCCAGAAATTGGGGTTTGCCCAAGAAGGAAGCAATTCTAGCTAGCATTTTTTCGCTCCAGAGCTCAAGCGGCAAGTTAAGGATCTTCATCCACACCGGAACAGAGGACAGCTTCTCTTGTTCTAGCGGTTCACCCTTCTCCCACTTCTTTAGGATCATAGGTTTTCCTTTTATGTGCCATGGACCCCCTTACAAGGCGCTCGTTAAGTCAGTGCTCTCTTGGAACTTTATAATAAAGCTTCCACTGGCCCGTCCCAGAACCTCCATTGTTCCCGACGACTTCCACATCTGTGTTAGATGGTCCTGCAATGTAGGTATGTGAGGACAAAATCCAATAATGTATCCAGCCGCAGTGTTCTTCCACAGAGCAGAGTTTTCATCAACCTCCATCTGTGGGATAATAATGGTGTCATCTTCCAGGACAATTTGGGTCTCTTGCAATCTAGTGTCAACATCCCCGGCTGGGTTTTTGAACATGGACGTCCATGCTTTCGAGTTGGTTGCCACTCTGACATCTTTTGCACTCGGTTGTCTCCTCTGCACGGGTCTTCTTCCTCCTCCATAGGGTCCTGGACGACGGGGGCCATCGCCAGTCGCGCCTCCTGCGCGTGTGGGGTTCCCTTCTTGCTTACTTTAGTGTAATTGCCCTCTTCTTGTTTAGTTTTCTTGCTTTGTTAATTAGAACTAAATTGTCTAGGGTTAAAGTAGGTTTTGCTCTTGCCTTTTCTTTAAATCGCCCTTTTAAAAGTGTGTCAAAATCGAGTTGATAAATATTCGAAAGACCATGTCGTGTGTCTAAGGCACATCCAGCCAAGTCAATTGGTTGGGTGTACTCTTTGGCATACACATCACCAATATGGGAGTGAATGTTAGGCGGTGAAGAAACAAGGTTTCAACAAGATGACTGTTGTTGAAATGCATATGCTGAGATGGATGTGTGGGAAGACAATAAAAGATCACTTGAGAAATGACTATGTCAGGAAAAAAGTGTGTTTGGCAAGTATTGAGGACAAGTTGCATGAGGACCGTCTAAGATAGTATGAAGTTATAAACATGTGCACGCAGACCGAGTAACGTGCCTATACAGAGCAATGTTATCGACTCAAGCACAATTAAAAGAAGAGGCAGGCCTAAATTAACCTGGGAAGTGCTTATAAAGAGAGATTTTGAATCTCTACATCTTGATCAAAATATGACCCATAATAGAACCGATTGGAACAGAAGGATCCATGTAGTCGACCCAACATGGTTGGGATTGAGGCTTAGTGATGATGACGATGATGACCTAAATGAGACCCAAGTTTGACCAAATCTTGTCTAATTTCCCAAATTAAATATATTTCCCCCAAATCAAACTATTTTTCCCAAATTAGACCTAATTTTTTCATATTTGAATTGATTTGGCCTATATTAGACCTAATTTTTCATGCCATGACCTAATCAGACCTTACCTCCCCTAATTTACCCTATACTGACTTAAATGAGACCCAATTTGGCCAAACTAGGCCTAATTTCACCAAATCAGATGTATTTCCCTCAAATCAGACATTGTTTCCCCAAATCAGACCTAATTTGCTAAAATTGGATCTAATTTTGCCTAAATCAGACTTATTTCAACCATTAAATGACTCGGGGCATGTTTGGTACGTGGTGAATGGAGGGGAGGGGAAGGGAGGGGAAAAGAATGGAGATGTTTGGTTGGACAAAGTGATGGGGAGGGGAGGGAAGGGAAATGGAGGGGAACAATGGGGAACAAATTAAGGGCATGTTTGGTACGTGGTGAGTGGAGGGGAGGGGAAGGGAGGGGAGAAAGCTTGAGCTGTTTCGTTGGACAAAGTAATGGGCAAGGGAGGCGAATGGAGGGGAACGGAGGGGAACCAATCAAGTGTATTTTCAGCCACTTCTCTCCTATTCTCTCCCCACTGAATCAGAGTGGAGACAAAGGAAAAGGAAAAGACTTGGCGGCAAATATAATAGAAAGGCTAGCAGAAAATACAAAATGTAAGAGAGAAAAATATAAATAACATAACGGGAAAAATTAGTATAACCCACAACTAATGTGAACATAGAAGTAGTATGCCATGCATGTGTTATGTTACTTGGACGGAGATATGAAATGTTGGAAAATATTTGATAAAATTTATAGGATTTTTTATAAAAATATATAAATAAAATAAAATAAAAGGAAAAATTAAATCTTATACTTAATTCAGAAGGAAACTTAAAAGTTTATTTTTTTGTTAAGAAAGTTGAAAAGTTTGAGATTGTTATACAAACATAAAAATAAAAAAGGCAGATAATTGGAGAAAATATGGTGGACTATAGCGGAAAGTAATTAAATAATTAGAGAGAAAATTTGTTGCAAATACAAAAATTTGTATAACCACAATGAATATAAGAGAAATCGTATTACCATTTTTACAATAAGTCTCTAATGTGACACTTCCAACACATAACAAATAAGAAATGTATGTTGCCTTCATCTACATCTTATGATTTTATTTTAAGATCTATAGGCTATAACATCCAGAAAACATTGATAATCTTATTTGTTGTCCACGCCTCTATAAAGGTATTTTTGTAAATTTATGTAAATAAATGACTAAATATATAGATTATATATAAATATTTTTATATCACCAACATTCCACGTCACTACAAAGTTTTCTCTTAGGGAAATGATGGTGAGAAAGACTATTAGGAAAAAGGAACTCGATTGATTCATTGAGCTGAATGGGAAGGGCAAAGCCCGTGAGATCCCGGAAGTCGACGTTGAAGGATAAAATATAGTTACATTATTTTTTATGTTTTCCTTCACTTCCCCTTCCCATGTTAACCAAACACACTAACATAAGTGTCCCTCCCATCCCCTCCCTTCCCTTCCGCTCCCCTCCCTTCCGCTCCCCTCCCTTCCCTTCCCCTTCATTCACCACGAGCCAAACATAGCGTCAAGGTGGTCTACTTTGACCAAATCCAAACCCAATTCATGCTAACTTAGCCTATAAGTGGCTTAATTTGGCCTCAAAAGGCCTTAGACACCCAGATAATACTCTTAATACGCAGGTGCCTAGTTTGAGGCGACTTGCCTAGCGCTTAGGGCGCCTAGGCGGCGTCCTGATAACTACGCATGAATTGTAACTATTATAGTTCTTCGAGGCAGCTTCTAGTGAGAAGGTAAGTGTTGAGGTCGGCAAGTAGAAAAAGTTGTCTTGTTAAGGAATCTTTCCTAGAGTCTCATAAAGGAGAAGTGAGTTTGGCACCATGGGTGCTCTCCTACATCCCAATAAAAGGAGTGGTGTGAGATATCTTATACTTTTCATTCTCCTAGCAAGGTAAATAAAGGTATTGCTGCAAATCCTAAGAGACAACACTAGGGCCAAGTTTGGTTCACAGAATTCTAAGAGGGATAGGACTTGTATCCTATAAAATGTGTGCAATCACATGTTTGTTTTTGCCAAAATGGAAACTGGGATGTTAGTCCCTCAATAAAAAAGTCTCAGGCGAGCAGGACTTCATTCTACATCCCCACCTGGTACGGGTGTAGTATACACCCACAGCGGCCCTGATTCCACTACACTGAACCCCACTGACCCTGATGCCCACTGTCGGCTTCTGCTACACTCCACACCTTTTATCCTATTTTGTTCCTCCTCCGTGTAGATCGCTCTTCCTATATGCCCTCAACCTCCTTTGTTTCTCTCGTCCTCACCCCTCCATTAACTCCACCACTTGCATTATTTCATCTTCCTCTTCGGCTCGGCAAGTCCAATACTACCCTCCTCCATAAACTTTGCGTCTGACATGCACAGTCCGTGGGGAATAGTCTTGTCAAATATCTTTCAATGATCGACAACTACTTATTTTCCCTATGTCTTCACTGCACGGGGAGCAGCTTAAGCTCCAAAATATTTTGACTATCATTTTTCTTCTATTGTCAGTTCAGTTTTTCACATGTTTTGTACACCCATTTATCCAGTGTTGATCAGGAAAATATTTCATCCATCTCTGCAACAACAAGGACGAAACTACCAGTAGAATACAATCAATCTAGTTATTTATTTTGAATCCAACCTACATCACTAACTTCTCGTTGCTTTTCATTCAATCTATCCATGTTATCAGTGCCTATACACTCGAATGTTTGAAACTCCCTCTCCAATCGTATGTATAGAGATATGTGTTTTCTTGAGCGTCATGTGCTTCATGTGCTCCACTTATCCTTTTTCTTATGTTGTTTAGTCCCATATGGGTTGCTTCTAAGTCAGTCTCTTTTTCTATTTGCTATATAAGAGACTACTATGTACACTGTTTTATTCATTCAATAAACAACAATTCTCCACTTTACATGGTATCAAGAGCAGGCCTCTATTTTCCCCCACCCTAATTTTCCCACCCATGACCTAACCCCCCCCAGCCGCCCCCCCCCCGGCCGACGGCAGCCTTGCTCATGCCCGCTCCGCTTCACCTCTCCTCTCCTCCCTCCCCTCACCCTAACCCTACCTAACCGCCGCCTCCCCCCCCCACCCCCCACCAGCAGCCACCCGCCGCCCAACCCCCCCTCCCTGCCGCCGCTGCTTACAGCAGCAAACACCACCACTGCCGGCCTCCACCACCACCCCACGCCCTCTCCTCCTCTATCCCTTCTACCCATCCATACCCTCTTCCACCATATCCTCCACCACAAACAATTTCTAAACTCCTACGTAAGGCCTGAACACTTTCTAACTTTTTTACGTCTACGACCGGGCTTCCGTCGGTTCTTATTCGGGTGCCCGCTGTACATCTAAGTTGAGAGTCTTCTTTGTCCGTTGGTTTTTCTGCCTGCGCCTCATGGTGGAACGTTAAGTTTCTTCTCATGCAGGCGTAGGTTTCTATGCATATTCTGCCCGTTTTCGGGTTCTTCTGATCTGCTACGTCAGATCCCTGCTGCCTCTGCCCCTTTCGGGTTCTTCTGCTCTGCCCATTAAGGGTCTCTACTGCTATCTCTACGGCGTTGACGTCTACTGCTGCCATGGCCTACTCTGAGCCCCCCAGATCTCTGTGTGTCACTACTGTGAAACTCGACGGCGGCTCCAACTACCATCTCTGGTCGGCGTCGTTTGTTCTCTATGTCAAGGCACAGGGTCGGTATCACCATCTTACGGCCAATCCTCCTACTGCTCCTACAGCGGATTCTGATGACAAGACTACACAAAGCTACATCCAGTGGTCCAAGGATGATTCGGGCGTCATTTCTTAGATCCTCAACAGCTCGGAGCCCCGGATCAGTCAGTCTCTTCTCTGCCATCATGATGCCAAGGCGATGTGGGATCATTTGGCACATGTGTACTCACATCAGGAGAATCCAAAGTGGGTCTTCGAAATCTTCAAACAGCTCGCCAAGAAGTTCTCCACTGACATGTCTATTGACGATTTCTATAATCAATGCTCCGCTTTGTGGAATGAATATGAACTGTATCACCCTCTGACTGCTGATATCAAGATTGCCCAGAAGCAAAGAAATGAGCTTCAACTTGTGCATTTTCTGGCTGCCCTCCCTGCCTCCTTCTCAGGGGTTGTTGATCAAATTATGTCAAGCGATCCGCTACCCACAGTTCGTGATGTCCTCAAAAGAGTTCAGAGACTGCCTTCTCTGACTCCCACACCTGCTCCTGAGCATCCTGCACTAGTTGCGCGCTCTACTGACTCTAGTCGTGGTCGTGGTCGTGGCCGTGGTCGCGGTGGACGACCTCCTACTTCTGGCGGCCGCGGATCTTCTACACCAGGTCGGGGTACTTCTCAAGGCCCTCGTCACTACAACTGGTGTGGTCGCGACAATCACACTGAGGACCGATGTTGGATCAAGCACGGTAAACCTGCTTGGGCTAACCAAACCGCTGATGATGATGCCGTTGCTGACTCTCCTGCTGAAATATCACCTGCACCGACCAACACTGACTGGCTACGCTCAGAGTTTGAGAAAATGTTTCAAGAGCGCCTTGCACAGCTACCCTCTACATCAGGCTCATCCGCCATGCTCACCTCCTCATCTTCTGGTAACAAACAGTGGTGCATCGACTCAGGTGCTTCCACTCATATGACTGGTGCTCTTCATTTATTTTCAAAACTTAGTACAACAACTCCGATATCATCTGTCACTGTTGCAAATGGATCTAAAACTGTTGTTCACGGCACCGGCACAGTTCCCCTTTCACGAAAATTGCATCTGAATTCAGTTTTATACATTCCGAAATTTCCTGTTAATTTGCTTTCAGTCAGCAAAATGATTAAACAACTGAACTGCTCTGTCAAATTTGACCCCTCTGGTTGTATTGTGAAGGATCTTCGCACGAAGACGAGGATTGGTTCGGGCCGTGAAGGACCTGATGGGCTGTATTACCTGAATGGACCACCTGCTCCTAAGGCGATGATCTCTACCTCTGTGACAGGTCTATAGTTGCATGTTCGGCTTGGCCATCCATCTGCGGCAAAATTGAAGCATCTTTTTCCCCACTTATCAGGCGATAGTTTTTCCTGTGAAACATGTGTTATGGGCAAACAATCTAGATCTGTTTTTCCTGCTAAAAAAGTTATTTCTTCTAAAGAAAATTTTGAATTAGTACATGCGGATATTTGGGGACCATGTTCTGTGCCTAGTCATTCTGGTGTGAAATACTTTCTGACTTTCATTGATGACTATTCTCGTACCACTTGGCTGTTTCTGCTCAAAGGTCGAAATACTGTGTTAGATTGCATTCGCACTTTCTTTGCTGAAATTAAAACACAATTTGGTCGACCTAGTAAAACCCTTCGCACAGACAATGCACTTGAATTTATGCAATAAGTTGTTACTTCTTTTTGTATGTCCCAAGGAACTATCCATCAGACTACTTGCCCATACACCCCACAACAAAATGGCGTAGCGGAACGGAAGAACCGACACCTTCTTGAGGTTGCTCGCACCCTCCTCATTCATTATAAAGTACCTCATTGTTTTTGGTCTGATGCTGTTTCCACCGCATGCTACCTTATCAATCGCATGCCATCTTCTGTTTTGAAAAATCAAGTTTTGTACGCCCTTTTATTTCCTGATAAACCTCTGTTCTCTGTGCCGCCTCGTATCTTTGGGTGTACATGTTTTGTGAAAAATCTTCGCCCCGATCTCACCAAGTTAGATGCTCGTTCTGTGAAATGTGTGTTTTTAGGGTACTCTCGCACTTAGAAAGGCTACCGCTGTTTTGATCCAGTTACGAAACATTGGTATGTTAGTGCGGATGTGATATTCTTTGAACATATGCCCTATTACTCTGCTACCGGGGAACACTTGACTGCTGATATTTTGGCTACCACTCCACTACCGTTGGTAGAAGATATGCCTCCTTCTACTATGCCTCAGGAACGACCTCTACAAGTATACAAGCGACGACTGAAGCCCGTCACTGCCTCGGCCGAACCAACTCCTCCGTCTGCGGATGATCCACCACCGGCTGAGGTACTTTCTGACTTGGATATTCCTATTAGTTTACGGAAGGGTGTTCGTTCTTGTACTCAGCATCCTATTAGTCGTTTCTGCTCATCTGCCAATCTTAGTGATAGCATTGCCTATTTTACATCTGCTTTATCTGTTGTGACTATTCCTAAAACTGCCGATGAGGCGCTTCGTCATCCTGCCTGGAAACATGCTATGGAACAGGAAATGCAAGCTCTGAATGACCAACATACCTGGGATCTGGTTGACCGACCATCTTCCTGCCATTCTGTGGGTTGTTGTTGGATCTTCACCATTAAATATCAGCCAGATGGTACCATTGAACGTCTGAAAGCTCGTCTCGTGGCAAAAGGATATACCCAGACCTACAGAGTTGATTATTTTGAAACTTTTTCTCCAGTAGCTCGTCTCAATTCTGTTCGCATTCTGATATCTGTTGCGGTAAATAAAGACTGGCCTCTTTTCCAACTTGATGTGAAAAACGCTTTTTATATGGCGATCTATAAGAGGATGTCTACATGGAGCAACCCCCCGGATTTGTTGCTCAGGGGGAGTCTGCTTCAAAAATCTGTAAACTTCGCAAGGCGATATATGGCTTAAAACAAAGCCCACGAGCATGGTTTGACAAACTCAGTAAAATCTTACTTTCTTTTGGCTTTCGACGGTCGCAGGCTGATCACTCTGTTTTTATACGAAAAACTACAGCAGGGCTTGTTATTCTCATTGTGTACGTTGATGACATTATCTTATCTGGCAGCGATAATGCAGGGATTCAAGCAACCAAAAACTATCTAGCACAACATTTTATCACTAAGGATCTTGGTAAATTACGATACTTTCTGGGAATTGAGGTTGCTAGATCTTCTGCAGGATTGTGCCTATCACAGCGGAAATATGTTCTGGATTTGTTGCAAGAGACAGGCATGTTAGGCTGCAAGCCAGCCAACACACCCCTGGATCCCAATATGGATTGGGACAGTGAATCTTCTCCTCCATATGCTGACCGACACCAGTTCAGGAGACTAGTAGGCAAACTTATCTACCTGACTGTCACTAGAGTTGATTTAGCTGTTGCTGTTGGGTTTGTTAGTCGGTATCTTGATAAACCACGGCAATGTCACTGGGATGCTATCTGTCACATTCTTCGATATCTCAAAAGTGCTCCTGGGAAAGGTCTATTATACAAGAAACATGGCCATTGTAATCTATCTGGTTTTTCTGACTCTGATTATGCAGGAAGTAGATCTGATAGAAAATCCACATCTGGATATTGTACCTTTGTGGGGGGAAATCTGGTTACATGGCGCAGTAAAAAGCAAACGGTTGTTGCACGATCTAGTGCTAAGGCAGAATATAGAGCGATGGCTCATACTACATGTGAGCTCCTATGGGTCCGCAGTCTTCTGAAGGAGTTTGACATCTCTCCGTCTAGCCCCATCCCTATGTTCTGTGACAATAAGGCATCTATTTTTATTGCGAGCAACCCTACATTTCATGAAAGAACCAAACATATTGAAGTCGACTGCCACTTTGTACGAGAAAAGGTTATGTCTGGCCAGATCCACACTCCATATTTCAGCACGGAGAAACAACTTGCAGATATCTTCACCAAGGTACTACCCAAAAATCGCTTTCAGACGCTGATTGACAAGCTGGGCCTCTTCGACATCTACGCTCCAGCTTGAGGGGGAGTATAGAGATATGTGTTTTCTTGAGCGTCATGTGCTTAGCATGTGCTCCACTTATCCTTTTTCTTATGTTGTTTAGTCCCATATGGGTTGCTTCTAAGTCAGTCTCTTTTTCTGTTTGCTATATAAGAGACTACTATGTACATTGTTTTATTCATTCAATAAACAACAATTCTCCACTTTACAGTATGTTTCTATAGGTTTTCTTAAATTTCGTCCACTTGTATCGCTTTTTTTGCAACTCTTCTGGTAAGGCCCCGATTGGTTTGGTGTAAGTCATAAGTTATGTGGAATTCATTTTCTGAGAACTCTAGTTTAATTTTTGGAATTCAAGTTCCATTTTCTTTTATATGATTGGTTTGTCGTAAGTGTAAATATGGAAATAAATTTAAAAATTTTAATTACTGTGTTATATAAAAAAGTAAAGACGGCAAACAAATAAAGAAAGAATCATATCCGTAACACATCATAATATTTTTACCATAATAATCTCAATAAGCGATTGTGATGTGAATATTGCTCCTTTATAAATATTTCAATGTGGTATAATTATAATTTCTATAAAAATATTATGGTTCAACTCACATTATAATATTTTTATTTTACTTTGTATGTACAAACTATTGTAATGAGAAGTATATTATATGTGTTTGTAAATATAAGTTTTGGTTCATCATTGTTTAACAATAGGTACAATATTATTTTTTAGTATATTCTTTCGGTACGATTATAGTTCATTATCGTCTTTCACATTATATTATTTAAACATGAATATAAAAATATGTTAGATAAATCATATTTTTGTCATATGGTGCGATGTGATCATTTTTTATAGTGTTTGTATTTTTTTATTTCATAGACCACGGTGATAATGGTAGTTGTAGTGTAAAATATATTTTTATGGTGTCGTTTATAGTATACAGTATTTTGTCATATTATGTGATGATTTTGGCAAAAAAATCTTATCCACACACTAACATTCCTAGACATAAATAATTTACATGTGTCATTTATGAAGAATAAAAAATATAATTGTACATGAAATGTTGTCAATTGTTCCGGAACTCGTTTTCCATTGTTTTTAAGAGGGAACTCGGGAACTCTATTTTATATGAAACTTTGTAACTCACTGGAAGTCACCGAACTCAAGTTCCAACACTTACTTTAAACCAATCATGATAACTACTATAGGAACCCCAGTTCATAGTTTTCCGGACTGGTTACAGCAAACCAATCGGAGCCTAAACCACTCAATCTGAAAAACAATGGAGTGTATTTGAACAGCTAACTGTCGTAAGGCACATAAAGATGCATTTGGATTCAATTTCAAGTGAAATGTGTTGCAAACAATCAAGGGACGACGAGAATAACAAATGTAGGGTGGGGGAATCCTTTCCAGTGTGCAACCAAACATGGTATGGGAAAACGAGGATCCTATCTTACACACTTGCCATTCCATACTACAATCTTACATGTCCCATTATAATCCTTTCTTACAAACCGAACATTTCCTAAGGGCAGACGTGAGCTTTTCATACATGAACCGCCTTAAATTCTAGTGTCGGATTGTGGCGACTGCTCCTCTTTTACATTTCTTATATCAGTTGCATTTCAGAAGTTTTTTCTTTGAGAAATTGATTTGATTTATATACCCTCCCCCTCAAGAGCTTTTAGTGAGGTTTATGATTGAGTATCAAGGGATGTGCTTTAATGGGTTTGGAGGAGAAGAGTAACCCAATCCACTACATTTAGTTGATAAAACATGTGTATGATAATAAACTTTAAATGTTGTGATTCCATTCTGGATTAAACTTTAAAATTTCCTATTACAGTTGGGGAACATCAAGATCATCCATGAGCCCATATTTTATTCGTTCTTGTTATGGATGAGTTGACAAAGCATGTCCATGATAACATCCCTTAGTATATGAGGGAGTTATTCCTTCAACAGTTGACAATGTGAGTCTTAAACCTAAAACAACCAATTAGATATAACATTTTACCGGTCAAAGTACATGTCTAGGCGTGCCTGGTCGCTACCTAGGCATCAAGATTCCCAAGGAGGTGCACCTTAGACTATGCCTTGACTTCAAGGAATGAGGTGACCGATACCGACACTGTTTCGACAGCTTGGAAATAGGTATTTACCGTTATACCGACGGAAATACCAACAGATGCAATTCTGGCCGTTTCGATGCCAATTAATTCATATAATTTTACAGGTGTAATCTCTACACCTAAATGCAACGTTTTATGCAATAAAATTTCATATTGGGTGTGTTGGGGGCGGTCCATCATGTGGGAGGTAAGAAATCTGACCTATTTCGTTGGGATTTCGATGAAGGATTTCAAGGATAAAATGTAGGAATTCATATTCACACAATTATGCAATAATATACAATTCACAACATAAGAAGAACAAATTTACTTACCCACTCACATCAGTTGTATGTTGAGTGGCACGCTGGTTGTCCATACTGTAATGAGTTGATATTATTGAGATATTCCCGCCATGACATATGCATCCTATAAATTTGGTTGTATGTAGTCGCGTGCTCCTCATACACATCATCATAAAAAAATTGTATCATCTCAATCTTTGGAAAATGCACTTCTAAATCAAGGAACGAGGTGACCGATACCGACGTCGTTTCGACAGCTTGGAAATAGGTATTTACCGATATACCGGCAAATGCAATCCTAGCCGTTTCGACGCCAAAATGAACGAATTAATTCATGAAATTTTACAGGTGTAATCTCTACACCTAAATGCAACGTTTTATGCAATAAAATTTCATTTTGGGTGTGTTTGGGGGGGTCCATGTGGGAGGTAAGAAATCTGACCTGTTTCGTTGGGATTTCGATGACAAAATGTAGGAATTCAAATATGAAATTTTACTAGCACAATACACAAACTTAAATACACACATTTATGCAATAGTATACAATTTACAACATAAGAACAACATATTTACTTACCAACTCACATCAGTTGTATGTTGAGTGGTGCGCCGGTTGTCCATACTATAATGAATTGATATTGTTGAGATATTCCTGCCATGACATATGCATCCTATACATTTGGTTGTATGTAGTCATGTGCTCCTCATACACATCATTATTAACAAATTGTATCATCCCAATCTTTGGAAAATGCACTTCTAATTCTCTGAGCTATTGTGCCTTTCTTGGAGATGTAGGTGGAGGAGCTCGAGTAAGTGGACGTTGACTTGTTTGAGGATTTTGTTGAATAGCTACATGCACATCCATAGGAAGTATTGGGACTGGAGAAATAGGAAGAACTGAATAACCACCACTCCATGTTTGCCCACCATCCTCAGAGAATGCAAGGGAGTTGTACTGACAACTTCCATGTGGGCCTGAGACATTTGTTGTATAGGTATATCCAACATGATGTTCTACTTCTGGTTGTGGTGGTGGTGGCTGATTTTGATATCCAGAGTACCCATATTGAGAATGAGATGGGTAGGGTTGTGCATGTGTTTGCCCAAATAACATATCGCCAAAGCCTAATGTTGAATCATGTTGAGATTGAGAATCAGAAGTTGAAATACTCATGCTCCCAAATGAATCAGAAATATCAGAATAATAACCACTATTGTAGCCGTAGGAGCCTCATGTGGCAATGTGCCACTGTAGTCTTTGCCCATTCGAGTTTTCCTCCTTTGAAAAATTTTATCAGACATGGGATATTCTTTTTCAGCTGGAGGAGGAAGTGCAACCTCAAAATATTGAGGATCAACAGTAGGAGGATATTCCGAAGAGCGCTCACCGTCGCCTCCATCATTCCCACCATCATCATCAGACTTGGACTTTGACCCAGATGTACTTTTTGAAGAAGGAGATTTTGTGCTACCCATCTCTTCTTCCACTGCTCTATTGATTTCCATATCAATATTTTGGTGCTCAGATTCAGGCTCCAGTCTTTCAGGTGGATTTTGATCAACATTAATATCATAATCTTCTTCAAATTGCTCTTCTATGTATGGATCTGGAAAGCCATCTAGATTATCAAGACCTATCTCATTCATCCATTCCTCTAAAGGATCTTCTGAATCATCAGCTTCTTCTATGCCTCTATGCCTGGATGGGTTGAATGTGTATGCGGTGTCAATGGGATCGTGGACGACAGCAAAATCCACTTCCATGTAGTTGGCATCTCGTATTGCTCTAGCCCTCAACCGCATGTTGTAGTGAACATATACCAGATTTCTCAGCTTGTTTGCCCCCAACATGTTCCTTCTCTGAGTGTATTAAATTGAAAGTGCTCCAGTTTCTTTCACAACCTCCTGCATACGTTGTTTAAGAAAGAATGTGAACAGCCACTTTTCTTAGATGGGGGGCACTCGTTCCATTCCAAACCCACCCCTCACAAGGTTCACCCTGCTCACGGTCGGCAACTGCATTTGGATGACCAAAACAACTGGTGCCTTCACGAAATTGCCGCAACTGCAAAATATTTAAGATGTTCTGACTTAATAATTAGAGGATGAAAGATCAAAAAAGAATGAAGATGTTCATGACTTCATGTAAGTAATGTAATATATATAATTATACCTCATCCATCACTATGGTGCGCTCAACTGTAGAGGCAAAGAATTTGTTAATTATATCTCGCACAGCAGACATTAGAGTCGCATCTAAGCCCAGTTTTCGCGAGTATTGCAACCTCGGATTCAGATAGTAAGTTGTTACCAATTCCAAATTAGGAAATAAGATTTAGATTTTAGATTGAGATACTTATAGAGTTAGAACATAAATATGAATTTAGAAGAAATAAATTATATACCTGCTTTATGCAGTGGATGCAAAAGCATATCTGCCCAACGCTTGTCTACAATTGACAAGTATTGTGAATTGGACCTAGGAGCTGCTTGTTTAATACCTTCCACCATTACTTGCATTGCATCATACAAGTAAGGCATTGTTACGGCTTTGTCACCATCTACCAGCCTCAACACTTTGACAATAGGTTCCATTATCCGCAGCACCTTTGTAACCTTATCCCAGAAAGCCCGACTGGCAATTAGCTCTTCAATCCTTCTGCCAACCGGGGTGTTGTACTCCTTCATGGAGGTCCACTCCACACCATTGAAGAGCCTCCTAAGTCCATCCCTTTTGGACTTTAATGAATTCAGGGCCAAGTAATTTGTTGCAAATCTAGTCACCCCTGGTCTAATCAGATCACCTCCACAGTACTCAAGTCGCCTCATTGCATTTAACAAGAAGGAATGGTTGTAGATGAAACATGTGATCAACCTACCATCAATTGTCACACTTTCGATGTAATCAATTGTGCCAATGTCCTTAAGAATCAGATATATGCAGTGGGCAGGACATGGTGTCCAGTAGACCGTATATCTCTTCATTATACTTTCAGCGGCCTTCTTGAAGTTAGAGTCATTATCAGTCACTATCTGCACCACATTCTCAACCCCTACCTGCTTGATGTATGTTTTCATTAGTTTCTTGATGTAACTATAATTCCTGACTTCACCAGAAGCATCAACAGAGTCCAGAAAAATAGTCGATCCACGACAATGTACAAGAAAGTTAATAATTTGTTTTCTATTTCCACTAGTCCACCCATCACACATGAGTGTGACGCCATATTCAGACCACAATTGTTTCTGGTCTGAAATCCATACATGTAGATCTTTCTTCTCTTGGGAAGATACTTGTTCATCAATTCATATGCACTGGGGGTTTTGATGCCCCTAGCAGACTCCCCTATCACATCTACCATGTGTTGGAGATAGGGTTCAGTTGCAACATGTGCAGGTATACCATGAGCAAAGAAGAACTTACCTACTGCCTTGCCCACCTTCTCTTTTGCACTAGTAAACATTACTTTTAGGGTTTATTGCCTAGCATCAAGCTTCCTAACCCCTAACTCATCAAAATGCTTCAATCTCGCACTAGCAGAACGGAAAAGTTACCAATGCTGCCTTTCTTTTATGCTGAGCATGTTGATCTTCATCATCATCTAGGTCAACAATAGGAACACGGGCAGCCCCACTGCCTCCACCTGCCCCAGATGGCCCATATCTCCTCATAAGTCGAGTTGCCTCCTCCCTATCCCACTCACTTTTGCGAGAGTCTCTGAGAGCACGCCTATACATATGACGTGTATAAGTAGTATCACACCCTAGAGGATATGCAATGTCATCATCTGATTCAGCAGAAGACCCAGTGGCCCTAACATCAAAGAGTGTATCTGTGTAAGCCTTTTCAACGTGCTTCAACTTTTGTTGTTTTTGTCTATTTGCACCCATCAGCTTCTTGAAGTCATCCCTAACACTTGCGGGGCACTTCTGGCACATTGCCACATTTTTGTCACCACCAGTGATGTGACACTTGAATCTAGTAATTCCCCCACTGCCAAGTGTTTTCTTACAGTAGTTGCAGACAATCTTTGCCCTATTCCAAGACCCAGGTACAGGCTTGCAGTGACTCCATGTGAAATCCACATCCTTTGATGCAGCATGACCAGCCCCACCACCCTCAGCGTCACTTGAAGACGAAGACATCTTCTCAAAAGTCAAAAGTCAAAAGTCAACACTGAAAAAGAAAGACAAACAAGCAAAGCAAATAATATTAGTAACTTAGCATTTAACCAAAAAGTACTAGTAAGAAATGTACATTGCACAATACTAATATCAAATATAATAAGCCATTAAGTGAACAAAAAAAAAGTATACATTATACAATCAAAAACAATGTTTTAAATGTAGAATACTTGCTTGTAAATATAGAATCAAACACAATATTTTGTTATGATTTTTAATTTGAAGAAAAAAATATTTTTAAAATAAATAAAGTCTGAAACTATTTTTAAAATCATAAAATATCATATTTACTTATTAAAAAGACAAGTGATATGTTACAAATGGTAATTTCATCTTATACAACATTAAAACACATAATTAAACATAAAAAATTATTTTCAGCATTTTTAATAAAGAAAAAATGACATATTTAAATATTTTGAACAAGTGATATGTTTCCAAATGCTAATTTCATCTTACACAACTTAACACACAATTAAACAGAAAAAAACAAAAAAATCAGCATTTTTAATAAATAAAAAAACAAATATTTAAATGTTTTGAGTATATTTTTGTTTATATATCTTCATGTTAATCTTTAATAGAATTTCTTTTACTAAACCTAAATTAAATATCTATTATTAATATTACTAATTGTATTATTACTATTAATTAGTGAAATTACATGGTAATGTTAATTATTAGTGAGTTAATTAGGTACATCTAGTGATAAATTAGTAGATCTATATAATATAATCATAGATCTAGTGATAAATAGCATTAATCATAAGTTTTTTGGAGTAGATCTAGGATTTGGTGAATTTTTTAGGTGAGAATAGAAAGAAATAGAGAGGGGAGAGGTTGGAAATGGTGGGATATGCAAGAAATTAAGTATGCATACCCTGATCAGGGCTGATTTGAGCTCCAATCTCAAAAATTGCCCAAAATTTCCAAGTTTTTCCTCTTCAAACAGCAGCAGCAGCGCTTGGCTCGCAAATGACGGTGTTTGGGGCGGTATGCCGCCCGTGCCGCCCTGTACCCGTGGATAAGTGATGAATTTTGCACCAGTACCCCCGATATTCAGCGGTATTGGCGGAGAGCCCACCGAAATACCGAAATTTGCGATCCTAACAGCAGAATCGTGTGTATTTGTATTGGTACCCATCGGCATCGGTATTTCGACCGGTATACCACCAATACCGACGGTATCTCATTCCCTGCTTGACTTATTAATTATCTGCCATCTTGAGTTATTGAGTATGGTCTGTGTAATTGAGCATATTTATGTGTTCTATCCTATTTAAGGTTTTTCCGCCTATGTATTCGTACATTTTGTGCAAATGTAGCCAGTCCCAAGCCCGGGTAAAAGAGGGTTGGTGGTAGGTTGACAGCCAGCCATAAAAAACTTATCACTCTTTCTATGACATGGATCCTTATAAAATTTTCATTGCAGTGTCCCTACCTAGAGACGCGTTACATCGGCACCCGAGTGGAGTGATAAATATGCAAGGGGTTTCGACACAGCGGCGCCCGGTTGTGTTGAAGGACAAACAAGGGTTTCCACATCTTGGATGGGTGTGGGCAAAGAAGCTAGTCCCGCTGCATCATCGCCCGGATGTAGTGAAAAATGTGCAAGGGTTTTCACATCTTAGACATGTGTGGGTAAAGAAGCTAGTCCGCCGCATCATTGCGCGGATGTAGTGAAAAAAGTGCAAGGGCAACATTTTCGACGAAGGCAGGTAAAGAAGCAAGTTCAACAAAAAAGGATTAGAATTGGATCTTGGAATATTGGCTCTTTGACTGGAAAATCTTTGGAGATAGTGGATACCATGATGAGAAGAAAAGTCAATATAGCTTGTTTGCAGGAAACAAAGTGGACAGGGGAACGGTGTAGAGAGATTGGAGACACAGGATATAAAATCTGGTATACAGGTATTGATAAACATAGAAATGGCATAGGTATTATAGTTGATAAGATGTTGAAGGATGATGTCGTCAAGATCACAAGGATGGGTGATAGAATCATAGCTATCAAAGTTGTTCTTGGGGGAAATATTTTTAACATTATTAGCCGACCCCAACATAGTTAGGACTGAGGCTTAGATGATGATGATGATGATCCTATTTAAGGTTCTAATATTCAAATTATATAATGTCCCAATGTTAAGTATCTAATGCCAATAGGCCACGTTTGTTTTGCAGGCAGCATATAGTGCTAAAATGGATGTGTTTCTAACAGAAACATGACATTGGATTTGTCTCGGGAAAAAAGGGATTAGGAAAAAAAATCCCAATCCAATTTATATTTGCCATGTGGGATCATATAACACTGATGGATATGGTGGGTTTCTTCCGATCCCAGCATTCCGAGCCCACCATGACTATTTTCTCTACAACTTGCAGAGGAAAAATCATCTCTTGGCCTAGTTCCTCCTTTATCTTTCACCATAATACAGCAAAAAGAATGAGACAATTACCTTCTTTTATCTTCACTACTTGCACCTTCTCTCTTTGTCAAGCCAAGTCATACTGAACCAAAATTTAAACACACAATGTAAAGAAAAGTGTTTCCTTTCCCTCTTCATTTCACATTTCCCATCGAATATATTAGGTATTATTACCTCTTATGTCTAATAGGTACGCCTTGGTCTATGCCATAAATTTCATATTTTGGGGACTTTATGAGGGCATTAGTTGCAACATACAAGATCATCGTACTTATACTAAATCATCCGATCCCCTCTTCATGACAGGGAAAGCCCAAATACCAATATTAGCTGCAGCCGTATATAAGCATTGTAAAGATGAAAATAACCTAACAAAAAAAGTTGGCATCTATGCTATTAGCAGATCATTTATCATTAATAAGGCTTAGTTGCAGAAAAAAAAGTGTCTACAAGGTGTATATAAGATCCCCTTTGTATACTATAAGAATCCCAATTACCCACATTTAAGTGAGAATGTATTATGATTATGCTTTTAGTTAGATTTTATTTATATATGAACCACTGAATATATGTGTAAGGGGTTGATGCTTATTGTCGAAAGCAGTTGTCATTGTTGAATTGTATAAAAGATAGGAGATAGAAGGAAGCTGAAAAAAAGCCCTAGTGGGCCTAGTACACATGAATTCATATTACATGAAACTTAAAAAATAGGAAAACAGCAACAAAGAAATATAATGGAGGCACACACACACACGCATACATATATCCTAATACTCCCACTCAAGCTGAAGAGTAGACATCAATCATGTCCAGTTTGTAGCATAGCTTCTGAACTCTGTTCCGTTCTTCCTAAAGAGAGGAGCATCACAAAGAAAGTCTATCCACTTTCAATATGCTTGATCCTTTCATGGAATACAGGACTGATTAGTTGGCCAATTGTTACAATACATTGGAAATAGCATAGGTTCCAGAGTCAAAACTAATAGATTTGATCCACAAAATCTCTTAAGTAGTGTTTGCGATGGTATGATATTCAAATTCAGCACTACATCTGGTAACCAAATTTTGTTTCTTGCTTTGCTAGGTAACTAAATTACCTCCCACAAAGGTACTCTGTCTAGAGGTAGATCTTGTGTCAAATTTACTCCCTGCATAAACTACATCAGATACCCAATAACATTAAGGTATACATTACGTAAAATAACCCATGGCCATGTGCCTTCTTCAAATATCTCATAACATCACAAGCTGCCTCCCAGTGACTATCTAGGATAGTATATAAACTGATTGAGAATACTTTCAGCCAAGCATATGTCAATCCCAGTAATAGTAGGATACGAAGTTTTCCAAGCAAGCGCTTGTAACAAAATTTTTCTTCTAAAAGTTGAGTAGAGCTTGACCATAAATCATATGCTTGGTCCAGAGGAGAGACTGTAGGACAGCATCCAAGCATTCTTGTCTCAGTCAATAGAAGTATACTTCCTCTAAGACAAAGATACCTCGTCCTTACTACGTGCCACCTCAATGATAAGGAAATACTGCAGACATCCAAGATCGTAGGTAAAAAAGTGAGCACAAGACACTTCTTCATACAGAAACGTGTGTCATCTCTACCATATAAAATGATATCATCCACATAAACAACGAGAATAACAAAGGTAGCACCAGTGGGTTTGATAAAAACAGAGTGATCACTCTAAGACCGATAAAAACCAAAATTACTTAGTATAAGGGACAAATTATCAAACCATGTCCAAGGACTCTACTTTAGGCCATAGATAGCCTTTTTACGAGGGGTACTTTCCCAAAATACATCACGTGAGCAACACACCCTAAAGGTTGTGTCATGTAAACAAACTCATGCAAGTCTTCATACAGAAAAGCATTTTTGACATCCAACTGAGATAAACAGCATTTGTACCAGTATACCAATGGAAATTTTGACACATGCAATCCTGGCTGTTTAGAGACTAAAATGAACAAATTAAATCATGAAAGTTTACATCTGTAGTCTCTAAATGCATCTTTTTATGCAATGAAATTATATATTACAAATGTAGGGGGTCCATGTGGGAGGTAAGGAAAGTGGCATATTTCCTAGAACTTTTGATAACAAAATGTAGGAATTAAGTTCTAAAATTGTACTAGCACAATCCATAAGCTTAAGCACACATATTATGCAATAATATCTTCAGATATGTGGAGTTGCATCCCATATGTTTTGATTGGGTTAATATATAACAGTTGTCAAACTGTCAATTAAAACTGGCTTGACAGTCAAATTGGCATGAAACATTGCAAATAACATAAACAAACATGTTTACAATAGTCAACTCACAAATCATAAGCCTCATAACTAAACAAAATATTTTACGTCAATTACAAGTAGAGTGTCATGGTGAAAAAAGTAAACAAAGACAAACAAACAAATCATGTATTAGTAATTTTAATTTAATACACATGCACATGCTCATTTGGACATACAATGCAATTATATGATAATATATAAGTGTATAATGCTTATATGAGTTACATAATCAAACACAATATATTTTAGAATTCCTTATAAAAAATGTTTACAGATAAAGTCTAAAAACAATAAAACTTGGCATTTAATGTTTATAAACACAGTTCAAAGCCTACCAAGTAACAATTTTACCTTATATATAACATTAAAACACAAGCATATAGAATAAAATAATAAGTCACATCTTTATTAATTTTCAACAATTTTTATAAATTTAAAAGACTATTTTCCCAATACATTTTCTCTTAGAAATGTTCAAATTACACTTAATAGAACTTCTTCTAAAAATCATAAATTAAAACCTATTACAGCAGCCATTCTCACAAAAAAGGTACACCCATCGGTATATTGCTGTTTCAGTTGGTTCTGTGAACTGGTGTTCATTTTGCACAAAAACCACTCAAACTTGGTTGTATTGGTGAAATACCCGTCATTATACTAAATTTGTGTGACTATCAGTATGTGTGCCTAATTTCTATATCTGATGCCATCAAAATCGATGCTTTTGGGGGGTAACTGCCGATACCGTCAAAACTCAGTTCCTTGTCCATAGGAAGATTAACAAGTTCCCGTGTTCCTCGAGATTGAAGAGCATGTATCTTGTCATTCCCAGCTTGCTTTCACCTAGAGTGTTGTAGTGGCTCCAGAACAAATTTTGGGATAGAAATGGAGGAGTGCCTCCAAAACATATTTTGGGACAAAGATGGGGGACAATGCAATTGGTAGGGGATTTTGTTACGTAAAACATATGAGGGCATTCGATTTATAAATCGCTAAAAACAAAGAAATTAGCTCAATTAAATCTGGGAACCTTTATTTCAATCAATAGAGCGTGAGCAACATCCAGAAGATGTCAGTATTCTAGCTCCACAACTCTGTTTTGTTGTGGGTTGTAGGGGTTGGAAGTTTGATGCATTATTCCCTTAGTAACAAAAATCTATTGAACTGTGTTGCACATAAACAGAAGCATAATCAGTGCAGACAAACTTGGGTGTAGCAGAAAATGTTTCTTTTAATTCATTTCTAAAAAATAGAAAACATTTAGAATTTCAAAAGATCTTTTAAAGACAAAGCAAAGTGGCACATGAACAATCATCAACAAAGGTTACAAAATATCGCAAACATGTACAATCTCTACTCTTATTTTACAGTAGATTCTTGCCTCTGAAATGCTGCCCACCTTAGATGATTTCTATCTACTCTTGCTAGATTTTTCTCTGCTTGATACGATGCAGGAACCAGTGTTTCAAAAAGCGGTATGTGTTATGCATTCGGAGAGGTCACCTTGTAGAGTATATGCGGTATGCGGGAGTATATGCGGAAGTATATGCGGTTTTGGATTTTTTTAATTAATTAATTATTATTATTATATATATATATATATTAATCATGATTTACATATTTAATTTGTGCAATTGTGTATCTAAATATTACAATTACAAGAATAATGGATGCAATTATGCAAATATGCAATCATCACAACTTAAATAAATACAAACATGCACTATAATCTAAATTTAAACAAACATAAATGAATGTAAATGTATAAAAGAAGAAATCAGAATATCTCTAACTAAAAATCGGGGTATAATCGGCGTTGTATGCGGCCATACAACCGATTATGCGGCTTGGACCGCTTTTTGGACCGATTTTCATTATGCGTTTTTTTGGAGGTCCGCACCTTGTATGCGGCCGCTTATGCGGGCGCATACACCGATTTTTCAAACACTGGCAGGAACCATGGGGGTGTTGTATGGCTATTATGATAGGCAACGGAGGTGTTGTATGGAAAGAATGAAAGAATAGAGAATAGAGATGACCATGGAGGCCGGGATATGCCTAGCGGTCAGCCGGCCTAGGCCATGGCAACGGCCGCCCGCAGGCGGAGAGAGCCCGCGGTTGCTCTCTTCGGAGAGAGGAGCGGCGGCGGCAGCTGCAAGGGAGAAGTCGGCGGCTTGGAGAGAGAGAAAGAGAGAGGGAAGCGGCAGCGCTAGGGTTCTCTCAGGATGGAACCCGCTTTGATACCATGTTAAGCCCCCATGGTTCCTGCATCGTATCAAGCAGCAGATCGTTCGTCCGCGTTCGTGCCGCGTTAAGCACGTATCCCAGTGGCGAGTTGTTGTAGTATCAGGTCCATTTGTCGACACTATATCCGCGTTCGTGCCGCATTAAGCACGTATTCCAGTGGCGCATTCTTCAGCCTGCAGAGTATCTTCAGATGTCTTCATTTCAGATGCACTTCAAGGAAGACCTTCTTCAAAGCTCGAGTATCTTCAGCCTGCAAAGTCATCATCACTATTTGATTCAGGGGGAGTATTGATTAAGGGGGAGTAACATATTTTGTATGGGAGTGATATTTATCTTTCATTTATCATTTCTTTTTATCGAGTCCTGTAACTCTCCAAGCTTGGACATGTGTTTCACCCATGCTCCAGCTTGAGGGGGAGTGTTAAAGTGTCTATATTAGTCTATTAGTTAAATAGGCTAATTAGTTTAGTGGGCCTTTATATTCCGGCCCGTCTAGTTTAGATTACTTGGGACACAAGTCTCAGGGTTTCGCCCTTGCTCCTATATATAGGACAGGGGTGTCCAGACTTGTATTTATCTATCACAATCTATTCCTATTCAAGCAATCTTATATTTTAACAATAACCATATGGCAAGGATGCAAGAAACTAACACACTTGTACTTTATCTTGTTGCTTTTGTAGTTTCGCAATATTAAATGTCAAAAGATGATAAACTTTGAGTTCTCTCCAGATCTCCTTGACGTTATCAAAGAGTGACGCAAAAGATGAGGTGTCCTTCAATTTTAAGGAATGCACTCTTTATACAAATTCAAATACTAGAGATGCATTTCCTTTGCTAGAATATACCTAGGTATTATGATCCCATGCCTCTTTGGTTGTCGATGCAAGATTTACGATATTAGTACATACATGAGATTTGTAGTTGTTCATAATCCAGGATAAGATTAAAGAGTCACGCTCAACCCACTTCTTGTATTCCCCCTTCTTTTTGTCAAAAGATTCTTCTTTAGCAGGTGGTGGCAGTGAGATGATCAAGACTAACAAAAGAATTTATGTACATCCAAAAGGAATGTGCCCACAAAATGTAATTGATTTGTTATATATTCCATAGATGTTACACACCTAGATTGTGTTTCAAAGACCTCCTCAAAAGATGAGGCCATAGTATTCCAATAACACAACCAGAAAATAGATTAGCAAAGATATGTGTTCAGCAATATTGGGATTTGGGACACATCGTGACTACTCATAGACTCGTCATGTTCTTTAGGGGACACGCCGTGTCAAAGACCCATAATAGTATTCAATGCAGGTACGAGGTGACACGTAGTGTCTAGGAAGACACTCCGTGTAAAGGTCAGCACATCATGTCTGGGGTATGACATGTCGCGTGAAAGATTGAGTAACTCAAAGCGACAGCATCTGAGGGATATGTCGTGTAGTTGATATGACACGTCGTATCAAGGGCGAGCACGTCTTATCTTAGTCAGCACATGCCTCGTGTTGATGCAGCAGCACCTAGAGGTAGAGCAAAGACAGAGCAACACGGTCTATCTTATGAGGACAAGTCGTGTTCAGCAAGTATCAGTAGATAAAGGTCATAAATGGTCTAGGCTCAATGGCAATAGCATGGGGATCATTGTGGATCTCCAAGGGGTAAAGAATATGTTAAAAATATTCAATCACAACACAAAAGGATTAGTAGATCCCATATGTGGTCAAGGATGACCACAAAGAAAATGTCCTACGGCTTTCCTAAAAATCAATCTTTAGGTCATAATATCGTTGAAAGATCATAGGCAATTCTACTAGACCCTCTTGTTGAAGAAAAAGAGGCTATAAGAGTGCGAGCGTCCTAGTTGCAACCACGGATGGCTTGAGAGACGACCATCGATGACAACTGATTGGAGACAGCTTGGGCAGAGACGGTGGCGGAGGTGGCTAGGAGAGATGTGTAGGTATTTTTCTCCAATACCATGTAGACTAGCAACCATCATTGTATATTGAAAAAAGACAAACCCCTCTCCTACATAGGAGATACAAGGAAGCTGACAAAAACCCTAACGAGCCTAATACACTTAGGTACATATTATAAAAAATATCTGAAATAGGAAAAGAACATAAACAAATATAATAAAGACATATATATAATATGCTTATGAGCACAATAATCCAGATATATATAAGGACAACAGCCAAAAAAAGTGGCTAGCCATAGGCACTTTTTTGCCATGGCTATCATGCATCAAATTCTATACAATTTGGATTGGGTGGGGAGCAAATTTGGAGTTGCATCATAGGTAGATGAGAGACATATGTACGGTCCTGCTAGCTCAATGTAGTTTGAAGGACCAAAAGTTGGATGGTGACAGGCTTCTTCAGGTTCTAGTTATTAGGTCATGACTGAAGAGCACTTATGTTAAAGTTTCATGTAGTTCTAGGACCGTGGACGATGCTAGGTGCATGAGTTTGGGATCATTTCCTAACCTTCTTTGCCAAATCTTTGTAGGTAATGTCATTCTAGATGGTATTTGATTTTGAGTCCCTCTTTATGGTTGTTCATAAGTGGATGGATGGATGGCGCTCAAATGCAAACCAAGTGAACAGCCTAGAGTTCTTGTATTCAAGAGGTTAGTTTCGAGCCACAGTAGAATCTTTGGGTGGTTGTCATAGTTGGATAACATTAACGGAAGAGGATGGTAGGAGCTTCACTTCTTACTATTTGTGTCCCTATTTATTTAGCAACAATAGAGCACCCTCCTAGGAAGGGGCATCTGTGATGATCGGACGAAAAATTGCAAATTACTCTTGTTGAATGAAAGACACAAGGAATACAAGGTGACTTATCCATAACTTAAGAATTGCATTCTTTTGGAGAAAAAAAATATTCAGGGATGGGGGTGAGGTTGGGATGTATGAGGCTATGTTGTCCTCTTTGTATTTGTGAATTGAAGAATCTTTGGGTCACTCAGACTCAGTGGTGGTATATTGATTATCTACTTCATGACATCCTTTCTTATTCTGGATGAGTTTGAATTGAGTTTTTAAAAATAAAAGCAATAGAACTTTTCATTTGTCTATAGAACTTTCCTTGTTACACGTGTCTTCTGCTTTTGCAAACATAAATCTCCAAGCCACTTAAAATGTATGAAATGTAAGTGCCCTCTAGTAATTAAAAAAATGTGATGAACATGATTAGAAAAAATATATTTATCGCATTAAAGTTACAATGACAGGCTATGCCAGAAAAGCATCATGCATTATCATGTTGAAATGTGTATGCCTATAATGGTTTATGTCTAATGGAACTAGCAGCAGGACACAGATAATTGAGTATCGACCATAATTAGTAGCCATAATCAGCTTTCTCAAAACAATGAAGTTTTAACTTAAAATAGAATTAAGGTTATAGGCATTTGCTTAGCTGTCTAACCAGCATGTATGATCAAATATGTCTTTCTAAGCAAGCTTTATTCATGAAACATCTAGTTGATCAGTGATTTTAATTATGAAGAGTTACACAACAATCAGGAAGTACCTTTAAGAAATGGTTAACAGCTCTCTTAACAATTCCGGAGTCATAAGGAGTCAACTGCAACAAGGGGAAATAAGTCATAATTGAGGTTGGCCCAAGAAAAGTAACTAATAAGAAGAAGAAAAATCGTCAAGCAGTTACCACTTCACCTGGCTTCCTTTTACTGATACGCTCGACATCTGCATGGTATACATTTGATAAAGCATGAACTCCAGAATCCTACAAAAGGGATAGGATTTCAATTTCGCACAAGGTTCGGGTCTATAAGTAAAGTAAATATCGTTGAAAGTAGAATCTTGAAAGCAAATACACATGAAATATGGCCTACGCATGATAGAATGAGTATTTTCCACGCCCTAGTGCTTGAGGCAGCAATCTGAACTATCATTGTAATTATCATTAGAAGTTCCTCATCAGCCACTGATGCCCAAGAAGTACTTTTTTTCCAACCAGGGATTATATCTTAACGTAATCGTGAGGATTTTTATGGATGCATTATAGCTAAACAAGCATTTCGACAACAAAAGGGTTCATGCATATATACATAAACTCAAGTAATTACACGAATTAGTTATTTTTGTGAGAAATAATGTTATATTGATTAGATAAACAAAAGGCGTACAGCCCTGTTCTATATATAGGAGCAAGGGAGAAACCCTGAGACTTGGGACACAAGTAATCTAACAGGCCGAGATACTACAGACCCACCAACTTATTAACCTATTAACTAAATAGGCTAATATATACTCTCTAACACTCCCCCTCAAGCGGGATCATGGGTGAAACACATGTCCAAGCTTGGAGTTACAGGACTCGATAAAAGAAAAGATAGAAATGATAAAAAAAAATATCACTCCCCATACAAAAGATTGATACTCCCCCTTAAACAAAACTTCCCTTGAATCATATGACGACGCCTCTCACTTCTTTGGAATTGTATTCTGTAGGTTGGAGATCCTCGAGCTTTGGAGATGGTCGTATGGAGTGCATCTGGAAGGAAAACATCAAGTGAATGAGACCTGAATACTACAGCAGTAATTCACCACTTGGAGCAGACGATCATCAATACCATGACTACATCATCTTCACTGAAATGCGTACTTAACGCGACACGAACGCGGATCTCCAATGACGATGTAGCAGTAGTGGTGTCTTCAAAGAATCTAAGAAGATGTGCATAACGTGGCACGAACACGAACGGACGATGTAATGATGATACGATGCAAGTACCTAACTTTGGCGCATGAACCTTGGGGACTTGACGAGAAAGGAGATCATCCATCAAGGAAAGTCCCAAGTAGATCAGTGGAAGGAGATGCCGTAAGAACAGATGCAACTCGGAGAAGACGTGATGAAGCAGCTCGATGAAGATAAATCTGGATCAATCAACCTTGCAGATGTAGACTTGGCAGGCTAGAAATTGTTGAGCTTCTGAGAAGTCTGAAGAAGCACTCATCCATCTCACAAGAATGCAGCAAGAATGATAATGTTGTCTGAAAGTGGAGAACATGTGTGTTGAGCGGAGCTCCATGAAGATAACCTGGAATATGTAGCCTGAATACATATATCATCTCTTCTCATACTCTCTCTCATACATACTCTTACATGCTCTCTCTCTCTTCTCATCTCTTCCTCTCCTCTCTATCCCCCCCACACACCAAATACGACAAGATTGAGTGTTTGGCGTTTAGAAATGGATATATGACCCCCTTGCACGTGGAAAAAGGGATACACACATGATGGGTGTGTGGGAAAAGAATTGGTGGATTAGAGAGGAATTTGTGATATGGAGAGGTGTAATATGTGGAGAATGAAATCGATAATCAGAGAGAATATGCTAAATGGGTCAATGTAAGATTGGGGTAGAAAATTAATGGGATTTAATCCCGACCCAAAACGGCATTTGCTCGACCCTTAGGTCGACAAATGCGAGAGTGAAAAATCCAATTAGGCTTAAAAAAGGATCTGATTAGCTAAAGACGGATCTCATTAAGGATCTGAGTATCAACAAGCATATTGTATGTGGGAGGAAGCAGAAAAATATTGGGGTTGTTTGGTAGCGGAGGAGAGTGATGGGTGACTGCGCTTTAGCCAGAGATAGGTGAAGGCGTTGGGACAGCAGCGACGAGATGGAGAGCAACAATGAAGCAGCGGCCGGGGGCATGGATGACGGCAACGGCGGCTAAAGGGTGTGATCGTCGGCTGGGGATACGATTGATGGATAATGAGGCAACAACGCAACAGCGAACGAACACGGGAAAAAAAAAAAGATGATGACTACCAAGCGGTAGTGGTCAGATAATGGCAGGGATGGCAGCAGTTGCTGCTTTTAGGATTAGCGGCGGCGATGGCTGTTGTTACCGATGGTGCTGGCGTTTGTTACAGCTGGCAGCGGCGGCACTGATAGATGTTGCTGGTGAGGACCGACGGCGGCGTGAGGTCAGCTGCTAGCCAATGCATGTGGTGTGGCTGCTGGGATCCAATGGCATTGGGGATAGGCGACGTTGTTGTTGGTCGGCGACACTTGCGCGGGAAGCGGCAGCAATGTTGTTTGCTATCGGCGATGGCGGTTGCGTGATACGGTGGAGCTGTTGATGGTTGTCACTGGCGGCGGTTGTCGTTGCTGATTGGCAGCGGCTCCAGGGATTGGCGGCAACGGCGGGTTTGCTCTTTTGGCCAGCAACTACTTGTTGGCCGGCTGCTACTTCCTGTTGTTGGCGGGGGCTGCTGAAGGTGGCCGATAAATCGGTCGCCGGGAAGAACAGCGACGAAAAATGAAAAGAATGAATTAATGTAAAAGTCGGAGAGAAGCCATGGAAGTCAGGATGTGCCTAGCGGGCAGCCGGCCTAAGCCATGGGGACGATGACGATTGCCCGCAGGCGGGGGTTCTCCCCCTCGGTTGCTCTCTAAAAGAGACAAGCGGTGGCTGCTAGGGCTGTTCTCGACGGCTAGGAGAGAAGAGGGAAGCGGCAGCGCTAGGGTTCTCTCAGGAGTGTTGCTCTGATAGCATGTGAGAAATAATGTTATATTGATTCGATAAATAAAAGACGTACAGCCCTGTCCTATATGTAGGAGCAAGGGAGGAACCCTGAGACTTGGGACACAAGTAATCGAAATGGGCCGAGATACTAAGGCCCGCTAACTAATTAACCTATTAACTAAATAGGCTAATATTTACTCTCTAACAATTTTTATGACAAATTTAAGGATTTGTGGCTGGAAGATTGAATTGTGACAGGTAGCACTGATTGTGACTAAGATGTAAATGGAAGGAGGAAGAAGCAAAGCATGTGCATTTAGGAAGATTGAAAAGTGATACTTGCTTGAGTGAGGTTGTAGGAAAAAAAAAATGTTGTGTGGCTAATGCTACTCTAGAAGCAAAGTGGATGGTTTTTGGTTTCATGGGTAGAATTATCATCTTTTTACCTGGTATTAAAAGTATATGGTCTGCATGGATCATTTATGATTGCATAAAGATCGCACACTATTGTATAAGATGAGATACAGACATGAGGAATATCTTACAACTACAAGAATTTTAATTTATTTGTTTGGTAGGATTAATTTGTCATTTTGAGATTTGGTTGAATTAAAAGTGTAGGGTGGTACAAATCTCAATTTGCAAAACGAATATTGGTGAAAGGTGTGGGGGAAAACCCACTTGTGTTGTTATATTAGATGGCACACCCAGTCCTATATATATATATATATATATATATATATATATATATATATATATATATATATATACAGTGAAATGAAAAACGGCCTGAGCGGCCGATTAAACGGCCGATTAATCGGCCAGACACCCAGCCCGTTCGATTTTTGCTAAAATCGCCGGTTAATTTTTTTGTAATTAATCGGGCGTTTTTTCCCGTTTTTTGCCCATTTTTCCGTTTTTTGCCCTTTTTTCCCGTTTTTTGGCCGTTTTTTGTCCGTTTTTTGTAAATTTTTCTGTACA